>JAQPZY010001529.1:1200000-1677500 GCA_029931535.1 Margaritifera margaritifera
CGAGCATAAGTTCTCTCTCTTGCATGAAATGATATAACACAATGGAGCGGTTCGATGAGAGTTATAAGGTATATGTTTTATCACTGCAACTTCCCTGACGTCATAATGAACTTGGTTATCACCTGATGACTTGGTTACACACCATTATCCTTCACAACTTCATCCATCTTCAGTATACATTAAACGTAACAATATCAACCGTCACAACACGTCGGTCTCTATATCACCGTGGCCGATAGCGGCCTTGCAAAACCTATTAGGATCAACAAGAACTTGTTCAGAATGATGTACAGTTCTTCACGCATACATTCTGTTTAGTTTCTTTTCTTGTCCATTTAATTTAAATATACTAGTTATTATAGAACTAAACATCTTTTGCACTAAAAATGTACATTCGTCATAACAAATTATTGTCTGACTAAACATTGTTCTTGTACATAATGCAATACATTTACACATGTACACAATGACATTTTGCCAAAATGACAGTTTCTGATTTCATGTACATTCCCGACCTATACAGGGAAGCGATTAGTGTAAATTATCAAATTACATTGATCTTGTCAAAGAGCTAACACCAACCTTGTTTTCGTTCCTAATTATCACCTCTCTTTAAAAAGGCGGGGATTACATTGTCCGTTTGTACATTTGTCTTTCTGTCCGTCAGTTAGTAGTGTAGTGGATGCATTCCTACAGTGTTAAATATACAGAACTGAAATTCTGAGATGCGATTGCGCTGGTCTATAGATGTGCAAAACGGTGGGGAGCTTTGGGATTGGGATTGATTTTAAACAATCTTCAGCAGTTTTGTACATTTGATCCAAAACTTCAAATGTGTCACATTAACTGGTTTTATGATTATACTTCCCGGTCTTGCCATATGGATTAGGGAATGATGCCTCTGAGTCATAACTTGGAAACTGTTTTGATGCCCACCCCGTAGCTATGTATAGTTTGAAGGAAATGAAGGGACCAAATCAGACATGCATCCAATACAGACCCTACGTCATGTCCATGAACAGAGGGACATGCTCCTGGGGCTTTAGCTGGAAAATGTTAAGATTCCCATCCTATAACTATGTATACGTCTAAGGGGCGTGACTAGATAAAATCACATATGCATCCAACACAGGCCTTGGATCATGTCTCTGTGGTAGGGGATTTGCTCCTGGGTCATATTTTAGAAACTATCAAGACGTGAGACTAATACAGATATGACATTTTGAAACATTGGTTCCTCGGTCAGACTATTCTCTCAATCACAGAGCTTCGAAGCGCTTAGACCATGGATATAAACCAGATATGTTCCAACTATATGTAATTATTTTTTCCTCGTATACACTACTGTTGCTAATAATGTTTTGACCATGGGGTTATTTCTATATAGAAGCTTTAAGATCTAGGTCTCAGTCTTAAATTGGAATTTTGATGTATTTATTCGAGATATTTTTGAGCACTCTGGATAATATTCCATATGCCAGGCATCTTGCCTATAATTGATTTTTTTCAAGGCTCCTCGTGAAACTGTATTTGACCAATTAAGAAATCTGTCAAATACCGTCATCGATAGATCAAGAGAAAACAAATGACGACAATTATTAGACATACTTACAAAAATACTAGAGCGCAATCAAATCGTATTTTCTAACTTTTCTAATATATAAGCCACACTGAGAAAATAACTACATCAGATCCCTTTTCTTGGTCTAACTTTTCGACTACCCTCTGCAGCAATAATCCCTTATCTCTTAAGATAATATTCCGCCATGTTCTACTTGATATTTGCTGTTCTTATTTCTCCATGATAAATGCATAAAAAAAGGTTTTATGAGGATATGTGATTGTAGTTCAAATGTTACATACATATAAAAGTGAACTACTTATTTTTTAAATAATCTTCTCTCTCTCTCTCTCTCTCTCTCTCTCTCTGTCTCTCTGTCTGCTTTTCTCTCTCTCTCTCTCGATGATTGCCTGAATTATATATCTAAATGCTTTTTCAACGTTTAGAAGGCTTTGCGATGATTTGATTGCCTGTAATAAACTTACACAAAACAGACTGAGCAGTAGGGGAAATTTGGAAAGCTCTTCATAATATTTTAACACATGACATAGTACAATGAGTAGGTTCCTATTTTCTGCGTCTTTCTTCATTTAGGAATTTAAAAAAAGAAAAGGCTATAGTCCTTTTGCTATATTTTTTAAATTTTTTTATCACAATTCGTGAATGTATACTGCACAGCAATCCGTCATTTTTACCAGATATGGCCGTGCAATCAGTACACGTTTTCATTGGTGACTGATCGTGTTGTTTAAGAATGACAGCACACATAACAGCAAAGCGGGAGATTGGACTGGAGTACATTTTACCAGAGAAACATATTTTAATCTATACATAATGTACCACACAAAAAATGAAAAAATTACATTTCTAAGATCTTCTCCACAACTGACCTTTAAAAAATACCACTATATTCCGTTCAGCAAGTTTTCTTTTCCTTGAAACTTCGTTAAGCTATGTACAAAACAGCGGACTGCATTTTAAAGACAAGATATGTTAAAAAAGGAAAATTGTCTGGGGAACATTCTTAATAAATATATTTTCTCCCTCTGGGTAAGCTGCACTGTATGGTGTCATTGGAATACCATGGCATATTGTTACCAGTTTATCCCATATATTGCAAAATATATACCCACTTTAGAAGTTCTTTCTGTTTCTAAAGAGTGAAAATCACACAAAAGTAATATGGCTTTTCACTACTTATTACCACAACTCTCTTTTCTCTGTTTTAGTACAGATATGCGGCCTATTTAGGTAACTTCTCTGAGCGATACTTCCAAAGCTTCTCTGCCCGCGTAGACCGAAACTTACATACGACAAATGCATCCAATATATCCAGACTGATTGACTCGACTACCTGCTGCTGACATTTGAAAGTCATACTAGAAACATATATAATTGTCCCACATCGAAATTCATAAAACAAACTTACGTCATGCAGCATGGAGTTGCACGTTGGAATGCACACATACATAAAGATATATTTATTTTGGAGTATATGATATTTTTGCGCGTATATCAGATTATCAAGTGAATTGGATCGCTGTAAAATGAGACTATTTTTCAAATGTAGGACTTGTACACCCAAAGAGGAAGAAAACCGTATTTAGGATCATATCACCTTTTCATTCTCACGTGTGCATTCCTTTGAAATTTCGAACTACTATCATGCCTGTATTCAGATAAATCTAACAGTCACATACTGGTCAGTAATGGAACATTCAAAGATCGGTTTAGAAAAAAGAACAACTGACACTACTATTGACAATGTTATAGTCAATTCTGTGTTGAAAAGAACACACAGAAAGATCATTATATTGATGTACGGCCCATTTTGTACACAAATAAAGGGTTTCAATAAATAGTTTCTAAAGATGAAGCTTTTTTCATACATCAATTTATATATTCCCGATAGATAAAAGCAAATACAAACACCCACCCACCCCCACACACCAATGCAAAATATTAAACTCGACTGTATAAATCTAAACATAATTTAAAAGTCATGTTCATGTTATACTAAACCTATATTATATGAGTTTGCTGAACTGTACTTATTTTATTGTCTAATTATATGCTACAATCCATCGAACGTTACAACCGGCAGAACGTGTTTATTACAACGTACATTTCCTGCTACTGGGTTGGAAGTTTTCGTTTAATTAACACGTCTTTTGTTCTTTTGCACAAAGTAAAAATTGTCGAATTAGTTTCTAGACAGACAATATGTGCTAGGCCTTTATAAAATATCTGAATATTATGAAAAAGCAATCTTAGTTATTAAATATATCAACAAGTTGCTACATTATGACAAAATAAGTCAACTATTTTAGACGCTAGTATAAAGAAGTATACTTCTTCGTTAATCTTTAACAAATCAATTCATAATCTTTATGAAGAAAAGCAAAATTATTTGTAAAAAGTTACTTTCTGAAATCAATTATGCGTATGCATGAAGGCTTTACATACTGCTCCGCTTTGGAGTTTAGTAGCACCGATGAAGGTAGCAAAGACACAGGGTAAAGTTGTTTGCCTCACAACACTCACATTTTAGACAAAGTTAACATACACATACATGTCTTTCGTCTACTAGATTTTAAAATGTCTTTCATTGGGAAAGCTATGCGTGCTGCTTGAATCAGACAGCTGATAAAAATGACTGGTTCTGTATGCTAGGGAAATATATTTGAAATACCACAATGTATACTAATTTTGCCACTTAATACAAAATGAATGTTTGCAAAGGAACCTTTACCGTTTTCCCGAAAGCAAATTTACGATATTTTAAATTATTCAAAAACTAAAACATGATATATAACCCTTTTTCTCTCAATAATTTACCTCTGGAGTTCCGGATGCAAAAATATCCCTCCAGATCCAGTAATTCTCTATGAAATGCAAATTAGAAGTAAGGCCAATATACATTTTTCTATTTGAAAACGAGAATTTTCAAAAGAGAAATCAGGGTATAAGTTTTCTTTAAATTGTTAACTACGTGCAAAATGCGAACACAGAAGTGATATATAAATAGGTTTATATATATATATATATATATATATATATATATATATATATATAAAAACTTCGAAGTAACACATGAAACAGTTTATAACAGACATGAAAACATCATACTGTAGGTCATGACCATTTGTTATGCTGATTTCTTCCAGAAAATTAAAATAATTACATATTTACGTAATTCCATTATCTATCTATAATGTATACAATTGATTTAAATTTAATTTATATTACGACACATCCTTGTGTCTGAAAATTCCAGCATGCTGCATCTCATCGCAGTGCATACTGCTATTTGTTTGGAAACTTGACCGGATGAGAGCAAGGTAGGCTGTTTGTAGTTTTCCTGTGTGAGCTTTGAGGGTTTCTGTGGTGGGAGATATATATATCAAACACAGTTATGCACCACTTTGATCATATCAATAGTCTTTTAAATGTTATATGGACACGTCCTGATGTGTGGACTTCATATGAAGATGTGCATTTTGCTTATTGCGAAACAGGTAGAATTAGGTACACTTTAATTATTTTTTCAATGTTAATATGAATATATATATATATATATATATATATATATATATATATATATATATATATATATATATACATATATATATATTGTAATTCATATATCGCTTTGTAAAAGACAATTGTTCTCGATCGTTTGACTAGCATGTTAAGTTTTCTTACACCTGAGGTCTGAAAAAAGCAATGTTTTATTAGATTATTTTGTCGATTTGACATAAAAGTCCTTATTGGACAGTATTTGATAATCACAAATCTATGCATCTGTTCTGGGGTGAATCATACAAGGCACACAAAAATAGATCCTTTATGATATGTGCTTGCTAAACTCTAAACATAAATCACATACAATTTTTGTTAGATTAAGAAACAGTATCACTTTATTTGTTTAAAGACAACGCCCTACGGGTATAGTTCCAAAATTAATCTCTGCAGGGGAGTATCTTTAAATCATATTTTAAACTATCTCCAGTAGATTAATAATACAAGCCAAGATATCGCAACTAACATTAAACAATACAACATTTCCGATCGCCAAGTTATCTTTTGCTTTTAAACTTTGTTAGCTTATACAGAAAACAATGGATTGCATTAAAAGACATTAAATGTCAAATGTAGGATAATGATCTAGTGGCATATGCAGGAAAGTAATCTCTAAATCTCTAGAGTGTGGACACTATTACAAGATATATATTATTAATAATTAATATTTGTATTCAATGGTGCAATTCAGTACAAAATAGAGCCAGCAGAACATTTCTTTTACCCCGTACATTTTTCTTTGCGGGTCTTTTACCCCTTACATTTTTCTATGTGGAGTTGGAAGTTTTCATCTTGTCTTTTGGTACACAAAGTTCACAAATGTTAAACTCGTTCTTAGTCTAAAATCTACGCAAGCTCTTTAAAAAATATTTGAATATCATGAAAAAGTAATCTTTACTTAGAAGTTAGGCCATGAATAAACCAACAACATCTTATATTATGAAACGTCATCTATTTTAGACACTTGTATAAAGAATTCTAATTCTTCGCTGATCTTATTCGACCCACTGTTCAAAATGTATTCATAACCTTGATGAATGCAAAGCAGAAAAATGTTAAATAAAGTTACTTTCTACGCAGTAAACTATATGTATGCATGAAGATTTTACATTTTGTTCCTCTATGGGGTTTTGTAGCCCCGCTGAAGGTTTCGGGGGGGGGATCAGGGGAATACCTTTTCTTTAATTTGCGCTGAAATGCTAAAGCCAGGAATAGAACCTAAAGAGGTTGAACGGACGCATTGAAAAAAGACAATATGTGTTAATTATAGGATAATGGTCTAATGGCACGTTCATAAAAGTGGTCGGTGGAGGGGGTACAATATTGCTCTTTTGCTATTTAAATGTTATTAATAGATAATAGTTTCAGTATTTGATCAAACGATACAGCTGGTAGAACATGTCTCTTACACAGTATATTTTTCACTAATGAATTGAAATGTTTTCCTTAAATGCGGCGCGTTCAGCATTTATTACGTCAGTGCTGAGTAAGGCAACTTTTTGCAGTGTTCTTTTATTGCTATAACTGAAGACAGTATGGTCCACTGTATAGCACTGAAGTATCCTGATCGACCTATTAAAGAGGAGAGACCTCGTTTAAAACTTTTGCATATAAACGTTTCGTATCCAGTGTGGGACTAGAAAGATTCCGACCAATCATTTACTGGAAAAATATGTTTGCTCTGATGGTTTAACACAAGACGCAGTGTGTCCAGCGAAAAAAAAATATTATCCTTTACAGGGAGTGAATAAAATATTACGTCTCAACCCCAATTATCAGCGCCTAACTTGCTACAAGATCGGAAAGAGTTTGCACTATTTACGTATCATTTTTTAAGCTTGCGGACCAGCCTAGGGTATACAATAAATAACAAAATCGAGGACTTTTTCTCCAAAACGTGAACAAAATCAATATACATTTCCTCCATAGCGATCAACGACAGTACCCGAGGGGAAAGTATAGTGGTGAGGGTAGTTTGGGGACCTTTGACTTATAGACTTAAGAACATATATAAAGATCAGTAATTACGAGAGACAGACAGAGACAGAGAATATATGTTAGTCTTACCGATCAGTGTGCCTAACACAACCGTCATCGACTTGGCCGGAATCATCACAATCAGTCTGAGTCAGAGGACGAATCAGAGTCAGGTTTTGATTCTGATGCCTATTGTTCATATTAATATTCGATATCAATATTAATATCATGTGGATCGCGGGTCACTTTGTATTATAATAAAGATTCCTCGAAATCCTGATCTATTATTCTTGTCCGATGTATCGTACATTAACCTGTTTCTGATTATCAACTATATCCGCAGATATACCTTTTATACATGCATTCAAGCAAACACGTATTGTTGTCCGAATTTTTTATATTGGCAGACTAAAAAAATAATCTTTGGTTAGAAGTTACTAAATTATAAAATAATGAGTCAACTATTGTATGCACTAGAATGAATAATACTAATGCATGGATAATTTTATATAGCCACATTTAAAAAAAAACTCTTCATATTCTTTAAGAACAAAAAAGCAGAAATATTTGATAAAATAATTACTATGAACATTTTACATAAAAGCCGCTCTGTCATCCGCCTAGTTATGGCGCAAAGTCACTGACAACCGGTATTATAATGTGCTTGTTTTTTTTAAAGAAACATTGACAATACTAATTTAATTTAAGAAGGAAAAAATGTGAAAAATACATCATATCAGTAAATCAATGATTTATTAATTTGAGAAATAAAATAATTTAGAAAATGGTCAAACTGTTACATGAAAGTCTAATCTCGATCAACCAGAGTCTTGTGTAACACTGTGAGATCTTCGTCATAAAAGGGTCTGGTAAAGAGACTCAGTTTCATTCGTTAATTAGCTCGAACAAGGATCTAACAAAACAAATACTGTAAATGTGATTTCTTCGGCTAATGAAAATATGCGATATGATATGTGATTATAAGGATGAGATGACGTCACGTGTATTGTACACATAGACATATATGTATCTATTGTTCATGGGAACACGCTTAATGTTGAAAGATCTCTTCTTAAGCTTCCGATGCATTTTTGACTTTAATGATTCCAGAAATTGAATTTAGAAACTTGTGTGATGTGGAAGATGTGTCGTTGAAGTTTTGCTTCTACACAACTTTACCAAAGTGCCTTCTATCAGTAACAGAGATTGATAAATCATTTGACCAGACTTTCATATGTTGAAGATTTCACGCAGACTTGCAATATTCTGGTTGAATGATACTAATGTAAAAGAATGGTAAATGATTTGTTCAAACTATAGTTAATTAAGAGCAAAATCTAGAATGGAAATTTCCATAATGCAGAATGTTTCAGGTGAACCAAGCCATCGAAGCTGTCGTCGTTTTCATGGGAATCAAAAAATGGTGAATACTTGGAGAATTCTAGTGCCAACCTAGCCAAAGTTGGACGTCTCTATCTTAGGATCCGGGCTACATTAAGCATGCCGAGATGTCAGGCAATGCAGGATAGCATACCTCTCCATCTTTTCTTAAAAAGCAGAATAATAATAATAGTAATAATAATACAGCAAAATCTGTCTTAAGAGACCACACCTTCTGCAAACAAGTGCTCTCATTAAATGTCATCACATTTATGAAACAGTTAATATGTGCAGAAAAAGGTGGTATTCTATGATATGTGGCCTTTCAAGTCGGGTTTTACTGTAAATAATAATAATAATAATATTAATAATAATAATAATAATAAAATAATAATAACAGCAACACTATCAGAAAGCTAGAGGCCCGCGTGGGTCTGAGACCGTTCTCATGGCTGATATCTGCATGATAGCTAAATGCAAGAGCTGTTGGCCAAGAAAACTGAATCAGTGTGATGGTTTCTGTTGACATTTCTTCCAATGCTGTTGATTGCATATGTTCAGAAAGCAATTTTATCAATGTTTCTCTAGGTTTGTTGGTATCTATGTTCATATCTGAAGGCACGTCAACATGTTTTCTTCAACACTGAGAGGCCCCGCTGCTATGCCAACACACTTTTGTGTCAAAGTTGGTAAAATTCTGTTCGGCACACTTTTGTCAAATAAGTTGTTAATGTTTTTCTATTTTACTAACAGCAGCCATATTTGATGACGGAACAGCATTATTTATATTAAAAAAGTCTGAAAGGCATTCAAACTTTCTCTCATATTTCATCAAGTAAAGTATTTTTTTGAAGAAGGTATTAAAGGTTTACCAGTACCAACGAAAAAGGCGACGAATGAGACAAGAGTAGCGCTGACTCAGAGGTTAGCGTGTCGTAAAGCACAAAACCAAACCAAACGGATTTTATGAAGAGCCCGTAAGAAATGGGTGGGTGGAAGCAGCTTAAAAAATTAATATTTTCTTTTCGAAAACAAAAGTAGTGATGGACTTATAAAGAGAATATATATATCTAAAGGAAAGTTTTGACAAAATTTGGTTACAGTTTCGGGGCTTGGCTTAACATTAGATGAATATGGTATATTTTGCTCTACCGCTTGATGAGATTCTTAGCAGACAGCAGAAGTAAACTGTATACAGGTCTGTCAGCAGCATCATCCTTGTAGCTAAAAGATTTCAGTACATCGCAGTATGTGGAAGACACGATAAAATTTGTCCTCCGAGGTGTGTATTTGTTAGAATTGTTATTGTTTTTTAATCTTGGACCAAAAACTTTGAAATTTGTAAACAAGAGTACAATGAACGTCACATTATACGCCCGTCTTTATTTAATAGTTCTCTATATAGGCACTAGTAAGGGATTCAAGAGATTACTGACCAACGGGTCTCAATGATCTCGAACTTTGGTCAAGGACTGATGTCGTAAACTAAACTTAATAAGTTTCTCATCAAACTTACCATGAACGTGACCCCAATACCACAAAATCTACAGGTTTCTAATATACTTTAAGTGCAAGCCATTCACAAAGTATCGTCAAGGAACTTATCCAAGAACATAGTTATTCTGAAAAAAAACAACATATTTTGAACCACAAAAAGACCTTGAATTTTGACAATTTGGCTCCAAAATCAGTAGTCTTTTCTACACATTAAGTGAAAAGTCTCCACAATTTTGATCAAGGTACATGGTTTAGACCTGGAATAATTATACAAATACCACTTTTATTCTTTCAGCCATAGTTATCTTGACTATTGACCATTGACCCGTTGACTCCAAAATCAATATGCATCATTTTTACCCAACATGTTAGTCGTTATCAAATTTTGGTGAATTTACATGGTCAATTACTGAACTTTTATGTGCAAAAATCATTAAGATTTTTTCAGTGACAATGACTTTGACATTTTACCTTTTGTACCCCAAAATGACAGGTTTATTCCTTGATACAACATCAAACTATACACAAGGATTGGAAACTCTGCATGCTGGAGAATGAGAGTTATTGTGCATAAACAAAATTGGTAGCATACAATGGGAAAGACAATGTCATAATATAGTACACTCCGCTTTCTGGCGGGCGTATATAAATTTAAAAATTATTTTAAAGGACTGGAAATCTAATCAAGTCATCTACTTATGGATGCACATATGCAAGCATAATGTAGCGTGTGTACGTTGACCTTTTCAGAATCCTGCTAAAAGCTTCTCGGGATGGACGGAAGGACGGATGTATGGACGTTCATAAGGGCATGACCAAATAAAGATCGGCTAGCGGCAAGCGGGTGCATAAAAAATAAAATCCAGCGTTTGAAATAATTTAATTCTAAACCATGTCAATATTGTTCGTTTGTTAAAATTTGTTGTGAGTTGACAAGGAACAGCATAGGGTCAAATTACTGAACATAAGGATATGCATGACATCACAGTTAAATATTTATTCTTGTAACTGGCAGTCTATCAATTTTTTCTTGCTCCTACCATTAGGAAAGACTTTAATTAACCCAAAGGAAGGGTTCCACACTGTACTGAGGCAAATTGTATTCTATTATTTTACTCGTTGTGGTGGATAATAAGTGCATGCAATTCCTCAATAGTTTCATCCTCTGGCTAACCATATTATCATCAATAGAAATGCAAACGTGGTCAAGATGGAATCATTTTACAGTTCATGCACAATATCAACTATTTCGTTGTTTTATCTATATTTTTAAAGAGGATGAAATATTGATTGTTATAATATTCATAAATCGTACCTTGCGCAAACTGTCAATAAAATGCAAGCCTGATGCCTGTCTTTGGTTAATAAATGTCCCAACATCGTCGGCCCTTTTAACCTCTCATTACTTTTCCTGTGGGAGTCAATTATATAATGATTTCACAAAGTTTTTAATGTTACATTGAACTGCAGACCATGAAGTTATTGTTTGGTTATAATGTAGCTTCTTTGTATACTCAAAAAACAAAACAAAAACTGTTGTGTAGTAATTAGTACAGCCCCTGTAGAAGGCTAGTTTCATACTAGTGATTTCGCATATTGCTAGGAAAATGATACCAAATTTTGACCTTCTTACTGTCTTTCTTTGAGAACAAATTCTCACAGAATAAGAGATTTGTTACGCTGACATTAGATTAAACTGGACCTATGGTATGGTGGAGTTTACATTTTGTATCTAGGGATATGTTCGACCCCAAGAAGAACTATTTACGAAATTCGTCATGAGGAATCGGAGAAATAGGTTGGCCTTTTGGGTTACCCGCTATATAAAACCGGTACGGAATGGACCAATTCTATAAACATTTTGCACTAAGTGAATCCCTACTTAGAAAAGTTTGATTTCAACCCCTCTGTAAAAGTTTTTAGTTAGGGATCTGTTCCAACAGCATAAGAAGTTTAGAGAAAATAAATTAAACTGATTTCGAGATATAGGGAATAAATATATGGGAGCTATAAACAAACCCCAAAAGGAAATTAGCTCTTAAATCCACATACGAGCCCATCTAGCCCCTCCTTAAAGGGCTTTGACGAACTTCCTCAAGACTTCTTCTGGGTAACGAACATATACATAGATATAAAACATCAAAGAACGATCCGTTTAAAAATCTTGTCTCCAAATCGACTAGACAATTTGTCTCTAAACTTTTGTTACTATTGCAGCAGATCCCAAAGAGGGCTTGAAATCGATATTCTCAGGGTAGGATTTCGCGTTCTGCAAAATGTTTTATACTTCCGGTACCTATAAGCACCCTCCTGTATTTCTGATTTCTATTTACGAATTTCGTCAATACTTTATCTGGAGGAAGAACATATCCCTAGATACATAGTATCAAAGAACGATCCATGTCAAAATCTCTTTAGAAGGGGATTGTAGGGTCAGAAATGAAGAAACCAAATCAGTAAACATATTGGCACAACACAATTGTTCCTTTGATGAATATCCACTAAATATTCACACCAACCATTTCACCGCAACACGTAAAATCCATACAATTCGCAGTTTCAACCCCATACATACATATACTAAGCAAAATTAGAGGTATTTCATTGAAAATTGGGCTCTATTTGAATTCCAGATATGACTTTAAATAAAGAGGAAATTGGAGCATGAACAGGTCGATTTCACACAAAATCACTCACTGTGACCTAGGATAAAATGGACAGCAGCTCATGCACATTATAGGCCGAATAAATGTTTCGAACCCAGCTAACACCAATGTATTTCTGCACTTGAATCGTCCCTATGCATTCAAGACGAAATCAAACATTATTCAAACCACTGTTAAAACTGAGGAAGAAACATGGAGATAAAGTCTGGATGCTGCTTCAAAATAAATATGTTCCATGGCCAATTATAAGAGACTGTTTAGTACTACCCAAGGCTGTCAGAAGTGCCGCCAAACATAAACAGTGCCGAAAACGGGTAAATGAATATCTTTAGACCTATTGATCTTGCTTTGTAAATATATTGTATTAATCTGGTATCAGTAAACTGTTTCACTAAGTAACATTTACGTGCATCGCAGACAATAGGTTTTACAAAAAGGAATCTGGCGGTAATATAAAACGTTTCATTTACGACAATGTCAATCGGGTCGAAAAGCACAGAAACATACGTACGCAAACTGCTTGCCATGTAGCGCTCTCGGTTCTCTCGAAACGCCAGCGCCACCACGAGTTGAAAGCAGCCACTTTCTTGCAGAAATGATTGCTCTTTCATTTGCCTCATTTTTCAAAGGATTCGCAAACAAGTAATGGAAAATATATAAACTGAAAATCTTTATCCTGCAACTCTAGCACTGTTTTTGATATCTTTTCATTTTTTTTAACGTAAAATAAATTGAAATGACAACTCAAAACGAGGATGACCTTGTGGTCAAACAGTCTGTGCAAGCACTGGCGTTGTTTACCTACGTCACTTTAAAGCAGTTTGGATACGAACCCTTTGCTTTGTCATCACTCCTTAATTCAAGGCTTAGGTAATTTTTAGAAATTATTCACCCCACTAACTAAACACGCTTACATAGTAAATATAATGGCATCACTTCCTCATATATTTTGAGTTATTTATGATTGTTCGGTCAACTATATAATTAGGGTGGGTATATATATATATATATATATATATATATATATATATATGAACGTGTTTTGTGTTAACTTAAGAAACAAGGTAGATCGCTATTTTCTCAACAATGTTTAAATGTGTTTTTGAATTAAAAAAAAGAAGTAAAAGGTAGGGACGAAATGAGTGCCTACATTTAAACATTTGAAAGCATGTACAATTGTTGTCTTATGTTTACAATCGATGTCCTGAACGTAAACTGATATTCAGTGGAATTATTACTGGTTGAGATAACCAGTAATAATTTAGTCTATATACAGATAGCCACTTAGAGTCAATGCGTCTATTATATATCTATGTAACCCTTGTTCAGATTGGATCCATGCAAAAACATTTGGATTTCTGATGTCATAAAGTTTAGCTATATCTCAAACACCAAGATTTGGTTAAGGAATTCTTTATAAAAGTCCAAATGGCAGAAGGACCGTAATAGTCTCGTTCCATCTGCAGAAACGAGATATGTATAGTCTAGTGATAATTGCTAAATGAAGAGTGGCAACAATGACGTCAAATTAAGAAAGGTAACTCTACTTATCTTTACTGAAACGCAGTTGCTTTTTCATCGCGAGATGGGCAGCCGCTATTTAAAATAGTAATAAAACTACTATTTTACGTTTTTATAAATCAAATTATCTACTGAATGGGTTTAAAAAGATGCTTTTAATTTAATTTAATTTTTTAATTTTATTTTAAATTTTATTTTATCGAAAAATATACTTCTAAAACTTGACCGAACCTGACCTTTAAGTGAATTTGGGTAAAGTAAGGAATGATCCATATTTTAAAAAGCCAGTACATTGATGGGAAATTTAGCCCTATTTCAAATGAAATAAACATTGAATATGCACTTGGAAGTAAACACAGACAGAATGGTTTGTTAAGGTACCATCAATCAATTGATAAATAATAAATAAATAAACACATACAAATTCAATGCTTTTATAAGATATCTGTGAGGCATGCGTGAATAATCATTACATTAAATGCAGTGTTGTTTCATTCAAGATTAACATCCAGTGAAACTACTAGTAGTTAATCGACCATACAATATGTATTAGCCTTTGTACGTTTGACACAGAGAATATGTAACTAAAGAAAAGATTACAGAAGAGTTTTAACATTCAATTTGTTAGTACAATACAATATAAGGTACTTATTTTTTATCTAAATAGCATTGCATTTGTTTGAAATGATATAAAATTGAAGCGTTTGTATATTTTAACAGTGTACGAGTGGTCGTTTTTCTCAGCGAAAACATATATAATATGTTTGTTACGGTTTATGACCTATATTGTCATAAATTAATTAATACACGAAAGATATGTATATTTAATCACTTAATTTATATAACAATACAACTTTTGCTAGCGTTGTTAGTATATTCAATTAAATGTACGTGATCGTAAACATTGATTGTTAGATACTGTACAAGTGCTTACAAGGCCACTTGATTTTACAAGGTGACACATAATAGTCGACCGATAAAAACGTTTTGATTCAAATTAATGCTTTGGTATGAACACGTGATTTTACAAGGTCACACAGGTATAATGTTATTTTACTCCAGTGCGGAGAAACTTCTGAATAGGCTAGCCGACAAATAGCACTGAAACAGTTGTACTTTATCCGTCGTAAGTAGCACATAGACACGTTAATTTGTTTTATTTTTAAGATCACAGTGAAGCGGATCACACTGTAAGTGCAACCATCCTATATAGAAAGCAGATGTCCTTTCCTGAAATAATTGCAACCAATTAAAGTAGAATAAATAGAGGATATTTTCTTTTCCTGCGTAAATTCCGGATATATTTCATCGTGTGGTACAAAATACGTGATATTTTAACGAGTGGAGATATATCGTTTTTTTTACCTCAAGATGAAATATATCTGGTATTTACGCAGGAAAAGAAAACTTCATATTATATACCGAACTTGCTACTGAATCGAAACTTAGAAGATTAAACTCACTTTTCAGTACTCCACTCCACTTTTCGTAAATTCACCTCACTTTCATAGGCTAATGATATAAATATCAGCGACTTAAGGCAGCATTAGGATTGTAATGACCTAATCTGCCGCAGTAAATTACACGTTTGACATTTTGTAAACTATTTGATCCTATCTGACCACAAGCAAGTCCGATTCAGCAATGCATCACAGCACGTTTATCATTGTTGTCAAGGAAGTAAGCGGAAAAAACTTCATAGAGACGCGAACGGCGTCGAATCAAATTTCTTCAGCAAAATATAATTGCCATGTCTGCAATGTAATGCAGTTTCTATTTATTTGTTCTAGATCACAAGGTGATCGTTTTTCTTGCTGCAAGTATAACTTCTGTAGGGACACACAATCAAGCGTCGCATAACATGATGGGAATCTTATATTTTCACATATGAAAATATAAGGATATATTTTTCACAGGTGAAAATACAGGAATGAAAAAAATATGTACATTATTTCGCAAATAAGTTTCTATGTTTAACACTTTAATATAATAAAGATAATATTTAAGATTTTATATTCGATATATCATTATCTCGCATTAACAAAAAGGTCTTGATTTGCTTTTCATCTGTTTTTTCCTAACTCCTTTTCTGTTAATGGTTTACCAGTTATCTGTTTGTATCTTCCATTTACTATATAATTTTCAGTTCTTGTTTGTATTCTTCAATATCATAGAATGTTTGATTACTGTTTCATTTTCTTCAATAAAATTTAATTTATTATTTTCATGTTGTTTATCCGCCATCTGAATTCTGTCAAAATGGCAGAAGGTAGTCGAGAAATGTTTGGTAGTTCATTTGAAAATCCTGTTAAGGATGAAAATGATTATGTGAATCAATTTCATGGTACAATAATTGATTATGTGGATCAAGTTCACGGTACAATAATTGATTATATGAATCAAGTTCATGGTACAATTCTTGATTACGTGGATCAGTTTCATGGTACAATAATTGACTATGATTTCACTCATAATAATTTGCCTAATGAAGGATTTGAAATTTCCGGACAAACAACTGCATATCTAGCTTTAGCGGATGAATACAAAACATATTTTGAAACTAGATTCTAACATGGATGAAACACAGTATAGACTAAGCAAACATAATTTAAAAATTAAAGATGAGACATTGTATTACAAAGTAGTAGGTGGAAATACAGTACACATCTCTAAACAAGGTAGCCCAAATAAAATGCTAGCACTTAACACTATAGCTACAAAAATGTGGAAGTTACTTTATTAAGTCTTTAAGCTGAGCACAAAAGAAGAAAGTGCGTGGAAATCACCTGATGATCTACAAAGAAAACCTTTTGAATAACCTTTAAAACCAACAGTTACCAACATAAAACACCGTTTCTGGGGGAAAAATGCAAATAATAAATATATATGTGACCAGCAAGTGAAACAAACAGAGTCTTTTATAAACCAAAGCGTAGAAAATATAGTTGCAGAAAAAGGATTCTTTACTCTACAAGAAGAAAGAGAATTTTGAGGTTATGTAAAATGCTATAAACGTTGTAAATTCTAAAATACTACATACAAAACAGATTTAGAAATGTATAACAATCAGAGAGAGGAGATGAAAAGAAGATAGCTTCAAAGAAACAGATAAAACCAAAATACCTAAATTAAAGGAACAGTTGGAAAATGTTGAAAGTAAAAGAGCACAGTTTTTCTCCTGCTCCTGCTGAAAATGAGCCGTTCATCAATTATTTGAATTAGCTAAAAGGTCCGCAGGATCATTGCTTGATATTATTAGCAGCATAATAAGTTGGCTTTGAAAAACAGCTGGACAAATTGTTTCTTTTCTTAGCTGGTAGTGCCATTTTATTTGTTCTAGCTATTGTTGACCTGCTGTTTGCAGTTTCAATCAGAGGTGTAAACAATGTGAAAAGAAAGATTGGTAATTCATAACCTATTTCCCAAGAGGTAAATTAAACAACTATTCCAGTCCTTAGTAATATCATAAATGTTGTTGTGCTGTTGTGCTTCTTTTGTCTTTATTGTATTTTAAATCATCTACAGTTGTTAGAACAATACTCAACTTCTCTTCTTTTATTTGTGACGAGTTCTTGGGGATTTTATATCAGCTGCTGGAACTGCATTTGTTTCAACATCTGTATTAATGGTCAAAATAACTTCTATGTTAAAATAATCCGAGGCTTTTTACTGTTGTTTTTTAAAGCTACACATTTTCATAACCATATCACTTGTTAAATAATATATTCCATTACCGCCAGCAGCAGAGTGTGTTCTAACTTTTGAACTTGAAATAAATTGTGGAAATGTTATGGTCATGTTTTTATCTGAGTCATAACCGTGTTCTCCTAAAATTAGGTTCTCAAATAAGTTTGTTGATGTATCTTGAACAGTTAACAGACTGTGTAATAGCTGTTCTATTTTAAACGTGAGCACCTAAGAAACAAATTAAATAAGACCTTATGTTTCAATACCCTTGCTTTCTTGCAAAGAATGTAACTCCAGTCAAAAGATTAATTATGTTCATTACTATTGTAAAACTTGTAACTTTGTTTTAATTTTATTATCTCAAAATCATGAATGTCTTTTTCTACTACGTAGCTAATTGCCTCACATGTTAGATCCATTTTCCTTTTCTAAATGAAAGAATTATTAAGAACTGATTATTTTTTAAAATTTATTTGCTAAATATATCTAATCATGATTAGGAGGACTGTTCAAGTTATTGCTAACAATGTTAAAGTGTTTAAAGTCTATGTTATTAATATTTGAATTAAATGCATGTTCAACAGGTTAAGGTACTGTACATTCAGACAATAGTTTTTGTATTTGACAGTAAACTCGAAACCTGTGTATTCTTTGTACGAACTTTAATATTCATGCATCTATTATATCATTTAATTCCACGTGCAGATGTTACCATATACGCTGCCCAATTTAAATGATTTTGTTAAAATTTCATGTTCCTCTGTGCTCTACATTTATTAACAGAGTCATCACTGTCAAATTTTTAAAATGTAATTCTCGAAAATGTTTAATTGTTTGTCTATGAAAAGATCTCTTTTAGTGGATTAAATATGTATCTGTTAATAATTGTGCTATGTCTTTGATAACGAGAATGGTAGACTGAGTTGCATAACAAGGGAAAGGTGTTGTATTTTTTGTTAATTTCTTAAATATAAGGTCAATTCATTTATTCCCACAATGTTTTTGAGCAGCATGGAATATTAGAAGTGGAAGTCGAAATAGTATTCATTTTTTTTTCAGACCAGAAAAAAGTATTAAATTCATTATTGAGTTCTAAGCCAAAGTTGTGCTCGACCCGTTGGTTGAAAACAAATTTGGCTGTGAATCCATAGGATACCACAACGTGATAATGGTGGTGGTGGTTTTTGCGGTGTGTGTGTGTTTGTTATGTTGCTCAGAAATTTATTGTAAAGTTTTGAACTTTGAAAGTTATGGTCGGGCACAGCATTGGCACAAGGTAGGTAATCTTTTGTGCTTCCAGACGTTGAAAAATGAAGACGTTTTGGGAGTCAATCAACATAGTCCGTACTACTCATCCTGCCCATCACCAATATATACATTGTGGTCAATGTCTCCCTCAGATAAGCCAGTTCCACCTGATCAATTTGGTGACAGGGCATACATTCATATTCTGGTGGTACATTGGCTTGTCAGAGGGTGAAATAGTATACCGTAAAAAATACAAAGCAATGAGGAAAGATGCACAAAAATAAGACAAAAATTGTACACTCCAAAAGTAATACCTATAATTCTTTTTTTACCTGCAACTCCGCCCCTCCCCCACCCACCCCCGCCGATAAATATCACGACATAATCTTCATCCCAAATACACCAGTATGAATTTAATTAGCGTTTGCAAAAGACGTACTGAGCCCTTTTCTTGGACAGAATAATATTACATCGATGTAGTTGGAGTTAGGGTTTTATCAATACACAGGTGATAACACCTTTACCATGGCATGATCGCTTGCTCCGACGATCTTACTTCCAAATGCAGCTTTGTATTTGTAGGCTTTTCGAATTTAAATTTAGCAATTTTACGTTGCATCACCGTAAGTTAAATGCCAAACGCTTATACAATTTGAGCCAATAACTTACAATATATTGGAATGTACAATCACTATAATTGTCAACGAAAAAAACTCCTGAAATGACCCATCCGCCCTACCTATGTATTGTTAATTAGCCTTACCGATCACTGATCGATTGTGTAATTGGATAATTCCAAATTTACGATTCACATAAGGGCGGAAAGCCTAGAGGTCAATTTTATTGTTGTGTGAAAATAAAACTGCTATTTTGAATAGGGTAAGCCAAAAAAAATACCACGCACTAACAAACATGCCCAAAACATACCAAGATTGTTTTGAAGCCGGACCCACCACGCAAAAATAATGCCAGCTAAGCTTCAATAACTAAACAAATACCAAACTTGAAAAGTGTCGGACTGTTCCCCACCCCCTTCCACGCCCGGTAGTGGCACACAGACGGAAAAGAAGGTATATGATCTGACAGACCGATATACGAAGATACTGACAGACAGACAGATAGAGAGCGCAAACATAATTTACAACAATAATCATGGACACAGAACGGGCAATTAAGTATGCGGAAGTCTGCAGTAAAGTGTCGAATTACATTTTTTAAATCTTGCCTCTACATCAATAGGTGTGTGTGCGTGTGTGTGTGTTTGTGTGTGTGTGTGTGTGTGTGTGTGTGTGTGTGTTGGGGCAGTGGTGATTTTAAATCAATTACAGTACGTGACTAGCCGATTATTAGGAATCTTGGGCTTATTCCTTAGATGTATCTGACTCTGATTAAACCTCGGAGGAAAAATAAGAGACGTTGCACATTTGCATCTTTTGACATGGATATATTCTCCTGACGATAGATAATAGACGGTCATAATAAGTATAAAGTATAGCAATATTAAGTTTTCTGACTTGCACATTGCTAAGTATATAAATTAAAATTGATGGTACATGATTGGATGCTTTATTGGGCGCGGCATATCCCAATCTAAAATAGTATGGACTTCCCGCAGTCACCCTGCCGCCCTCCTACCACCACCCTCAACCCAGTTTTCATATCCAAGCAGCCTCAGTGAAAATTATAAAGATCCATTGCAGAGAAATGGAGCAGAGAATGTATCAATTTAAAACTTGACCTTTGCGTTTTTCTTACAACATGCTGCCTGAGTGAGGAGTCTATTCCCATGGTGGAGGTCATGCGGGAGGGGGGCAGGGAGCTTGAGGTGGGATGTAATATCACAGAATGTTAGAAAGAGATGTACAGTCCGGAAAATCCCCAAAAGGTATTTAAAATTCTATACCTGTACTATCGAAGGACAATTTGTTTTCCCTTTATAACGTCACAGACACCCATACGCATTTGAGTGCCCGTCAATTTGTTGGCTAATGTCACGCAATTCTCTATGAACTCATGATATTTAACTTCTAGCTGATGCTATACCATTTATACTCGCGTATAAGACAAGTCCAACTGCAAACAACATAGACCCTAACCTGCCGTCGCATAATGCGCTGGCAGATCAGTATTGTTTGTTCTACTGATTACTACTTACAAACTGCATAGACCCAGATCTGCTGGCGCATTATGCGACGGCAGATTTGGCTCTATTCAGTTTGCAATTTGACAAGATTTATAAGCTAGTATATACGGTATATCCAGATCTTAATAACATGCAAATCCCATCACTTATATGTTTTAAAAGCAGTAAGAAAATAAACGAAGGACAGTTACATTTCTTTAGATTTCTAAAGCTTGACTTAAATGTTAAGAAATATTTATAAAATTTAGGCCAATCCTGGACGACATCAAATCAAAATTAATGAAACGCAAGAAAAAGCATCGCAAACCGAACACAATGCATTATCTTGATCACTTTTCTGTGAAGAAAGAATTGTGTAGCAGCTTGTATATTATAACAGGAAGATAACATAATATGGCATTCTGCAGCAACCACGTGGATATACAATTCATTTCGAACCCATGGGAAATGTAATCACTCCTGATTCATCTGAAAGAAATCAAGGCAAAGAGAAAGTATCATTTTGAATTACAAATATACAACAAACATAACGGAAAGTGTTATCCATGGATCCTACAGGAGGCTGTGTAATAATATGAAGTGAATCTACACGGAGAAGGAATATTATCGTACAGGTTAGAGAATTATAATTCGTCTCATACTGAGAATCGAACATTATAACCATAATTCTAATTCACTAACCTGATATTGTTTCCTTCACGTAATTTCAATTCATCTTATCATGCATCCTCCTGTCTGATCCATATATAGCAAATATCAAATAGATTCTGTCAAGTAATTGCGTCTTTGTGTTTTGTTCTTGTCTCGTTTGTCTAATTGCCGTTTCTAGATTTGTTTCCTTGAAAAATGAATTGGAGGGTTCCGAAAGCGCTTGGGCGGGTTTCAGTTTTTCATTCATATATATGATGTTTCCTGATCAACACGATCTTTTGATCCAGTGCAAACTGGAAAGACTGTTATTTGCCGTGTGATGAGTAATATATATATATATATATATATATATTCCATGCAAGTGCACTGGATCCAGCAAGGGATTGTGTGTGTCAGGCATTGACCAAGACATATGAAAAAAACTGACAACGATCGTAGTTCAAACCAATATGGCGCGATATCATCACTTTTGAAATAATACTTTTATTAGATCCATAATCATATAAAGTTTGCAAATAGAACGTTTTTTGTGTGTGTGTTTTTTTTTTCTTCTTTTGTTTCTCTCCGTTTTGTAATTTTGCTGCTGACAAAGACTCAACGAGAATCGAAAGCGCTTACACTAGGCGAAAAAGTAGTCTTGCACTGTTCGTTGTCATTTTTTTACAATTATATACATATATATATATATATATATATATATATATATATATATATATATATATATATATATATATGTGTGTGTGTGTGTGTGTGTGTGTGTGTGTGTGTGTGTGTGGTCGTCACCATCTGGAGCGTATATTCAGGTACATATGGCTGCATACCGCATACCACAAAACATCAAATAAAAGATCACCTTCTACGAGCTCAGATTAATCCAGACCATTCCTCAGAAGCGGGTACATACAATCCTAAAGATAATCACTGCCTCATCTGCAAACACACACCACATGCTATAAACATAAAGAAAATCCAAAGTACGACAATAGTAGTAAACTTCAACATTAACGCAAAATTATGATTTTGTATCACAAATGTCACCTACATCTTGACATGCAAGAACCGTGCTATCCAATATTATGTTGATGCTGTGAACTTTAGAAACATTCAACCGGACATTAAGTCCAAACCTCCGAGATGCTATTTATGTTGTCAAAACCTGGGTGGACAGACGCTGAACACACAGACACACATACACACACGAAAGAGAAATATTGGATTCTACAACTGAAAGCGCAGCTTTTCAATATTCATTAATAGACAAGAAATAAACCACCTATTATTTTTTCTCTTTTCTGTCTCATTTTAATTAACATTAGAGTTTTTATGTCCCACGCCAAATACAAAATTTAGTAGTAGTAGTAGCAGTAGTGGTAGTAGTAATAGCAGTAGTAGTATTGTTGTTGTTGTACCCAGACCTGAAAGTCAAAAAAGCTGAAACCTTGGGAAGTCCTGTAAGTTTTCTTGCCTTTGCAGATACAAGCTGCTACTGTGAGTAATTTGTATAAGTTATAACGGACAATAACAGCTCCGGTGCACACATTGTAAAGTCTTCTGGTTCAAGCTTGTTAACTATGATATAGTATGTGACAAGGGGAGTGTGTAAGGACACTGACTCCAAACAAGATTTAAGTCCAACATTGTGTACATTTCTTAATAGTAAGACACTCTATCATAACCAACTTTGAAAATGGCCACATAACTAAGCATTCTAGTGTAATGGTCTAGTGAACCACTATTGACAGCACCATCAGCTTAGAGAGCAAAATAGTGTAAAACGGAATGTTGACGCTCTTTTTTCAGGTATATACGACTGTGAAAATTGATGGATCAACTACCACGTCAAAAATCTATTATAAAGAGTGAACCAGACTATGCCATATAGCGCAAATCGTGTAGCAAATTCAAATTTATATTTTAGTTATAAATGTCAGCTCTGTATCTCAGTGGGTATTGAAGCGATGCCATTTTCCAGTCACCTTCCCGCTGCTTTCAGTTTATTACTATTAAAGAAAGGTACACAATGTTGGACTTCGGACTTTGCTGGAGTGTCCTTCTACAATACCCTTGTCACAAACTTTTCCGTATAGCGAGATATACTATAATGAATATATCATCATTGATACCTGCAAGTAGATACAGTTGCTGTTTTATGTCGCCAAGATCGGGGCATCTAGTGCATGGTTTGTCCTTGCATTGCTATGTGTCTGTAAACAGCTTTGGTTATTATTTTCCTCGCATTTTTCTTATCTCAGTAACCCCTTATCCAACGCACTTCATATTTAGTAGACACATGTCCTGAAAGACTCCACTCCCTCAGTACAACTACTGCTACAAGGTTTTGAGGCTGGTTGGAGCAGTGGGGTCAGGAAATATAATGGATACAAATGTTCGTTAAAGATTTTGGATACAGTTTATTTGCCATCACTTACATTTACATAACCTCTTCACCAATTAACTTCATGTTTGGATTCTAACATCATCAGACGCGCTCCCTCTCTCAGTACAACTACTGTCTCTAGGTTCCGCCACTCTTCTTCTTTAAGTACCTCTCCTGCCCTGGGGTTTTGATCCTGGATGGAGACAGGTACTAAAGAATTATTTTGGCGATACATGTTAGGTCAACATTTTATGTGAAAGCTTTTTTATCATTTATATCTCTGTAACTCCTTACCCGATTCACTCCATATTGGAATATAATATCATCACATATTCGCAATATTCCACTCCTCTGAGTATCACTCCTACTCCTGGGTGGGGCCATGGAATCAATTTATTAATTATGGTAAAGAATTTTGTTAATGTTTTTTTTGTGAATTATATTTGTATAGCTAATTTACTTTATGTTTGTAATGTAACATTATCACACACAGACCTTATGGATTTTATTATTCCTATCCTTGGGTGAGGCCATGGGATTATTATGAAGTCGGACACCATTTAGTAAATGTTCTTTTTTAAAAATTTCTTTTCAAATGTTTTAATCTTCTTTTTAGCCAATTTACTTAAGATTTCGGACAATATATAATCGCAAACTCCCTTTGTCTCCCTATACTGCTATCTTCCCCCTGGGTTACATTCTTTCTATAGGACCATGGAGTGAAGAGAAAGCCCACCTCTTGGTTATTCATTCTAGTAATATTTCAGAAAATAACCCTCACTTTATAGTTTTTAAACTATATGGTCTCATATTTCCCATTTATTATATACCGGAAGCCGCAGTAGCTCAGTTGGTAGAGCGTCGGACTCGTAATCCAAGGGTCGCGGCTTTTATACCCCCTCCTCCCTCCCCCAGACCAGACCGGGGTCGGCTGCCTCTGTTTCTCCTTGGAAAGTGAGTTAGCTCCCATTTACTATATATAGCCAACGTGTTAAAAGTGCCGTTAAAACAAACAAAACATTCCTTTATCCTTTACCACTGTTGACCCAGGTTATATTACTTGGGGGATGGGGGAGAGGAGAGGGGGTGCTAAAGGTAGGAGATATTTTAATTATGTTACGACTAGGGGTGATGTCACAAAAGAAAAGACTCAAACAAGCTTTCAAGATTTAAAATACAAATAATTAATTTCCTAAAATATAATAATATTTCAACAAACAATCAAACTGAAAAAATTAAAAATAACTTACAGTATCCTTAAAAGTCCCAAATTGTTCTATTGTTCAATGATCCGGAAGTTAATCCAAATTATTCCGGATGAAGAACGTTCCGAATGAAACCACCACTGTGCTGGTGTATTGACAAGAATCAGTTATATCCAAATATTATTAATCCCAAGTAATCCTTGTGAATATGGAATATCACACAAGTTCTAGAAATGTTTCCGATAATTCCAACGGAGCTGAATAATACTTAAATTTTAAGTAGCAGTACTAAATCCAGAATGTACTGTATAATAATCTCTGAAGCAGAATACCACACACAAAATGAACCAATCTCGTTTATGACCTCTCAAGCTGAACGTACTATCAAGAATGGCGAATGGCTAACGCTAGGTTTACATACTTTTATATAGTTTCTATACTGAGTATTTTAAAACAAATAATACCCATACCTTATTCCGTCTTAAATCAACAACTCGGTATTACGAACTTATTCTACTTCTAGTCAACAGAAAATGAATCGCTCTCTGTAATTGCAAAATCTTGGTCAGAACATTGAATGCAGGTCAAAAGGATAAACCTCACGCGCTGAATCACGTGATATGACTCAAGCTTCAACCGACAATATTGATTTTATCGTATATGTGCACTCTACAAAATGACACATATTAGATATTATACACAAGTCATGAGCTAATAAAACTATACCATTATTTAAAGAAATGATACATAATTCCGTAACAATTAATAGTATTGTCCAGCCTCCTATGGCGGAAACACAGCTATCACTCACGCGTCAGTGTGCGTGGCAGTACGTCCGTCTGCCCGTGCGTCTGTTCGCACTCTAGATTACATTAATGTTAAAGTTTGTATTTTTCACTTTCGCTTTATGTAAGTCTTTTCAAGCTAAATCGATTACAAGTATATCTTGTTGTGATTATTATTATTATTAGTAGTAACATAAATAGTAGCAGTAGTATTCCATAAAGCTTTATTCAATTTAATGCTTATTTCGAATAAAACATAACATTTTTACCTATCACCTTGTACTACTCCTGCTTTTGAGTTATGGCTTTAGCTGGGGCCATTCGATCAAAACGTATCATGCCCATTTGGTTATATTTTTGTTGTTTGTTTTGCTTTTCATCCAATTCACACCAATTGTTTTTTAATAACTTAAAAGAAGAGCATATATACTTCCCTTAGTTCCCGTTGCATTCCTGCCTTTGGGTCACTTCCCTAGTTGGGGCCATGGAGTCATGTTATCTCTTTGATATATCGACAGCTCGTCTCGATATATATCATTGTATCGTAAAACAGTTCTTGTTATATTATATTATTTTTATCCCTAATTATATCATATTATGACTTTTGTTGGCAATAAACTACATTGTAAATGTATTAAAATTTTTCATCCTGATACGTGACTACCTAGATGATAGAGATGAAATCAAAAGAATTAGAAAACAACAATACGGTGATTAATCTACTGAAAAACCGCTGGGAATCCCTCCCAGAAATTTGCAATCTTTGCTTATCACTAGGACACAATGAAGGATTTATTATATACTTTTTAGAATTTATATTTTTTTATTGCAATAAGTCAATCGTTGCTTGAACATACATACAATATTGAAGAGCAGTTGCTTGATAATTCTGATATGTGACTATGGTAATATTTATAGAAAGAGGATTAAAATACCGAAATATGGTGATTAATGCAAAGAAAAACTCCCGGATCTTTCCGCGAAAAACTTGCCCCGTGTAGCAAGGACACACGTTATAATATTATAGTGCACACCTGGGGGTGATTCTATTATGCACCGTATGCAACGGACTAAATTCCAGAACAAGAGAGTTTATTTGGTTCTTTTTCAGTAGTAGTACAACGAACCCCATACATAACTACTTTACTGGTTGAATTGGCACGATTCTATATATATATATATATATATATATATATATATATATATATATATATATATATATATATATATATATATGTATCGTTAGATATCCGTGTTTCTGTGTTAGCTCTTATTCCTTTTAACCACACTACACACTAAGTAGAGCTGCATGAGTAAAGAAATACGCGCCCCCACCCCTCCATAAATAAATAAATAAATATGCACAGTAAGTTCATTCAAATTCTACCCCATAGGTTAGTACCACAGTGATTAATCGTCTACACTTATCTTCACTCACATAAATATTTGAGGAAAATAATTTAATGTCGTTTATTAGGTTCAAGCTCTTGTGTGATTCGAAATCGTGCCCATTTTTAAGAGGGTTGTTATGTATGATATTTATATAATATTATAAATATTTTAGGAAATTATAAATGTTTCTTGACTTTAATATTTGCTTAAACCTTAATGTTAAGTATAATGTTGACATGTTTAGCTATTGTCCTTGAATTAGGTTGTTTACTTAGTATTTGATTTCAAGGACGGTTTGGTAAACAAGTTGGTGATTCAATTTGAGGTCAAGGTTGATTTTGTTTACAGATAAACCTAGAATTTCCTTTAGAGTTATGTGTCAAAAGTCACATACACCATAATATTCTAGAACATTCTGTCATGTGACCTATCTTTATATATACCATGTTTAGTGGACAGTTTTTCAGTTTCAACCTTAACATCAGTCTTTAAAGAGCCAATACAGTTTTGAAAAATCATTCCAAATTCTGAGAGAGGAATTATTTAAACTATTCATTGGATTATAAATGCTCTTAGACTATTGGATTTTGGATTTTGAATTGCTGATTTTGGGATTTATGTGAACTTATTCAAAGATATTCTGGAATACTTCATTTTGGCACATCATCACATTAAAGATTATTGGCACATCAATATATTCAAGGATCCAGTCATTAATTCGGAACATTCTATATTTAGGACTTGTGATTAAAACACTTAGGATTATTGGATTATTTGGATTTTAATTCCGTTACTGTATGTGTCTTTTGAATTTTCACTTTAATTGTCTAGACATAAATTGCTTGTTGATTTTTACTTGATTTGTTGGTTTCACTTTCTTTCTGTTTCATTTTTCTTAGACCATAGAGTAGTAATAGGGTAAAAGAGAGAATCCTGCACTTGAAAACTCTTTGGACAGTAAAACCAATGAGATCTATTAACGCTATTTCATCTGAATAATAGTTATAAAATATGTACAGTTTAATATTTATTTTCGACCGAACTGTTTAATACTTCGAATAATTTCATATTTTTGATTCTTTTCTCTTTTATCAGAGACAGTATAGGATGGATTTCAATTTAGGTCTCAAATATTTTACACTTCTTTCAAACTTTCAGCTAATCTAAAAGCTCCAAGGCACAAAACACGCTAAATCAATGTGATATTATCAAAAGGGAAAGACAGATTCCCTGTAGCTGCTTTCGACTCCCGGATTTGCTGACAGACACTTGCATCATGGAGAGTTTAAGTATCACAAAGTGGGCAACAGATACGCATACAGAGGAGGATGAGAATGATATATATGCTCTCATCCGAGCAATTGCTACATCCAGCACCGATAAAGACAACATGAAGAGGCTTGACTCAATAACGACATGTCTACAAGATATTCAAAGGAATCAAGAGTCGATGAGACTGTTCTTGAAAGAAAATCCGATGGGAGATTATTATCAAACACCGTTACACATGGCGTGCAGCATGTTTCCTCGGCAGAAACCCATGGAAAAGAAAGTGATGGATCTTCTTGTGACGGAATTTCCAGATATAATCCTCAGCAGCAGAGGAGACTCAGATATGTATAGAGGATGTACTCTTTTACATATAGCCATCTGCTGAGGAAACATGTGGCTTCTGGATACGATGCTTGATGCTCTATCTGACTCTAATTTACGAGATAAAAAAGTCGCATGCCTCGAACAACGAGCCACAGGACATAAATTCAAGGACACGGTGATGCTTGCTGAGCTTCCTTTGTCAATTTGCTGTGCTCACGTGCTGGAAAGAGCTATTTGATAAGCTTCTACAGCATGGAGTCAAAGTGGACGGCGTGAACAGTCAGTCGGATTCCATATATCACAGTTTCATTGTTTATGCTTACCTTTATCCCGAAAAGCTGAGTAACATCCTGGATATGATGAAATATATACACGAGGAATCAAAGGTGGATGAAAAGAGCAAAAAGAAGCTGATGTTGATGTGTAGGATGGGAAGAGAGAGCACTCTGCAGATGTCGGCCCGCTACGGCCAGCACAATAATTTTGATTACATACTGGAACATGTGAATATTTCATAATAATACAGTAAATGCAGTTATAGGATGACACGTTCGGCCACACTGAAGGTTCCAAACTATCAAATTACAAAACCATGTACATCATGAAAAAAGAACCAACAACAACATCGTGTCTCGTTTTGGTGGAATTTAAACGAATACTTGCATGTAAACACCTCCTTCGATATTTACAATAATATTTCAAAAAAGGAGACCTATTGTGACCAAGATACAATTTGTATCACCTACATCTGCTGTCATGGGTCACTTTAACAGTGTTTCCACTTTTCTTATCTTCTTTTATTTTAAATCAAAACATGATTTAATTATACCTTGATTGTGACAAACCGTAATCCCTATCTCTGTTACCCTGAATCAGTGGCCTAAGGTGGCAATAGACCTGTCATGTGTCTTCATTTAATCATGAGACGTAAGAGGATGTGTCAGAAATAAAGATGTTTCAGATGAGAACCCGATTGAAATTTTAATTACATGCGTTTTACTTCGGCAAGCATCGACAGTTTCCTAATGAAATGTTTGACTTAAAACTGTATGACATTACCGACATTGAACTAAATCTTGCACGTGCTCTCAGATGGGATAATTCAGCATCGAATGCGCCAAGACGCATAGATGTGGAACCGAAATATTTCTCAAGTGAAATATACGCAGACAAAGATACTCACAGTAACATTTCAAACATCTTCCCAATATTTGATACTGTATCCGATTTAAATTATACAGCTGCTTTTGAATTTTTTCATAAAACTCCCATTCGCCGACTGAATCTCCAGAAGTGAAAATATTACAAGCTCATGTTCTATCCTTTCTGACATTTTCACGCAGTATTTATGATTTTGTTGACTGTAAGTGCTGCCGAGCGAGCTAGAATTATAAGAGAAAGGAAATAAATGAATGCGACCATCGACCACTCCAATACTACCGCCGTAAAAAATGTTGTTGCTCTTGCCGTGAACTTTTAGACTCTTTTACAATTAGAGTTATGTACACATTTTACTACTCGAACGCACGACTGCACATAGATGCTCTACACTACTAGACTACATGCATATATACTCCACAAGGAAGACATGTTGTACTCTTATTGTGCTCGCTGGTGCAATGTGTGTATTTTATATCTTGTCGTAGAGTTCAGAATTAATCAAGAACTATGAAAGACAGTTACCATGACTAAGTGTTCAAGTTTATGTAAATAGGTCCACGAAGAAGAATTCACCCGTTTTAATTGTTGTATTAAATGCAATAAGAACTTCAACACTGATAAAATTAAACGCAAAAAAAAAAAAAAAGAAATGCGTCCTTCTTTGTTGACTAAGGAGCAGATAAAGTTTAACCACATACCGGGTACTTGATTACAAAGTTGTTTCCTTTGTTAATGGCATGCACTGCAATCGTGATAACAGTTGCTCTATTTCATTTGTTAATGTTCACACAAGTGGGTCGATTGCAAATATGTAGAGTACATTCGAGGCGACACATAATAAATACCCTTGCCATCTGAGGAAGTGACACTGTGTTTTTCTGATAATACAGGTAAGTGTCTCATTTTCTCTCACACAGACACACACACATACACATGCACAAACATACATACATACATTCATAGACAAATACATACATGCATATATGAATACGTCGATATCAATTTTGAACACAGCGGAGTTTTTATAATTCTTAGTGCCGTAGGTCTAAATGCATTGTTGAAAGTTTTGGCTATTTCGAGTATTGAGTGTTTTGGTGACGAAAAGAATTTTACAAGTACTAAATTTATTAGTGTTGAAATTCCAGTCAGACTACAGGACCAGTAAGCCTACAAGGTTACGAGTCCTGTGTACCTTGTACACCTTCCCTGTCTGGTAAATTGAAATAAGGACCTGAATTGGTTATGCCGTAGTATTATACATTTTTCAGTAATTTCAGAAAATCACAACAGCAGTTTTATATTTTTATTTTTATTACCGTAACTGCAGAGCGTTTGAACCCAAAAAAATCACATGTGTCTCGGACGGTTAGACGGACTGTTATTTTAATTCTTAAAATTAACAATGCTTTTATGAAATTATAGTTGAAACTAGTGGGGTGGGGGGTACTCAGTGTTTGATCAAATATAAGCTGATGATAGCACTGATCATAAATTAATTTGAAGGGTGGTGTAAATTTACTAGTATTGTCCTTTTTAGTTAGCTTAGTTTGTAATTAGCATAAACCTGTAAACACACAGCTTAAACCAGTCGATAAATATTGAACAGTGTGGTCTGATTTGTATTCACATGCAGATAAAAGAATTTAATATAGATTCAATATTGCCAATAATTTAACGTCTTTGGGCCTTTCTAGACAATAGAGTTGATCAGTTGGAGGAATGTTTGATATGTATAAATTATTTGTCACTGGTGAATTTTTAAATACATATTAAAGAATGGTACATGTTTAATTGATATCATTTAAGAGCCTCCTCATTATATTGGAGATTATCTTTTAATATCTAAAATTTTCGTTTGATATAAAAATGTTGAAATCTGTATAGAAAATTACTAGCAAACAAAGAAAAAGAATTCAGATATGTATTATGTTATTCTTGACATAACATTTTTAAACAAAAGACAAGTATTAATATTGATATATTTCAACAGCAACTTTGATTCTCTTTAATATGAGGAAAATAATACTTTCCCGTCAAATTTGACCCAAGATATTTTTTCCATAATTATGTTGATATTTAAAGAATACTTCGAAACAATTATTATTATTATTATTATTATTATTGATATTATGATATCAATAATAAAAATCTCTTTAATTTAAGTATGGGTATCAAGGAACAAAATAAAAGAAAAGGAAAAGGAAAAGGAAAAAACAAATTAAGCAAGAAAGGAGGAAGCAAATAAAGAAAGTAATATGTACATAAGTAATACAAGTATACGAGAGTTTTGCCTAGTTATGAACCCCTTAACTGTTGTTGTTTATTCTTTGAAATTAATTTTAAAGGAAAAATGTAACATTGGACTCGTTTAGAGTACACGTTTTTAGCTTTTGTAAACTATGAAGTTTAAATCTGTAATTAACTGCTACTAAAATAGTTCCCTTCTAAATGCAATATATAAGATTATAGCGACAAAAAGATTGTATCTGTAAAGAAAACATTACCTACACAAAGACGAAAGAGTAGAGTCTTTATTTTTATTTGATGGACCGTGTATTCTTGTGGTGCCACGTATCGGACTCAAGGGAAGTACCTAAGCTCAATTCCTCTATTATGGGATGACAGAACTTTTCTGAGAAATTTATGGAAGATTTATGTCGTCGTTATTTGACACATCGGTTAAACGAATTTTATGTTATGGATCTAGAGTCTGGAGCTTCCAATATAGTCGAGAAATAGCTGTTATTTACACATTTTGCGAAAGATGCTTTCATGTGTTTTATACTGCTAGCAGTATACATTCAATGTAAGTTATTCAAGACACGATAACACAGGTTTATCTATGCATAGTACACATTCAATGTAAGTTATTCAAGACACGATAAGACAGGTTTATCTATGCACAGTGCACATTCAATATAAATTATTCAAGACACGATAACACAGGTTTAACTATGCACAGTAAACATTCAATATAACTTATTCAAGACACGATAACACAGGTTTATCTATGCACAGTACACATTCAATATAACTTATTCAAGACAAGATAACACAGGTTTATCTATGCACAGTACACATTCAATGTAAGTTATTCAAGACACGACAACACAGGTTTATCTATGCACAGTACACATTCAATGTAAGTTATTCAAGACACGATAACACAAGTTTATATATGCACAGTACACATTCGATGTAAGTTATTCAAGACACGATAACACAGGTTTATCTATGCACAGTACACATTCAATGTAAGTTATTCAAGACACGATAACACAGGTTTATCTATGCACAGTACACATTCAATGTAAGTTATTCAAGACACGATAACACAGGTTTATCTATGCACAGTACACATTCAATGTAAGTTATTCAAGACACGATAACACAGGTTTATCTATGCACAGTACACATTCAATGTAAGTTATTCAAGACACGATAACACAGGTTTATCTATGCACAGTACACATTCAATGTAAGTTATTCAAGACACGATAACACAGGTTGATCTATGACCAGTATACATTCAATGTAAGTTATTCAAGACACGATAACACAGGTTTATCTTTGCACAGTATACATTCAATATAAGTTGTTCAAGAGACGATAACACAGGTTTATCTATGCACACTATACATTCAATATAGGTTATTCAAGATACGATAACACAGGTTTATCTATGCACAGTACACATTCAATGTAAATTATTCAAGACACGATAACACAGGTTGATCTATGACCAGTATACATTCAATGTAAGTTATTCAAGACACGATAACACAGGTTTATCTAAGCACAGCACACATTCAATGTAAGTTATTCAAGACACGATAACACAGGTTTATCTAAGCACAGTATACATTCAATGTAAGTTATTCAAGACACGATAACACATGTGTATCTTTGCTCGGTGAGATTTCGATAGAGTTTTTTCACACATATATTGCATATAATTATTTAATTATTTGTGGCCTGCCATCGAATTTGTATTGTGCAGTTATTAACCAATTACTCTCCATTCCCGCTATATTTTTAAAGAAAAGCCCACAGATTTATGTAATCTGAAAGACGAGCTACAATCGTTTTGGACAATTTAAAGAAACCCATAGATAGATAGACAGATAGATAGATAGATGCCACTGAAAATAACATAGGATTCACATTATTGTCAAGACGGTACATAAGCCTATGTGAACTATTGTTTTGACTCTTTACCGGGTTAGATTTGAACGAACCCATCACTTTTACTCAAAAAACACAAAAAGCGTTTAAAATTGCATATTATTACATGAGCAAATACAAATCGTGATAGTCACCGGGATTTCGACAACTAAACGCTGACCAAAAACTTATTGTATGCATTTCGTCTATGACACTTAAATTTTCACGCGTCCGTGTTGAATAAAAATACTCCGATGCAGGTAACTTAGTTTTGCTAAATGTTTCAAAAGAATCCATGTACTCGTATGGATATGCTCCTTTACGAAGCAGTAAGGCAAAACTTTGTTCGTTTTTGGTCGGGTTCATACGGGTAACTGTCCTCATAATTGAATGCTTTGTTAAAAGCACCTCCGTATTGACGAGTAATTGTAAAACGATTATTACCATTCGCTGCAATGTTGATTGCTAGTTTGTCCAATGACGAATTCAAAAACTGTAACGAATCGATGAACTGGAGTTGTCCGAATCTTAACGTCATATATTTTTCCATACTGTTTGTAATGACGCTTATTGGCGTCTTTGATGCTGTGTCTACTGCCTGCATTATGAAATGGCCATCATACCTACGCAGGCTATGAAGCACTACGGAAATTCTTCTTTTAATTGGGCAAATTCGCAGCTGTAAATTATATGCGATGTGTGCGGCTCCAAGGTACGCACCAGTGATATGACAGTGATCGCGAACTATGGAACTTGTAGTCTCAAATGGACCATCACAAATCCAGCAACGAGTTCTCTGGGAAAACTCATTAATATCATCACTGGTCATAATCATGTCTGCGGGGGTATAAAACAGTTTTCGGATCCATTTCGCGGTCTCCTCAAGCAAATTAATAAACACTTCAACCCAATTATTGCCACAATAAAATATTGATGGCTCAGTTTGTCCATCACATCTGACGACAATGAAACAAAAACCGGATGAAATTTGTTCAGCAACTTGGACTACGTTTGATTGGACAGTGGTGGATTCATCGGTTTCCCCGGAAACCTTTAAACATTAAAAATCCGCATAAATCACATACGGAACTTTCATCTTTCGCTAAACCGCGATAAATTTTAAAATGGTTTTTTACAGGTTCTGGCATGATTGAGATTTTTCACTGATACCACCACGAAAAAGTCATGGTCCGCGAGCAACTGTTGGGTGATAAATAAATGCAGGCAACATCTGCATGGAAACATTTTACGCTGGTGCTTGCTGTGTCGGTTAAGCAACCTAGAAAGATTCTTTATCCACATATAATGAGATAGCGACGCTGAATCATTCATGCCGCTTATCAACAGCAGATCAATCTCGGTCCGCCCATGCGAATCTTTGTTTTGTACATGTGGGGATAGTGCAAGCGGATGAAAGCTTTTGTCCCAAGCGAACACGTTAACGGCGATACTGGGGTTAAGTTCTTCAAACTTTTTGAGTATCGCCTTAGTAACCTGCACCGGAAATTCAATGTCACCAAAATTGTGTTCACCCAAATATTGCTCGTATTTCCGCTGCTGATCTTTGTGATCGCTCGTGGAATATAACGTGGACACGATCGCCCATTCAAAGCGTCGATTGTCGTCGTTTTTTCGGTGGATCATAATTTGGCGATAACAGCTGCGGTACGACGGCCGTCTTTGTCACGAATATACCCGACTGCCTCATTGGCGATAGTTGCTGCGACGCGCCGACTGTTTTGTATCATCATGGACTATATTTGCAATTTCCGCACGTTTGAGTCGTGGAGGAGTTTTGATACTGAATCGTGCTGCAGTTTCACGAAACTGTCTTACGGTCTGGCGCGGTTCGGCTATAATACTTAATACCGTAAGTATGTGATCTTTTCTTGCGCCTCTTGGCATTTTTATGTTCTGCTCGCTCGCGGATTGCATCAGTTGTCGTACCGTTGCTGTTGGGTAACTGCTTGTTGCGGTTGTTGTCCAACCGGTTGTGGTTCAGTTTCGAGTCCTAATAACTCAAGTATGTCAGCTTTTCGCATACGGCTTGGTATTCGTATCCCACGCTGTTGCTCGAGTTGTTTTGTTTTAACCACAGTCGGCATACTGTTATATAAGGGAAAATCTTTGTTTAATTGCAAATTAAGTCAATAGATTGATTAAGAAACTGTACTTTACCGGGGTTGGAAACGGCAATTGGCTCAATCCTGGCTATTATTTCATTTACTTCTGTATCGTTTTCAACAGCGTGGTCGAGTGTTTCATCAGCGGTGTTGGGTATTCCTGCAGCAAGAAGTTATATTGCTGTTGCGCAGGCAAATCTTTGACGGCGTGTACGATAATGCTCGCGGACAGATCCGCATGGTCGACAGAGCTGATTATGAGACTTTACTCCGATATCACATTTGAGACATGGTCGAGTACCCGGACCAATACATAATGCGAGCAAATGTGATTTACAGTATTCGTAATGGCATGTTCTGCCGCAAAGTTAATGTTTTCCAAGACATACGCCATTGCATTGATTTCGTCCTAATGCCATTGAACTTCCCTAATAGACATAATCATGTGTGTTGTTATAGATATGCTCATCTGTGTTTTCGATTGATGGCGTACGTAACTTCAGGCGTCTGTGCTCCTAATCAACTGACATCTGTATAAGAGTGATTTTGTAATGAGCCATTGCTTTTTGCATTCCTGAGTTTTTAAATGTATTTTTTTTCCTATTGATTTTCACGTTTAAGAAGTCTATAGAAATCGCGGAAGTCTCGATCCTCATAATAATCTTTGTGATCCACTTGTCTTGACATTTTAGTATATTATAATACCAAAAGGCATTTCTCTAATTAATTTGTTCTTGGATCTTTGCTACTGCTACAATATTCGACTGATGTTTCAATGTCATCGTCATTATAGTATTAACTCGTTTTGCCATCTCTGCTAGGTGGTCTAGTCAATGTTAGCGACTTTATTTTTCTTGCACAATATCAAATAATGTTTTTTCAGGTTGTTTATTATATTTTTCTCCAAGTAGACATCGCTGTTTTTCCAAGATAATTCCTAAGTTGATTCATTTATGAAGATGCTCCGGATACGGGTCTGAAAAATGATATAACGTCTTTTGAGCCTCTTTAACAAATCTGTATGATGCATTTAAGCGAAGCAGTAATTTAGTCTTTTCTGTGACGTTTCGCACACTCTGTTGGTCTGATGGATTAATTCCAGACTCGGTTATCTTCATAAATTCTTTCAGAATACTATTTGCATCAATCTGTGGATTTTTCGCCATTTATATATACCAGTGTAATTGTCTGACATTAAAATATTCTCAGCGGTCGTTGGTATAAAATATGTTCTGCTGGTATAACATATAAAATACCCAGCTGAGGAGAAAAAAATATCGGACTAACTCTGACAGTACAAAATATTCTAAGCTGCAGAGAAATTAATATCAGCAAAATATGTTACACAGTCGTCGACGATCAATAATAGTATTTCTGCAGTAGTATAGTTGTAATCAATAATCGGAACTGATTAACCCTCGATACACATCACTGCACTAGCTGAGAAATTTTGTTGCGTGAAAATCTCGTAGCTACCTTGATAGCATAAATTGTAGTGATCAATGTGCTAGCTGGGAAATTCCTGGAGATACTTACTAGTATAAATCCTAGTGATTACCACCTGGGAAATTGTATTTCATAAACCCATATGCAAGATAAACTGACTTACAATATTTCTTCCTAATGCTTTTAGCATTTTAATATATCTGGTCCTAAAGGCCCAATCTACCTCTACTACACTAAGTAGAGGTGCGTCAGTGAAGCAAAACAAACAAAATAAATAAATATGCACAGTCAGTTCATTGAAATTCTACCCGATATGTTAGTAATACACTGATTAATCGTCTACACCAATCATCAGCCACATACCTATTTGAAGAAAAGAATTTAATGTCTTATATTAGGTTAGGAATCTTGTGTGATTCAAAGTCGTGCGTATTCATAAGAAGGTAAAACAGAAACCTGCTCTTCAAAAACTTTATGGAAACTAAGACCAATATGACCCACTTATTCCATCAATAACGTTGTTTTCTCTGAATTGCAGTGCTTAATTATGTAGAGTGTAATATTTTTTGGACCGAAATGTTTAATATAATAATTTCATATTTTCGAATCTTTTATCTTTTATTCGAGAAAGTATTGAATAAATTTCAATTTAGGACTGAAATATTTTGCACTGTTTTCAATATTTCAGGTGACCTAAAAGCTGCAAGGCACAAAACTTGCTAAATCAGTGTGATCATATTCGAAGAGAAAGGCCCATTCCCTATATCTGGTTTCGACTCCCGGAGTTGCTGACAGACACTTGCAACATGGAGAGCTTAACTACCAGACAGTGGTCCAACGATACGCAGACACTGGATGATGAAAATGACATATACGCACTCATCCGAGCAATTGCTACATCCAACACTGATGAAGCCAACATGAAGAGGCTTGACTCAATAACGAAATATCTAAAAAATATTCAGAGGGATGAAGAATTGATGAAACAGTTCTTGAAAGGAAATCCGAACGGAGATTATCAAACACCGTTACACATGGCGTGCAGCATGTTTTACCTGCAGAAAACAACGGAAAAGAAAGTGGTTGAGCTTCTTGTGACGACATTTCCAGATATGATCCTCAGCAACAGAGGAGACTCAGATATGTATAGAGGACAGACTCCTTTACATATGGCCATCTGCCGAGGAAACATGTGGCTTCTGGATACGATGCTTGATGCTTTATCTGACTATAATTTACTAGATAAAAAGGTCGCATGCCTGGAACAACGAGCCATAGGACATAAATTCAAGAACACGACGATGCTTGCGGAGCTTCCCTTGTCAATCGCTGCGCTCACGTGTAACAAAGAGGTATTTGATAAGCTTCTGCAGCATGGAGCCAAAGTGGACGGCGTGAACAGTCAGTCGGATTCCATATATCACTGTTTCATTGTTTATGCTTACCTTTATCCTGAAAAGCTGAGTAACATTCTGGATATGATGAAATATATACACGAGGAGTCAAAGGTGGATGAAAAGAGCAAAAAGAAACTGATGTTGATGTGTAGGATGGGAAGAGAGAGCACTTTGCAGATGTCTGCCCGCTACGGCCAGCACAAGATTTTTGCCTACATTCTAGAACATGTGAGTATTTATAAGTAACATAGCAGGAATGTTGCAAATTCAAGCAAGTTTATTGCTTTTTGTCTCGTCTTCTTTTTCTATATAAGCCCTCTTTTCTTTTCACAATAGTAACAGTAAATGCAGTTATTGTATGACTCGTTCTGTGACATTGAAGATTCTAAACTATCAAAGTAAAAACCATCTACATCATGGTAAACATAAACAAGTGTCTAGTTTTGTTGGAATTTAAATGTATACTTGGATTTAATCTCCTCTTTTTATATTTACATTAAATTTCCAAAGAGGATACATAGTGTGGCCCATATATAATTTCTGTCTTCTACATCTGCTCTCATGGACACTTTAACAGTGTTTTTTTATATCTTCACTAATTGGAAATCAAACATGATTTACTTTTGCCTTGATTATAACAATTCATAATGCTTGTATTTGCTACCCTCAAAAAGTGTCAGAAAGTAGAGATAAACGCGTCATCTGTCTTCATATCACTATTAGACGTAAGATGAGGCGTCAAAATAAAGAAAAACAAAAATTATGAAAGTGTTTATATGTCTAGTCTGTATACGGCTTCTTGATTCCAAGTTTGACTTCTATATAGTGGAGAGCAAAGTGCAGAAACTATCTTTAAGTCAACAAAACGGATATACTTTCATTCCTCTAAATGTAACTAGAAATCAGTTTTTATAAAGGTTATACGCAAAACAAAATCACCACACTTAGTTTTGCAATTAATTATTTGATAGTCAATGAAGTGTTTCATCCACACAAATAAAATTACCTGAAAACAGTATGAAGTAAGTAAGTATCCTTCCTCTGAGACCGAAAGGCATTGTAATGCACTTTATTTCAGATGTAAACCCAATCAGGTATTTTATAACATGTGTTTTACTTCTGCAGGCATACTGTTATCTGTCCAACAAGGATGGACTGTTTGACGTAAAAATGTATGACATAACCGAAATTGACCTAAATCTTGCACGTGCTCTCAGACGAGAAAATTCATCATCGGATGCTGCAAACCGCGCAGATGTGCAGGCCAAATATAACTCATCACAAAATGCAGACTTAGATATTGGAGGTAACATTTCAAAGACGTCGTCAATATTGGATACGATGTTCGATTTGAATTACACAACTGCCTTTGAATTTATTCATCAAGCTCCTATTCGCCGATTGATTCTCCAGAAGTGGAAGTATTACAAGCTTATGTTCTACCCTTTCTGGCTTTTTCACGCAGCATTTATGATTTTGTTGACAGTAAGTGCTGTTGAGCGAGCAAGAATTGTAAGAGAAAATGAAGCAATGAATGCTACCGTAGACCAACCCAATACTTCAACCAAAAACATAATATGGGGACTAAACGAGAAGCTAGATGGTCAATTTGTCACGGTCTTTGCAGTCATCAGTGTGATTGTGGCATTTATATATATAGCTCAAGAAGTGATGAGAATTGTAAACAGAAGGATGCCTTTCAATATGTCTCAGTTCCTTAACCCGTACGCAAATGGTGGATTCAGGTCATCTCTGGTCCTGTTTGCCTTTTGTTTGCTAGTCGATTTCGGTGCTACATGGAGTCCTTCGTACGATGAGTATCTTCTTATTGTTGCTATCGTTGTCGGCTGGCTGTGGTTTCTATTCTTTCTCAGAGCTATTCGAAGGTTAAGCTTCTTCACATCTCTCATTCAGCGGGTCCTGATCAGCGACATTGCTCGATTTGCTGTTATTATCATCATCGAGCTGATTGCCTTCAACACTGCTCTCTTCATTCTCCTTCAGGGGTCAACAGCAGAGGACAAAGATGATTACAATAGCTGGTGGAAAACAATGGTAAGGACAACTATGGCCTTTTTTGGAGTAAAAGAGCTACCAGTCTTCGAAGCAAAGCAACCAGTCTTGGTTAGTTTGGTATATCTAATGACTCTCGTCCTTACGACGATACTTATGTTGAATGCATTGATCGCGGTGATGTCCAATACATGCATGGAACTTCTGTCTAATTTCGAAGACGTCAATGAGATGCATCTTCGTCTACAACAATTGTCTGTTATTTTGTTTTTTGAGAGTATGCTTCCCACTAGAATTGCCGAGAAATTAGCCTCTAAGGTGGCAAAGCAGGACAATATATTTTGCTTTGATCTGCAAACAGAGAGCGATTACAATATGACTCGATATCTCATTCAAATCGACTCTATCAGGGATGCTGAAAATGTGTCGCACCAGGAGTCAAGAGAACAAGGATTCGGACTTTTTCCAAACTTTGACCGTTTTTGGGGAACCAGAATCGAATGTGCCCCTAAGTTTGCTTCCATGCTTGGAAACAGGGATGGGTTTAGTATCTTCAGTAAGAACGTTGCTAAATCTTTGGGCAATGCGAAGGGGCAGATGGCTGAATTTAAAAGCAGTTCGGGGACTCTCGAGTGTAAAACGTCATCTAGATCGTCTTTTGCTTTAGTAGAATCGAGTTCTACAACCATGATACAGTCTACAAAGGTAGAACGCCAGAATGTTCAGATGCAGAAGGTAGCTTATGAAACTTCCAGTGGCAGCATAAGTATTGAGTAAAAGTGAAAGAACATATAAGAAGAAAAACAATAGCTGTCTATGCCATATAATTTCCAATGGACTCTTATTAAAAGGGACATTTTAAGTTTCTCTTTCCTCAAGTCTAATAATATCTGTTTACATAATAAAACGGTGAAAATAATACTTCAAATATTCATACGTCAAAATCATTTTCGCAGCAAAAAAGCATTATCATTTCATGGTGCAAACAAAAACTACTTTGTGTGGCAAGATAACGAAAGAGGTGTGTGAAACATATTATATTGCTACAATGTTCTCAAACAAAGTCCATGTTAGGGGCGACATTTTATCCACCTTGTTTTAAATTGTGCCTATTGGGTGAGATTTAAACATGTTCTGGTGAGATTTCTTTGAGTGGCTATTTCGAAAATAATATTCAGTTTTCAAATTTATATAAAAACAAACATATATATATATATATATATATATATATGTGTGTGTGTGTGTGTGTGTGTGTGTGTGTGTGGATATGTATTTAATATATAGACACCCTATTGCAAAATCTTAAATCTCCTTTCATGTCTGGTGTGAAATGTTAATCCGCTTGTTTTAAATTGTGCATATTGGGTTGAGATTTGAACTTGTACTGAAAAGATTTGTCGGAGTTGTTTTTTCCAAAATAATAATCGATTCTTGAAATATAAATATTATTTCTTCATTTTTTCTATAGATATGGCTTGTTTAAGGTATGTATGTACGTATTTATGCATACATCAATGTATGTATGTATGCATGTATGTATGTATGTATGTATGTATGTATGTATGTATGTATGTATGTATGTATGTATGTATGTATGTATGTATGTATGTATGTATGTATGTATGTATGTATGTATGTATGTTTTCATTGCATAAGATACACCATATAGTTTCAAGGATGTCCCGTAACGCTTGTGGAATATCTTGCATACTTATTTGTACATCATTTAAATCATATTTAGATATCTTACACAGTTCGTGAGAGGTCTTACAAGTTTTACATCTTACCGGAAAATTAAATTCATACCTCTGATAATACACTTTGAATATTTACTAAAATTTGCAAATACATCTTAAGTTTATTGTCTATAAAATGAATCAGACATCTGAGTTGCAAATATTGTTTTTCTAATCTGAGTTGAAAAATTTTTTCGAATTTGTTGAGAAAGGTGTGCGAGCTGCATTCGTGATTTTAAACCTTTGTTGTCATCTATCTACACAGCTTGTACAAAAACCTATGATGTGATATTCACCTTCCCTCAATCAATATATCATGTTACAAAGAGAACTGACTGTCGGATGGACGGACACATTGACACATTTGAACAGAGGGACGGACGGACGGTCTTGACCAATCACAATAAATTTGTAAAAGTGTAGATACAAAATTAAAGGTTTAATTTGTAACCATTTTCACCTTTGAATCACTTCAGTTTTTAATATTCACGCATGTCTTGCTAATGCTCGAAACTGTGCATGTAATCCAAATGTATTTTATTAATAACATAATATTTTGTGTGTCTTTGTGACTTAAAAAGGTAGAATGTATGTCATGTTCAATGTTAAATTTTGTATTTATTTTCAAGTTTGAATGTGTAAATAAAGTATAATTAACCTTTATACGGTTTGATCTATTCAATAACGTTAAAAGTACATTTTCCGCTTAGAACGAACATATTTCCAAATTCGGACTGAACTCCTTCCTATAAAACGATATGAAATCACCTCCGCATCAAGAAAAAGAAAAAAAGAAAAAAAAAGAAAGAAAAAAAAAAAAAAAGGGGGGGGGGAGGGGATGGTAAAATCAGTCCCGCCAAGGTGGAAACTGGTACTTCAAAAAGATACCAGCCCCCACCCCCCGAAAAACATGAGCGGGAGAGGAAACCTAGGTACGTTGTCACCCTTAAGGTGCGCAATACGGTAAAGCAAACCTAGAAAAGCCTCTCACTGCAAGTGTAAAAAAAAAATTGATAGCACACCACACTCATATAGCAATGTCGCACAACAAAACACCAAAGGCTAGAAAATATAACCTACATCTAGCAAAACCACCCACCCCAACCCGACATTTATAGCATAACACACACCTATAGCAATGTCACATAAAAAAACACCAAAAACTAGAATGTATAACATACATCTAGCAAACCCCACCCCACCCCAACCCGACATTGATAGCACACCACACTCATATATCAATGTCGCACAAAAAAAAAACAGCCAAAGCTAGAAAGTATAACCTACATCTAGCAAAACCACCCACCCCATCCCGACACTGATAGCACATCAAACACATAGTAAGGTCACACAAAAATACCCTATAGCACACACCCACACCAGTATATCGTAAGGCTTTCATTTTTTGGCCCACGAAAGCCCCTTTGGTAAATAACTAAATGGCCCTGAAAAGAAACCTGATTGGCATACTCGTAACAAAAAGCTAACGGCGTCGCGAAACCCGGATTAAGATCACAAAAATCACACGGCTTCTATGAGCCAAACATTTTTAGCACTTTTCGGAAAATAATAAGTACGTTCAGTACACTAAAATAGCAACAAAAAAAAAATAATATCACCTGATAGGAAAATTCACAACTCTGGTTTATTTGAATCGGGAATGCGACTACCGCATTTTTCGGCGATAGGATAGGGACCGCCCACGAAATTAGACAACCGGGCACACAGCTGACAAAAAGAAAAAAAATTCAAAACAAAAAAAAGACAACAGTTGGAAGTCGGAAGCAGGCTGACAGAGGCCTGAAGGAGTAATTGTGTAGCGGATGACCGGCGACTTTGTGGATATGGGTGCCGTGGGCTTGCCTCCCTCCCTCCCTCTCTCCCTCCAGGCGAATGACGGGGTGTCGACCGGCTTGGTGCCCTTCTTCCTGCGGCTTGCTTTGGGAGGCATAAATTAAATTAAATAATTTGCGACAAAGCGCATAATTCAATAAGTGCGCAAACGGGCACACCCTACGTTGTCGTAAATGCCGTAAGGCGATAAACGACGTTAATCCAAATCATCATCATCATCTCCGCATCATCCTAAACACGGATAATATTAACGTTCGCTTCTTACATACTCAGTTCTATCCAAGTTATCGAAGCTACAATGATTACACACACACAAACACACACACAAACACACACACACACACACACACACACACACACGCCAGAAAATATTCCTTTATGGGTTGCTGTATTTTGTTCTGGTGTTGTAGTGTACTTGTTGTTTTGTATCTATAGTATGCAGATCGTCGGGACAGTATGCAGATCGGCGAGACAATTCCATAAGTCATGACTATGCACACACAAAAAAAAAGAAGCCACTGAATGTATTACCAGCAAGTGAAGACAATATCTTGTTCTTTAGTCATATCTAGCAATAAGGTTTTAACGAGGTTAAAAAGAAAGTATTACAATGGTTTGTATTGGTTGCACTGTAAATAGGCTAACGTTTTGTAATAATGTTAGGATAATGCTTCAAAACATATTCTACTACATTCACGCGACACTCGCGAATAACATTATATGCATTTTATTTCAAATATAATCTAATTATTAACAGGTTCTGAAAAATACAAACTGATGCATATTCTCTGTCTGTCTGTCTGTGCACCTGTCATTTTGTCTCTTTGTCGAATGTTTCTCTGGCATTTTGTCTGTCATTCTTCTCAATATCGCACCATGTTTCGTTACCCGTCACTATATTCTTCTTCTAAGACTCCGAACAGATGCTGGCGTCAGTTTGATGCAAAGGACTATGATGAAACCTAATACATTAATTATGTAATTGTGACATAACTGAATGTTAGTCGTAAAGGATCAAAGGCCTACTAAATATTCACTTTGATGTAATTAGCTTAAATGTACGTCTGCATCTTAACTTACTGTGATTAATAAGTGTGCGCAAATGAACGGTGCACGCTATTATAACTGTGTGAGACGTTGTCCGCACGACGAGATAGTCAATTTTACAGGTAATGCAATAGGTATTAATTAATTTATTACGTAATAAATATGAAAACACAGTTTCTGCCTACATTACTAACAGGAGACAAATTTGCAGGGAAAATATTTCACTGTGGGTGATTCTGAAAAAAAGAACCCTGACCTTTTGTTCATATTTTTTTCTCAACATTATCAACAAAAAGAAAACAACAAAAAATTATGCACAACAAAGTCACCATTATAGTTAACAAAAGAGCAATAAGAACTGCAAGAACAACAACAATTCTTTCGCTTCTACCACTACTTCCAAAACTATTACTACTAGCAACTAATGTCTTTTTCGAAATTCATTCATTGCTCATTTGACCATGTATAATATACTTTTGGCTCATTTTATATTACTCTCTGTTGACTATCAAATCTATTACAGATAGATTAAATATAAAAATATCGATTTAAAATATCTTAATTTAAGTGCTGCAAGACTCCAACTTTCCATAGAATATCACATTTGCACCAAAGGTTTGAATTTCCGGCAAGTCGGTGTGTCTTTTCTCCAAATGTCGATTGTTACGATTCTATGGTCTTAGAAAAATGTAACAGAAAGAAAGTGAAACCAACAAATCAAGTAAAAATCAACAAGCAATTTATTACTAGATAATTAAAATGAAAAATCAAAAAGTCACTTACAGTAATGTGTTTTGAAATCCTAATAATCCAATAAGAATGATTGTTCTAATCACAAGTCCTAAATATAGAATGTTCCGAATTCACGGCTGTGTCCTTGAATGTTATGATGTGCTAATGGTCTCCAAAGTCCTGATGTACTAAAAATCTTGATGTGCTGATGTCAAAATGAAGTATTCCAAAATCTTTGAATAAGTTCACATAAATTCCAAAATCATCAATTAAAAATCCAAAATCCAAAAGTTTGTGAGCACTGTTAAAATCCAATGAATATTTAAAATAATTCCTCTCTTAGAATTTGGAATGAATTTTCACAACTGTATTAGCTCTTTACAAGACTGATGGTAATGTCAAAACTGAAAAAATGTCCACCAAACATGGTATATATAAAGATTGGTCACATGACAGAATGTTCTAGAATATGAGTCATCTTAATGGAATTCTAACTGTAAACAAAATTCAACCTTGACCTTCAAATTGAGAAAACATATTGATCAAAACAACCTAATTCAAGGACACTAGTTAAACATGTTTTTCCTGATAAACATTAAGATTTAAGCAAATATCAAAGTGAAGAAACATTTATAATTTCCTAAAATATTTATAATATTATATAAACATCATACATAACACGATCTTGAGTCGATTTAGATAATCTTTCCCTAAGAATTATTAGTAACAGACTTACTTACAGAGAGTTAACGAGATATTCTTTGACTATCTAATTAAACTTATTTTTAATTGGCTTCGAGAATGGCCTTTGTTGTTGCGTCTCAAAAGGTATGGTGTAAGCGTCCTGAAAAATGGATAAAGATAGTTCTTCTTACACGTGATTTAATAATGTATTTTAGGTTCTTAACATGGACGTTGAGCATGTAACTCTCATAATAAAGGTCGAAACGCTAGTAATACTAACTGCCTCTATGGTATTAAATCGTTTTCCTTACACTGGAGGTTAAACCCCAACCGACCACTTAATTTCCTGTGGTTTACTATATTCTGTAATTAGTCTTTCACATTTTGTTTGTTTTTATGAAAGGATTATCATTTTCTTAAAGGATATGTAATTAGATTTTGTAGAAAAGATGTAGTAGAAAAGATATAGTTTCCAAATTATGACGCAGATGACAGTACAGTCTGGTGTCGGTTCGAATCGTATTTATGGAAGAAGGTTTATGGAAAATCAGTGTACTTGATAAAGTTAGGTTTTAGTACGTGCTGTTTGCAGGATGATTTATTAGGATTTAACACTCTGGAAAGTTCAGTATTGACAAACAAGTGTTTTATGTTTTATGTGTTTAACGCCATTTTTCAGCACATGATAGGCTATACATGGCTGCCAGTATATCTTGTGGAGGAAGAACCCGGGAAAATCCAGGGAAGAGCCACCGACCCACGGGAAGCTACTGGCAAGCTTTCTCACATAACCATACTGGCCTAGCCCAAGACTCGAACCCACGCGGACAGAGGTGAGATGGCAGTGATACGTAAAGGCGCGCGCCTTAGACCACTCGGCCACCCGGGGCCCCCACAAACAAGTGTAGGAACTATATAGGGAAAATAATTGCGATCTGAGTCTTGTCAGTATGTTAGCCTTAACATGTTAAATTGGTGGGATTTTCATTATTAATTGTAATTTTAATATTTTATGTATATTGACTTAACAAACAGAATATTTGAATTAAAAATTAAAAAATTAAATATTGTATTAAAATTTAAATAAAAACTGTTTAAATATTTAAAGTTTCAAACATTTGCCGAACGATGCACATTATAATCTCTGTGGAGTTGACGCTCATACACATCATCATGTATGTATTACTACACCATATGCAAGTTAAAATGGCGGGTATTTTTGAAACTCTGTCAGAGAAAATATCTTTATATTCGATGCCCGCATTTAGTAATAATGGTATACTCTTGACAGTAAATGTAACATCCAATAGATCATATGGGCCATTGTCATATAGGGTTCCTGAGACAAACATATGAAAGAAGAAACATATCTACAGACTGGCATTAATGGTAAAGATGAGAAGTCTGAAAAATGTCAGCAGCCTGAGCATCCCCATCTGTTGTTGCATGTGTAATGAGAATTTCTTGCAGCACAAACTTATCACCTATTTCTTTTGCCATCGCATACCTTGAATGTGGTACGACTCGCGACATATTTGCTGTGCAGTCAACATGGCTAGCTGGACATTGCACATCAAAACGTTGGCCTTTTAACTATGCTCCAGTCCAGCCCAATTTGTTTTCTACTACTGCTCCTTTTCATGTCCAAAGTGAATCGCATTGTGTCTTGCGTCAAATGCAGCCTTTATTTGCTCAGTGTGCTCTATACCACGAATCACATCAACTTGTCGTATTAGTTTGAGCTTGTCTCCCATATAACTTTCATTTAGCTCCACAATAGTTTTACCAACAATGTTGGAAGCCATTTGAATAGATGTTCTGCTAGGTGGCGGAACCTTATATTTACACAAGCAGGATTTTGAGCCAGGTGTATTTTTTTTTTACCTCTTCATACAGCCTGTATTATGGTGACATAAAACTGCAGTTTTTTTACAGCACAGTGTGTTTCCAGGCAAGTCCCCAGTTTCTTTCACTAGGAATCTGGAAATCATGTATTCCTATCTTAATTACCATGACGATGAATGATATTGTTCAATATTTCAACCTAATTTTCATGCAAATCATACGTTTCCCATCATGCTAATTGACTTCTTCTGTCTCTTCAGGGGTAATCTTGGTTTGGATGATGGCCGTAGAATTCAAGCAGACCGAGATGCGCCATTACAGTCCGGTGCCGCCATTGACTGGAGAGCGCCACCTGTCGGCTTCATTACTGATATGAGAGAAAACTTCTCTGCGTGCATTCATCTGGTCACTTATGCAGATGCAGCACTGAAACTTTGTCGGTTATCGTCAGTCAGAAATCTGACCCTTTTCCCAAGTAAAACAAAAAAATCTCTTCTTCTTCTTTGTGTAGCTTTTCATTGTTTCAGTTAAAATAACTGCATGTAAAAATACGATAATTAACCTCCCTACCCTGGCATAAAAGAATTCCACCAACTCTCCAATTCTATTAGAAGCTTAACATCCGACAGCCCTCCACCAAGATAAATAAGAAAAAAAAAAAAACAAACAAACAAACAAAACAAGCGTATTCGGATGCTACCAGATGTCGATTGCTACCTATTATTGGCAAGACCTTGTGTAATTACTTCACACCTGATAAAAAAGCACTGACGAAAATATAATACAAGAATAGAGACACGTTGTAAAAGAAACAATTGTCTACTTCGGTTTTTTATGTTCATGTAAATTTAATTTAAATTCAAATATTTAAATACAAACATGTATCATATTTTTAAATTGACTCTTCTAAGAGAGGTTAACAGAAAAGTTTAATATCTAGTAATTTCTAGATTTTTATTACTAATAGAGACTAAGTACAACTTATTTGAGGTGTCTATCGCAAAACTTCAATTCACAATTGAGCACAGTCAACTAATTCAATTCCCACTTACCGTAATGTTAATATTTAGCCAAATTACAATACGTTTGTGGTAAGATCGGCAAATAACGCCCGGTGAGATCTTCCGGTATACATCCAGTAAAATGGTATTATTCAAGCCTACTACTGTGTACAGTTTGTCCACGCGCAGTCTTCTTCTTAAAAATAAAGTAAATTTTTTATCTTCTGGCTATTCTTTTCAGCCAACCAGTGACCTTCATTCTTTTAAATACGGTATTTAATATACCACTATGAATAGGCAGGTTCCGTAACTGATAAAATAATGTTTCCTGTGACAAATGAAACTTTTACTTTTGTTCATTTTTGACAGTCGACAATTTTGATCTTCCCTGTTTTTCAAATACAATAGTGTTAGATAAAAGCCTGTAACTATCAAACGATTGGGATCAAAATCATCGAAATTTTGCAGCAGTATATCAGAGAGTTATTTATTTTTCATCACAAATAAAGCTTTTTTTTCTCTTCCAATGAAAATGTCTCACGCTGATAGGAGTCAGGTCGCAATTATTACTACTTGAGCCATTACCCGCGAATGTAGTCGCAGTCTAATTTTAGAGCATTTTTTTCCTCTCTCATTTTTGTGGTACTACTTGGCTTAGATTAGGGTATTCTTGGTATTGATTTAAAGGAAATTGTTTATTCTTTAGTATATGAGCATTATGGTATGATTGTCTGTCTGCATTTTGGCGACTGTGCGCAATAAGTAATCAGGCATTGATGCGTGACACCAAGTGAAGTATGTAACTCATTGCATGTTGTTTCGTTTACAGTTCAGCTTCTTAGAAAAAGAAATGCCGGCTGACCTATCATAAGAACTTCACCGTGAGTTCATTTTGGAAGATATTTTAGATTAACATTTAATTTATTAGGAGTTGAACACACCAGAAAGGTTAGTACTGACAAGCAAATGTAGGGACTATATAGTAAAAATAATTGTGACCTGAGTCCAAAACCCGGTGGTAAATTGTTCTTTCTGTTAATGATCTTAAAGTCGTCCTCCTAGTACGATGGCCGTTATTTAATGTTAATCACTGTTTTAATATAATCAACATCAGGTCACATTTTTTGCATATCTAGCATTTACATTATGAGTGCCTTAAAGTTTGAAGGGTCAGTCAGTTGCATGTTTTATAGATTGTTCAGGACGTTTGGATTGATACAGTTTGCTATGCATTACCAGATAACATTAGCGAGACCATTTTTTGAAAGGAGAAACATATCTACAAATAATACAGAGACAACAATATGCGTAGCAAACACATTCAATTTGGACAATGATCTTGTACAGATATTAATGTTACAATATGTTTAAGAATTTGCACGATGAAAATTAAAAATGTGGAAAATAATATATTTAAGTTAAGAATGAAATCGTGGTTAAATCGTGGCTAACGAAGGCGTGTAACTGAAATAGCATATAAGAAAGGAAACAAATGCCGTAAGAAATTTATTTCTAAAGACAATAACATCAGGTGTAAATATAGGTAGATTTATGTTGAGTGATCTGGCTATAACGACATTACTTTTACACACACAAATACACCACATACAAACAAATGCAATTGCACACACATATATATGTGTGTGTGATATGTATGTGTGTTTGTGTGTGTGATACAAACTAATTATTCAATCACAACTGTCAACAAAAAAGGTAAATTGAGATCAATTCATCTCTGATAGAGGTACATAGCCTGCGTCAGTTGTTCACTTACACGAAAATATTGTTTTTTTAACCAATGCGAAAACAGTATGCTGGTCCATCAGTGTCAATCCGGCAACCGGAGCTGACATACAAGCCTCTTTTAGCATAAAATTTCCACCTCAGGGAGAAAGCAAGTTCCAAGATCCCCACTCCGAAATGCCCAAACTGACCTGACATCTCGGCATCATAAGAACCTATGATAAAGTTCCACTTTATTAAAGGTGGTGATCTATGGGCGATAACAATTACACAGTTATCTGTGAAATCCTTTTAATGTTTCTTCCGAGAAAAAGAATATCTGTAAAGGAATGAGTCGTCATTTATTAGCAATCTTTCCAATTGCTTTCTTCTACACATTACAGAAAATAAACAATTTACAGACGCTAGGAAAGAGCATTAAACTGATACGTTAGGACTTCATTTTAGAGTTAGCATTTCATCCACATATTATTTCAAATTTCGAACAATTACTATTGATTCATAAATGAAATTATTAGCATCATTAATACAATTCTAAAATGGGGAAGAAATGTGGGCTGAAGAAGGAGATATCTATATATGGGACTTGTTTGTTTTTACTAGTTTGCCCTGCATCACTGGTACTACAACGTTGGATCGGGTTTTTACATAATTGAAATAGACAAGATTAGATTGATAATTACAAATTTTGTGACAATATTAATATTATTCTACGTTTTAACCCCTTAATAATTTGTGACATCTTTTACTCCGACTCACAACCTACTTTTAAAATTTATTCTGGCCAAAGTGCTCGAAATGGATAATTTCTTCCTTCACATGATTGTATGGTTGACCACATGACTAGTACATGATCAGAACAAAGAAAGGACTTTCAGAAAAGGGACATTTACCTTCCTTTTCTGATGAGGAACCGTGGTGACTCAGTAGTTGAGGCGTTGGACTCGTGTCTAGAATGGAATGGGTTCGATTTCCACCATCGGATCAGCCCAGTTCAGGTCTGCTACTGTGGTGTGTCCTTGGGCAAAACACGGCACGATATGACCTTAAATGTGTTGCTGTGGTGTAAAACACCAAAAACCAATCCATTCATTTTCTAAGGTCCTCACATTATGAGTGTGCAAAAATAAAATATCTTCATGTCTCTACACAAATTTCTTCTTTCCTTTATTATAACAGACGCACATACATATGTACAGACACAACTATTGAGAGCTCGATGTGTATGAAGCACGAACATATGTATCAGTACATGAAGCACACCGAATTATTTGTGGGTTTTGATTATGTTTTAATGTCCTTTGCAGGGAGACTAGTGTATACGTACTGTTTGGAAATTCATGCAAAAGACGAAACTTTGACAAAGATGAAGCATATATTGTGGGTAGAAGGTAGCTGGATTTTAACATAATAAGCAACAATCAAATCTTTCAAATCAGAATCCTGTCTCTTCCGAACCCTTGTTAGATTCTATTAAACTTGGCTATTGTCCTGATTAAGTTAATAAATAAAAAAAACATTTCTACTTGAACTCGCTGTCAACACCAGAAAACAATTTCCCTGCCCAAGTGCTCGAACTGCATAGGTTCTTCCCTATGTCGAAACCATGGATTTTTTCCGGCTGAAATTGTGAGGTTATTTTTCTTTTTGTACTTATTGGTCACACCAATAGAAATTATAGCTATGTAACAGTTGAATATTGATTCGTGGTATTCCTTTCTATGATATGACCATATTTTATTTCTTTTCTGTACAAACCTATAAGACCAGTAGTTTAATCACTTAAATCTTTTAGAGCCAGCCATAAGAATTTACGTGAAATACTTTAAAAACAACCAACTAATCATGTACCAACATATATAAGAAGTTTTTTCTTACTAATAAAATCCAATAAGCATAACTGGTGTATGTATATATATATATATATATATATATATATATATATATATATATATATATATATATATAGAGAGAGAGAGAGAGAGAGAGAGAGAGAGAGAGAGAGAGAGAGAGAAAGAGAGAGAGAGAGAGAGAGGGAGAGAGTGAGAGAGCAAACAGACCGTTATTTTACTAGGTTTAGAAAATATTGCTATTTCTCGCTATATTTTACGTCTGGAAAAATATTTGTCCAGATGAGTTAAAATGTAACCATTGGAAATAATAAACAAATTGAAATTATTATGTTCCTATTTGTGTCCAAAAATTCCTGCGCAATTTTTAACCTGGTCCACGAACTAAATCTGTGCACAAATATTTGATACCATAATGATAAATCTTCAATAACCTTTCAATGACATTATGCAGTTTATTCATCGGAGTTATTACTGGCCGATTTGAAGTTCATTGAAACACAACCTACAAATTAAAATTCTGTTTACATTATACTCTGCTGACTCGGATATTGAAAGGCTATTATTGTGAGAGAAAAGAAAATGACTGGAAATGGGAGCAGGCAGTAAGCATTACACATGATATACAGCTGCCACAATTGACATATAATAATCAGTGAAGGACACACTAGGTGAAACTGTAGTTTGATAACTTAATGCACGATAATTAGCACTGGCATTCCATCGTTCACAGTCAAACAACCAAAAACTGTACGAGTCCTGCTTTCTTCAGAATTCAATCTCCTTTTATGTTTCAGATTTCAAATGAAACGATTTTCCTTTGTGTAAATTCAACCTCGTCACGGAGAATAAGACCACTTTCAATAGAACTCCATCTCAATATCTTCTATGCATGTTACGATTTTGCCTCTGAATCTAAGAATAAGATTTTCTGCAATCAAATGTCTTCAAATAAATCTATTGCAAGAATTTACTATAGGATTGAAAAGCTAAAACAAAAAGAGATATATTGACATTATTTTGGGAAATCGAACTCCACCTTTCCAAAAAGCATGCTGTTGTCTCCATGCACGAAACATGTTATTGCATATACATAATTTGCTTATACAACGTTAACAACTACAGGCACACTCGTTTAACAATTTGATGATGAATCCATTTATGTCTTATCCGAAATAAAACAAATGTCAAAACTATGTATATACACCTGTATTAGTTTCTAAGTTTCTTGAAGCTATTTTCATTACGATATTATTTCTCAATAATAAGTAAGTGCAGCTTAAACAAAATGAAACAACTTTGCATATTGTCATCATATAATTATAATTTGAGCATTTGGCATCAATATTTTTTCCATAAGCAACACAATTCAATTTGAATGTATATAAACTAAGCCAAGTAGATCGACACTAAATTTGGACTAGATATCTAAACTGCAATACCCTGCATAATAATACAACTTTGTACCTGTATCTGTCGCATCACTGCTTGATTATCTCAGTGTAGAGCAACAATAATCAATTATCACATGCAAAGTACTTAATTGACATTAAATTTACATGTTTCAGTAAATGCGTACAGAACTTCCGCTGAGCGTAGCTGGTCGATTTCTGCAGATGGATCTCTTCTAACTTCTCCAACATCATCAGCATCTTCTATATCTTGTCATTCATAATGTTGATGTAGTTCATAATGTCTAGTATATAATTAAATTCCTTGAGGAACAGATATGTGTAAACAAAACTCGATGATAGAGGAAGTCCAGTCGACTGTTTACGTACTATGCTTTGGTCCGATTCTGCTGAACCGTATCAAATACCTCATTGTTAATAGGCCCAGCGACGGATAACTTAAGCTTGGCAGACATGCAAACATGGCAGTGGTCTGGAATTTCCGCCCGGTTGCTTTTTCTTCCAGATAATCAACCTCGTATCCACCAGATTAGGACCCGAAAGAGCTTACACAATCATATCCAAAAGCCACATGTTTCTTCAACAAATGTCCATACGTAAGGCGTCTGTCCTTTATACATATTTGGGAATTTTCTTTTGCTGATAATCATATCCGCGAAGTATTTTCACAAGGTTCAGTCACTTTCTTTGGCGTTTGCCTTGTTTACAGTTGTTTGATAGTTTCCAATACTTTCTTGAGTTTTCGTTCCTCTCGATGACCGGAAAACGTTTTAATTTTTATTTTCGTCTTGAACCATCTGATGTCGATGTTCGTATTTGATGATATAGTACTTGCTTGGATAATAACATCTACTTTTTTCACCCCCGTCGTCTGCATATTTGTGGTGAATTGCCTGGATATGGTATACAGCATTACCCAAGCACAACTTCAATGACTTTAAATATGTATCCGCGTACAGCACTGGCATGACTTTTGGCACATCTACAAAGTATGTACAAGTATCTCTTAGTCTTTATTTTGTTATCACATATTAAACATGATAACTGTGTATAAAACATCATATAGAAAGAGAGAAGTAAAATCGTCGCACCTGTCACACGTCCCAACTGGTTTTTAAGAGTAGTCGAAGAAACATATGATCAATTTTTTTTTCTCCACAAATTATTTCCTGAAACGATCCGAATCCTTATGCACATTACTGTCATAAAAGAATGACCACTGTAAATAGCTTTCAATGTGGTGATACTTCTCCGTTTTCCTGCAGAAACCGAAACGGAAACTAAGGGAGTTTATGGATTAATCATCATTTCTGAAACATCAAAATATTTATGATTTTTGGGTGCTACATATTTGTCAAATAAAATGCTATTTGGTCTCAAAATATAATGGAACGAATGCTTTGAACGATATTAATTCTCATTTCATATTTTGATCTAAAACAGTGACTATAATAATTAAATAAAAAACAGCCATACACAATGGCTTGCTGTATGTCTTCAACCTATTGTTATCAATTTGGAATTTTTAAATCTCACGAAAATGCTACGAATCATACATTGCAAGAACGAACATACACCAGTCTTTCTGTTAGTATCCATGCTGGCAATTGATCTGCTGCTCTGTTTTCTACAGAACACGAGACGGCACTAAGTTTGGGGTGCGTTGAAGTCACCTTTTACAGAAAAAAACAGTAACACAAATTACAGAAAAATACAGTAACACAAATATATACAAAAATAACACCGATTCTATGAACAATAAAATTAATTACTTTTTAAAATGTTTAATAAATTAAGTATAATGTCTGAGGTTTTAATCACAAAAAGAAAGAAAGACAGACAGACCGGAGGGAGGATGGGGGAGCAGCTGGTCCACCATGCAGGTAAATTTGACTGAAAATCGTCCGCTGGTGGTCCTCATTGGGAAAGGTCTATTGGTTAATGTGCATCTGCATATTCTATAGCATCATAATCATAGCTATATATGTAAGATAGATAGATAGACATATACATAAATATATAGATAAATAGATCGATGTACATGAAAATAACAGGAATGAAACAATCGTCAAAGCGGCACAGAAACAAATGCTCCGTTTTATTTACTAAGCTTATTCGGCTAGATGCTGGTCCAAGATCTTCCTCTCCAATTAAAGTAAACATCCAGCGATCCCTTCAATATTCATTTCAGTTCGACCTTTGTGTCCTTTTCCCCTGAAACAATCACCAAACATGAACGTTCTCTTGTTCATTGAAAATATATGCTTATGCATTTTTGTTCCTCAACACCCCTGGGAAAGCCTCTTCACTGGAGTCCTTCATTAGTATAAGGATACTAGCAAATAAATTGTTTCGTCACCTTTACAAAATCTAATAGAGATTATAGACACAACCACAAAGACGAATAAGGTTACATTATGTAGATAATTGTATCTTTGTGTACAAGATTATCGCGTTTATCAAAGATCAAGGATACACACGGAATCTAATATTGTCTGGAAATAACAAACCAGTATCAATAACAAGCCAGTCATATACATAGAGCGAGACTCCTATGTTCTTTAGATTTCTACCCCTCCCCCTAAAAAACGACTTTATTTACAGGTACAACACTTGTACCCTACATACATAATTTACCGGTTCAAATAGGACATTTCTATTTATATCTTTAGATGTTCTTGTTTCTGTGTTTGCTTTTATTCTTTATAACTACATTACTACAGGTGCACCATTAATGAAACACTCTCGGAAAATACCTAAATCCACACAGTCAGTTCACTCGAACTCTCCTCAATACTTAGTCATGCACTGATTAATTATATACACGAATCGTCAATCAGAAAAATAAATTGAAGTTCAAGAAAAGAATTTGATGTCGTATATATATATTTATACGAGGCTAAAACACAGAAGCGAGCATTTTGGAAAACTCGACAGTAAAGTCAATGAGATTCAGTTATTCCATAAATAAAACATATTTCTCTAAATGAAAACACTCAGATATGTATAACTCGATACTTTTTTAACTGATATGTTTAATACTTAATTTAGTTCTAAACTATTTACAATACTCTAAATATTTTCAGCTAATCAAAGAGCTGCATTTCACAAAAGTGCTTAAATCAGCAGCATCTTCCTCGAAAGGAAGGGAACTTTTCTTCCTGCAGCTGCTTTAGACTTCCGGACTTTCCGACAGACACTTGCATCATGGAAAGCTTAACCACCAGACAATAGTCCACAGATACGCAATCAGCTGAGGATGAAAATGACATATATCCCCTCATCCATCCAATAGCTACATCCAACACTGAGAAAGCCAATATGACAAAGTTTGAATCAATAACGAAAAGTCTAGTAGACATAAAAAAGAATGACGAATCAGTGAAACTGTTCTTGAAAGGACATCCAATGGGAGATTATCAAACACCACTACACATGGCGTGCGGCATGTTTTACCTGCAGAAACCCATGGAAAAGAAAGTGGTTGAGCTTCTTGTGAACGAATTTCCAGATATGATCCTCAGCAACAGAGGAGACTCAGATATGTATAGAGGACAGACTCCTTTACATATGGCCATCAGCCGAGGAAATATGTGGCTTCTGGATACGATGCTTGATGCTCTCTCTGACTCTGATTTACTAGATAATAGGATCGCATGCCTGGAGCAACGAGCCACAGGACATAAATTCAAGAACATAGTGATACCTGCTGAGCTTCCCTTGTCAATCGCTGCCCTCACGTGTAACAAAGAGGTATTTGATAAGCTTCTGCATAATGGAGCCAAAGCAGACGGCGTCAACAGTCAGTCGGATTCCATATATCAATGTTTTGCTGTGTATTCTTACCTTTTTCCCGAAAAGTTGAGTAACATTTGGGATATGATGCAATATATACACGAGGAATAAAAGGAGGACTAAAAGAGCAAAAAGGAGCTGATGTTGATGGACAGAATGGAAAAAGAGTACACTGTTTCATTGTTTATGCTTACCTTTACCCTGAAAAGCTGAGTAACATTCTGGATATGATGCAATATATACACGAGGAATAAAAGGAGGACGAAAAGAGCAAAAAGAAGCTGATGTTGATGGACCACTCTACAGATGGCCAGCACAAGAATTTTGCCTACATACAGGAACATGTAAGTATTTAAAAGTAATGTAGCACAAATGTTGCAAATTCAAGCAAGTTTGTTGCTTGTTTGTCTCATTTAAACTTCTTTTTCTTGATTTTATACAATTTCTCTTTTCTTTTCATAATAAAAGGGAAAGTAAATGTTAATTGTAGTATGACACGTTTCTGTCACATTTAAGGTTCTAAACTATCGAAGTACAAAAGCATCAAAATCATGGACACAAAACATCGTGTCCACCTTTATTGGAATTTAAGCGTATACTTCGATTCATTCCCCTTCTTCTGTATTTATACTGAAATCTCAAAAAGGAGACATATTGCGGCTCAAGGACAATTTGTATTGCCATTTTCTACTTGTTCAGGGCACTTTAGTAGTGTTTCCACATTTATTATTTTCACATATTTGAAATAAAGTTTGACTTATCTTTACCTCAATTTTGAAAGTCTGTAAAACCTAAGTTTGTTACTCTCAAAGGAATGGTTAATTCTGCACAGTGGTCTGACGTGGAGACACATGTGTGATATATCTTTGCATCTATACTACACTAGAATCGGGTGTCAAAATAGAGACAAACAAAAATCCTGAAAGTCCTTAGCTAGCCTAGCTGTAAACCGTCTAGATGACTTCAAATTTATCTTCTGTATACTGGACACTTAAATGTTAAAAATGTCATCAAGGCAGACAAATGGGAGGTGGCGGGTGGGAATATATTAGTTTTTATGCACAAAAAAGTGCCGTCCGTTGTGTCTATAACCTAGTATTTGATAATTAATAAAGCATTTCATAAATAAATAAAGTCCTGGTAAAATGTCTGAGTTTTCATTACATGTCTATTATTTTGCAGGCATACTGTTACATAACAATGATGGAGTGTTCGATATAAAAATGTATGACGTCACCTATATTAACCTAAATCTATCACATACTCTGAGAAGAGAAACTTCAGCATCGGAAGCTGCAACCCGCGGACATTTCAACGCAAAACAAGGCAGACTTGGATACGGGCGGAACCATTTCAAACATCTCCTCGATATTTGATACGATGTTCGATTTGAATTACACAACTGCCTTTGAGTTACTTCAGCAAGCACACATACGCCGATTAATTCTCCATAAGTGCACATATTATAGGCTCATGTTGTATCCTTTCTGGCCTTTTCATGCAGTGTTTATGATTTTGTTGACTGTAAGCGCTATCGAGCGAGCTAGAACTGTAAGAGAACAAGAAGCAATGAAAGTCGAAGAATCCAACAACACAACCGAAAAGAAAATATTGGGACTAAACGAGAAGCTTGATGGTCAATTTTTTACGGCCTTCGCAGTCATCAGTGTGATCGTGGCATTTATATATCTAGCACAAGAAGTGCTGAGAACTGTGAACATAAGGATACCTTTCAATATGTATCAGTTTCTTAACCCGTACGCAAACGCTGGTTTCAGGTCATCTCTGGTCATGTTTGCCAGCGGGTCCTGATCAGAGACATTGCTCGATTTGCTATTATTATCATCTTCGAGCTGATTTCCTTTAATATTGCTCTCTTCATGCTTCTTCAGGGGTCAACTGCTGCAACCGAAGAGAATAAAGATGTCTTCAATAGCTGGTGGAAGACAATGGTAAGGACAACTATGGCCTTTGTTATATACGATGTTTATATAATATTACAAATATTTTAGGAAATTATAAATGTTTCTTGACTTTAATATTTGCTTAAACCTTAATGTTAAGTATAATGTTGACATGTTTAGCTATTGTCCTTGAATTAGGTTATTTACTTAATATTTGAGTTCAAGGACGGTTTTGGTAAACAAGTTGTTTATTTCATTTGAGGTCAGGGTTGATTTTATTTACAGATAAAACAAGAATTTCCTAAGGGTTATGTGTAAAACGTCACACACACCATATAGTATTCTAGAACATTCTGTCATGTGACTTGTCTTATATTTATACAGCATTTGGTAAACAAGATTCCATTCCAATTTTAAATCTTGTGTTGAAAACATTCTTGTTTTGTATGATCAGTCTTTTGGAATCATCATATTGTTTGGAATCATAGTTGTGCTGTAATCCTGTAATCTTGTTGTACTGTAATGCCGTAATGCTGTATTGCTGTATACATACTAATTCGAAAGGAATTATTTATTTAAACATTCATTAGAGTTGCCTAAAGTGCCCATTAACCTTTGGATTTAAATATATGACTTTTGGATAATTATGGACATTCTCCAAGATGATGTTGATTACATGATTGGGGTACAACAGGACATTCCAAAGTACCCATTTATTCGGAACATTCATTCACTCGGAACATTCATTCATTTAATACGTTTTATAATTTCTATATTTAGGACTTGTGAATATGACACTTAGGATTATTGGAAATATTTGAACTTTAATTCACGTTACTGTAAGTGTCTGTTGAATTTTAACTTTAATTGTCCACAAATAAATTGTTTGTTGATTTTACATACATTGTTAGTTCACTTTCTTTCTGTTACATTTTTCTTAGACCATAGAGTCGTAACACCATTTTTTTGGAGTAAAAGAGCTACCAGTCTTCGAAGCAAAACAGCCAGTATTGGTTAGTTTGGTATATCTCATGACTCTCGTCCTTACGACTAGACTTATGTCGAATGCCTTGATTGCAGTGAGGTCCTGTACATGCACGGAATTTCTCTCAACTTTTAACGATGTCAAAGAGATGTATCTTTGTCTGCAACAACTGTCCGTTATCTCATTTTTCGAGAGCATGCTCCCAACTAGAATCGCCGAGAAATTAGCCTCTAAGGTCGCACAGCGGGATAAAATATTTTGCTTTGATCTTCAAACAAATACTGAATGCAACATAACTCGATATGTAGTCGAAATTGACTCCATCCGGGATGCTGAAAACATGTCGTACCAGGAGTCAAGAGAGCAGGGGTTTGGACTTTTTCCAAACTTTGACAGCATTTTTGGGACCAGAATCGACAGTGATCCTAAGTTTTCCTCCATGCTTGGAAACAGGGATGGAATTAGCATCTTCAGTAAGAAATTTTCTAATTCTTTGGGCAGCGCGAAGGGACCGATGGTTGAATTTAAAAACAGTTCGGGCTTTGCTAATTCTTTAAGCAACGTGACGGGACAGATGTTTGAATTTAAAAAGAATTCGGGAACTCTGGTGGATAAAATGGCATCTTTATCGTCTTTCTCTTCAATAGAGTCGAGTACTATGCAGTCCACACAGGTTGAACGTCAAGCTGTTCAGATGCAGATGGTATATTTGGACGTTTCCAGTGACAAGATAAAGTACTTCGTCTAAATGAAAGAACATAGAAAAAGAAAAAAGCTGGAAATGTCATATAGCTTCCACGGCACTCTTATTGTTCTATACACACGTTCGAAATGGTTTACTTTAAGTTGCTCCTTCTCGAGTATAATAATATCGGTTCACATAATAAAATAATCAAAATAGAATAATAAATATATTCATGCATTAAAATAATTTTCTCAGCTAAACAGAAGCGTCCATACTTCATGATTTAAACAACAATGACTTTTTAGTATGATAAAGATGTGGATGTGGGAAAGAAATTAATTTTGCTACGATTGTAGCAACTGATGTGTACCTTGTTCTTAAATCTATCAAATTCATAAATCTTTCCAGGAAAGTTACTGTTTCATGTCTGAAGCAAGAATTTAACATGCAGGTTTAACATTCTGAATGCTTTGCTGCGTTTCGAACATGTTTTGACAAAGAATTGGCAGAGACGTATTTTTTAGAATAATATTGAATTTGGAGTTTTAATTTCCCTTTTTAAGGCATGGTTTAAATTGTATGCAAGTGTATAAGGTATGACATAATATAAAGTTTATTATATATATAGTTACATCTGCAAGGTACCTTATAAATTATACAAGATATCACACAAACTACATAAGTTCACTTAGAAAGTGATTAAGATATGACATAATATAGAGTTTATAAGATATCTCGTTAACTCTGCGACATATCTTATAAATTGTGCTAGACAACTTACAAACTACTTAAATTCACTTAGGAAGTGTATAAGTTATAATATAACAGAGCATTTATAAGATATCTGGTTAACTCTGCAAGATATCTTATAAGGTAAGCAAACTCATTCTGCCTTGGAGAATTTATAGTATATTACAAAATTGTTAAGATGTGTAAAAACCTGCAAGAGATCATATTACGTTTGTGAAATATCTGAAATGATTCTGTTTGTAAGATATTAAAAAAACCACAGGGCTTCTATGAACTTTGCAAGATATATTTAAACTGATAAAATGGATGAGATACGTTTGAAGGAATAGATACTTGGACTTTCCTTTTATTTGTACATTACGAATTCGTCTTTTTTGTTACAAGGAAACATATATGTTTAGAAGATAACTAGCTTGGATGTGTCAACAAGTTCTTTTTTCCTATGCACTAACAATATGTATATCATACATGAAAGAAATACAATATTTTCCTTGTCTTTTGTATAGTGTCAGCAGCTATCCCATGATTTTAGTCTAGTTTTGTACAGAGTATAGATTAAGACAAATCTAATCTATTCTTGCTAATTGTATCACAAATAATACATGTCAATCAGATTTTAAAAAATTATCCCAACACTTCTTTTTTTCTGAAAATTACCAATAAATATAATCGTGGAATTTAAAAGAAAGGCTAATGCCAGGATTTCTGTTCGTTATCTTTCTTATTTGTTTGTTCTTCAGTTTATATTCTACTATAGAGACTGTTACACTTCTTTACATAAGAATACATTGTGTCAATAACATCTATGAAATAAATATATTACCTCCAACTATATATATATATATATATATATATATATATATATATATATATATATATATATATACAGTGTATATACAAAATTCAGCATCAATTTAGTGAAACATGAAATGTCTTGGATGAAAATTCAACGCATTTTCTTTAAAACACACATCATATTCAGATAAAATACACACGGTTGACTTGTTCAAATGTTAAAAAATCTCTTTCTACATGTGGTGTACATTATGGAAATTATCGCAAATATCCACATGTTATTTTCCCCTACGAACTCCTCCCTGTTGGCCCCGGTGTGTGAGTTTTTCCCTACCAACTTCTCCCTGTTGGCCTCGGTGTGTGTGAGTTTTCCCCTAACCAACTTCTCCCTGTTGGCCCCGGTGTGTGTGAGTTTTCCCCTACCAAACTTCTCCCTGTTGGTCCCAGTGTGTGTGAGTTTTTCCCTACCCAACTTCTACCTGCTGGCCCCGGTGTGTGTGAGTTTTCCCCTACCCAGCATCTGCCTGTTGGCCCCGGTGTGTGTGAGTTTTCCATTACCCAACATCTGCCTGTTGGCCCCGGTGTGTCTGAGTTTTCCCCAACCCAACTTCTGCCTGTTGGCCCCGATGTGTGTGAGTTTTCCCCTACCCAACTTCTCCCTGTTGTCCCCGGTGTGTGTGAGTTTCCCCCAACCCAACTTCTCCCTGTTGGCCCCGGTGTGTCTGAGTTTTCCCCTACCCAACTTCTTCCTGTTGGCCCCGGTGTGTGTGAGTTGCAGTGAAAATTCGAAACCTAAGTTGTCATCTATCTGCACATCCTCATAATACGTTATGATATGATTCCCTTCCCTCAATCGATATGGATGTAGATCAGGTTACAAGGGTAACCTATTGTTGGGCGGACTGACGTATAGACGCATGGAAACGTGGACAAAGGGAAGGACAGACGGACTTGAACAATAAAAATATAAACCCGCAACAGTGTGGTTATAATAAAGGATTTACTTTTTAACCATTGTTACCTTTGATTCCTTGACATGTTCATGGTTCACGTAAGTACTGCTTAAATTGTTAACTATTTTATAATCAAAAGGTATTATGATAATAACATAACATCGTGTGTATGTCTTTGTGAGATAAAATGGTATAAAGTATGTAATCGTCAATTTTAAGTTTGAATTTAAGTATCAAGTTTTCATGTGTCCAATAAAGTAAGTCAACACCTTTATGCTCTTTGATCCATTTAATAACGTGAACGATTCAAATTTGCCCTTATAATGAACACATTGACATCAGTATAATGTGACGTCTGCTGCATTATTACCTTATAACATCATTAGTCCTGTGCTCCAATACTGCAAAGAAAGAATTCCTGACTTTTTCTCTCATGCATTTGGTAAAAACCTTCCCATTTTACACTAAAGCCATTGCAGATAATAGAGAGCAGCAAATGCAGTCTAACTTGAGTGTGATGCAGTTTTCAAAGCAAACGGTTTTCTCCAGGCGGCATTTTACCACCAAATGTACAGAGCTGTAGCAGTGGTTTTATCCTACCAAAGGGAGGTAACCCATCGTTTTACATTCTGCAACAGCGTTTGATGTCTAAATGACTGGGAAATCAACGCGTATGAATATTTTCGAGTTAAGATGGAAGAAGACATTTGTTACCAACTTAACGACTGTAAACCAATATGCACGCTTATACAGTTATACAGCGTCATAGAGGTAACTTGCTCAAATATATATTCTATAACTAAAACAACTTCCCTTTAGTTTACAATTTCACAGAGGTCGGTAACGGGCAGAAAATAATTTTTAAGAAAATATAAAAAGTATCAGTGTTGAAATTTCAGCAGACTACAGGACCGGTAAGTGTACAAGGTTACCAGTCATGTGCACACCTTACCTGCCCGGTAATGTAAAATAAGCATCTGAATGAGTTCCATATGCCCATGTATTATATACATCGGTCAATACTTTGCAGAAAATCAAACCTTCAAATGAACGGCAGTTTTGTTTTAAACTACATCGACTGCAAACTGAAGACATTCTGAATCGAAAATAATCGTCTACGAATCTTATCCGACCTCTCGACGTTTAAGTACAAAATGTAAAAATCAACTGTCTCGGGCTCTTTGGACCGGCTGTTGTTTAAACTCCGGAATTATGCATGCAACGACGAAATTAACACAATCAATATGAAGCTCGTGCAGCCTTGAGAATAGTCGGGTTGTGCATTTATCTCGATACTGCACGTTATCTGTATGCTATGTACATTACCAGTTAGAGAAATATACTTAATAGGTGTTACACGCCTGGTTGCAGGTAATGGTGTGGTTTTGGTGGATTTAACGCAATTGTTCAGCATATGTTATACATGGCGGCCAGTATATTTGGTGGAGGAAGAACTCGGGACAATCCAGGGAAGGACCACCGACCCACCAGTAGCTACTGGCAAGTTTTCTGACATACATACGTTGGCCGAGCCGAGACTCGAAGCCAGCCAGACAGAAGTCGAGTGACCCAGACCACTCTGCCACCAGGGACCCTGTTGCAGGTAAGAAAATCTGCTCATATCATTCTCATTCCAGGCAAAGGCCAATATTGTTTGTTGTCATGAATACACGTGCTGTTTTTTGCTTATTTCTCTCTGACAGCGTCAGGAACAACAAGGCAAACAACACCATTTACATTCGACAAAAGTCGGAACAAAGTCTTTTAAAGTTTTTGTATGATCTAATCACTAGAACGTTGTTACAGTGTACTTTCCAGGTGTATAATTAACACAAAGCCAATAACTTTATATGGGGCATGGATCGTTTTATATCTAGTTTTGAATGTAAAAATTGAAATACAGAAACATAAACAGTCCATTTATCTTCTTTAATTCTTTTCAACCGCACTTCATTATGTTATATACATAGGATTATAATCAGATTGAATGCAAGAACTGCGTAAAATAAAACTAGTGATAGCTTTTTGAAATTTACAGCGTTATCTTGGAGATTAGGTTTTAATATCTAGACTTTTTTTAAAAATGAAAATATTATTTTTCTCTTGAAAAATGATTAATAAACAAATAAAACGAGTTCAAATATGTACTGTATTATAATTAAAATTATAAACAACCAATAAGCATTAATTTTTATTTATTTCGACTTGTAACTTTCACCCTCAATACCACTACTAATAATAATAATAAGAAGTAGCAAAGAAGAAGAAGAATGTCTTCTTCTTATATTATTATTATTGTTATTATTATTATTAGTATTATTGCTGTTGTTCTTCTTCATCTTCTTTTTCTTATTATTATTATTATAATTATTATTATTATTATTATTATTATTATTATTATCATTATTATTATTGATTTCATAATATCAAAAGATATAAAGCATGAATCTTTGAGACAAAAAGTACAATGTTCCTCATTTTCAGAATGAGTATCAAACAGCAAAAAAAAAAAGAAAAAAAAATAGAAGGGAAAACATTGATTCAAAAAGAACGGAAGAAACAAAGAAAGAAATAATATGTAAATAAGTAATACAAGTATACGAGAGTTTTGCCAAAGTAGGCACCCCTAAACTTTTTTCTTGAAATTTAATTGAAATGAAAGAATGTAACCTTGAATTCATTTAAAGTTCAAGTCTTTATTTGTAAATTATGAATGTAAATTTTAAAAAAAAATGGTGCTAAAAATAGTTCAAGTCGAAATAAAAGTTATTTTGTCCTCAGAAAATATAATAGCGACAATAGATTGTGTCCGTTGCTATGTATGATGTTTATATAAATTATAAATGTTTTTTTTTACTTTAATATTTGCTTAAACCTTAATGTTGTTTATAAGGTTTACATGTTTAGCTATTGTCCTTGAATTAGGTTGCTTACTTAGTATTTGAGTTCAAGAACGGTTTTGGCAAACACATTGTTCATTTAATTTGAGGTCAGGATTGATTTTGTTTACAGATAAAACTAGAATTTCCTTTTAAGTTGTGTTAAAAGTCACATACACCATATAATTTTCTAGAACATTCTGTCATGTGACCTATCTTTATATATACCATGTTAAGCGGATAGTTTTCAGCTTCGACCTTAACATCAGTCTCTAAAGAGTCATTACAGTTGTGAAAAATCGTGCCAAAATCAGAGAGGAAATATTTAAAATATTCATTGGATTTTAAAAGTGCTCATATACTTTTGGATTTTGGATTTTGAATGGATGATTTTAGGATTTATGTGAACGTATTCAAAGATATTCTGGAGTACTTCATTTTGGCACGTCAGCAAAATAAAGACTACTGGACTGGCACATCAGGAAATTCCAGACTATTTGCACATCAGCACATTCAAGGATACAGTAGTTCATTCGGAGCATTCTATATTTTAGGACTTGTAATAAATACATTCTGGATTATTGTTGGAATTTAATTCACAATATTATAAGTACCTTTTGATATTCATTTTAATTATCTAGAAATAAATTGCTTGTTGGTTTTTACTTGTTTTGTTGGTTTCACTTTCTTTCTGTTACATTTTTCTTAGACCATAGAGTCGTAACACTGTAAAGAAAACATAACTTACACAAAGACGGTAGGCTCTGCTTTCTTTATATTGATGGACCTAGTTTTCTGGTAGCACCACCTATCGGATTGAATTGAATTAACTCAGCTAAGTCCCCTTAATGTTGAGTATCAGAACTATTTTGACAATTTTTAAAGATTTATGTTTAAATTCATTGGTTAAGCGAATTTTATGTTATGGATCTCAAGTCTGAGGTTTTGAATATGCTGTCGAACGAGATGCTGTTCATAAATTTCCGAAAATGCCTTCATGTGTTGTATACTGCAAGCCGTATACATTTAATGTAAATTACTCAAGAGACGATAATACAGCTGTATATATGTACGGTGCGATTTCCAGGTAGGGTTTCCACCCACAGATTGCATATACATTGTCAGGGCCTGACATAGGATACGTTTTGCTTAGTTATTAACCGATTACCCTCCTTGTCCGCTAATTCATAAACAGTCTACATTTTTTAAAATCTGAGACAGACTAACTACATCCTTTTCAAACAATATAAAATAAATCATGTATTTGAAAATGTATACCCATCTTACCAAAAGCATGAAATATTACCATCTATCTTTCAGCTCGAGAAGCTTATTAAACCGTATGATAAAGGAGCCGTGACGGTTCAGTGGTAAGCGTGCTGGACTTGTGACCGAAAGGGTGCGGGTTGGAATCCTACCATCGGATTAGCTCGGGACTGCTACCGTGATGTGTCATTGGGCAACGCACATCACTCCAGTTGCCTCTGTACTAGATAGTCTACTTTTGCTGTTGTGCTGTAAACACCAGACAAAAACAAATCAAGCCTTGTGACAAATGACGTAAATAACTATTCTTAATGTTGAAATACAATGTAAACGTTGTGTTTAATTTATTCTAATCACATTGCGAATTTCATAATTTACTGTCAGGATATAGACTTACCTCGTCGTCTGTAATAGATGAAACTATTTACTGATGCATTACAGGCATCTTTATATGCACCGTCACATACAATGAAAGATAGACGACAGACAGGCCTGACAGATGGATAGATAGCTAGCTAGCTAGCTAGCTAGCTAGATAGATAGATAGATAGATAGATAGATAGATAGATAGATAGATAGATAGATAGATAGATATATAGATAGATAGATAGATAGATCGGTCGGTCTATCAAATCACCCATGCATCCATTTGCTTACAAACCTCCTGATCAATCTGCTGCTAAATATGTTTATCTCCTTATGTCTGTCCATATATTTATCTATCTACCTATCTGTCCAAGTGGTCCTATTCGCTTGACGTCATTAGCAGCCATATTGGTAGGCTACTGATATACTTTACTGTGGATTGCATATGGTGTAGGACAATTAATTACATTCTTTAAACCCAGGAAAATGTTACAAATCATACATTACAAGTGCGAACAGACATCAGTCTTTCTGTCAGTATTGATGTTGGTAATTATTTGTCTGCTACTTTGTTTTCCCCAAAACACGAGTTGGCACCAAGGTTGGAGTGCCTTGGAATCACCGTTTACAGGAAAATACATTAATACCAATATGTGCGAAAATAACACAGACTCTATGAACAATATAATTAATTATTTTTGTAAAATGTTTAATGTATTAAGTATAATGTCTGAGGTTTTTTTTCACACATAGAGAGAAAGATAGACAGAACGGGGAGGGGGTGGAGCAGCTGGTCCACCATGCAGGTAAATTTGGCTAAAAATCGTCTGCTTGTGTCCTCATTGAGAACAGTCTATTAGTCAATGCTTATGTGTATATTCTGTAGCATGATCATGGTAGCTATACATGTAAGATAGATAGATAAACATATACATAGTTAGATAAATAGATAGATGTACATGAAAATAACAAGTTTTATATTATCGTCAAAGTGGCACATTAACATATGCTCCATTTTTATTTACTAAGCTAATTATGTGTGGCGGGCGTCCCTCTGTTCCTTTTTTACTTTTAGATGCTGGTCTGATATATTCCTCTCCCACTAAAGTAAACATCCAGCGTTTCCTTCAAAATTAATTTTAATTCGACCTTTATGCCATTTTCCCTGAAAACAATCACCAAAAATGAACGTTCTCATGTTTCCTGAAAATCTATGTTTATGCATTCTTGTTCCTCAACACCCCTGGGATGGCCCCTTCGCCGCAGTCCTTTATCCTTGAAGGCTTTTTGTCCTACCGGTGTATGCTGAGCGTATTTTAATTAACAGTTTTTCCTAGTTAGGTACCTTTAAAGTCTTTTTTTTTCAGAATTATTAATTTATTTTATTTTGTTCAAATTTAATTGAAATGACATAATATAACCTTGAATTAATTTAAAGTCTAAGTTTTTATTTGTAAACTATGAAATTAAAATTAATAATTAAATACTACTAATAATAGTTCAAGTTAAAAATGAATATATTTTGCCTATATATAGCGTTATAACGATAAAGGATTGTATCTGTAAAGGAAACATAACTTAAGAAAAGACGTGAGGTTTTCTTTTTCTTTATTTACTGGACGGGTTTCCTGTTGGCGCCACTTATCGGATTCAAGGTAAGTAACTGAGTTCGATTCCTCTATCATGGGATGTCAGAACGTTTAGGACAATTTTAGGTAAGATTTATATGTTTAAACTAAAAGACACATTGGTATGTTGAAATTAGTGGACACATTGCTTAAACGAATTTTATTTTACGGATCGGAAATCTGTTGCTTCAAATATGCCCCATAATCAGATCCTGTCCATAAGTGTTGAAAAAGATTATTTCATGTGTTGTATTCTGCAAGTTGTATACATTCAATGTAACTCTAGAAGCGATAATACAGCTGTACATATTCACGGTGCGGTTTTTTTAGATATATTTTCCACAGCTTGCATAGAATTATTGAGGGCCTGACATCGAATTATATTTGCGCAGTTGTTATTTAATTACCTTCATCACTAATTCATACAAAATCGACAGCTTTATGTGATCCGAAATACGAGCTACACTCTTTCGAACAATTTAAAATAAATCAGTTAAATGTAAATGTATACCTATCATACAAAAAGCATGACAAATGGCCTTATATCTTCTATCTTTTATCCCGTCAAGCTTATTCAATGTTATGATAGAGCGAGGAAAATAAACGTTCAAAAATTTACATTACAATGAAAAATTTTTGTTAATTAATTCTAAAGACGTTGCAGATTTCATAATGTATTGTCAAGATATAGTCTGACCTTGCCGTCTTAAATATAAAAAAAATAATCTACTGATATATTAGTTATATCGTTATATGTATTTTTACCGTCAAAACAAAGTACAGACGCCAGGCAGAACTGATAGATATATAGATAGATAGGTGAACTTTCGTTTTGACACTTTACCAGGTTACACTTGAATCACTCTTGCTCCAAAAGAAGAAAAGTATTTTATAATTTGCCACATATCCTATTTGTGTATACATGTATGCTTAATCCGACTTTTTCCCTTCGCAAGTAAACCATATAATCATATTTCTGCTTTTCTCTTTAGGTTATTTTACTATTGTCTTCTTTATTCAATTTGAACGTCTTTACCCACAATTATATGTTCTTGTTTGGGGTAAGAATGAAAGAATTGCTGTACAAACATTCCGCTTTTAATTAGATATCCTGAATTTTTCTTTCTAATGCCAAGGGTCCTATTTGCTTAACATCTATAAAATGTGAGAAACGTTCTTTCTTTTTTTTTCTCACATGATATGAATATCCTTGTTAATCAACGAGAGACAATATTCGTAGTTTGGCGTTTCAAGAATTTCATCTCAATTGATAGCGAATTGGTTCTAAATGGATACAAATTTTAAAATCTAGATTTGAAGCAAATCTAATACTTTTTGCATAAAGTTGAAATAGGTTTGTGGGAGAAAAAGGCAAAAGTTTGATAATAGATATTTAAGGGCCATGTTGAAGACAGACACCAAAGATTTGTATTTTCGAAATCCTCCAAGGCTGATGATTGCAGTATATAATTGTTTAAGCATGCATTTACCTAGGTCTTGACTTTTAATAGTTTCATAGTCCATAAAAGTCATATCATGTTTTGCTTGATTTGGCAATCATGGAGTAGTATCTCTTTTGTAAGAAATGTGGGTGGCCCTGAAAAGGACCGTTGGGGTATATTTTTTTAACAAACCCATGGATTTGACACGATGATCTTTAACTCTCTCAATCCGTTTCCACGGCCAAGTCCTACTCCTTCTGCTGCTTTGGTACTAGTGGTGGCATCTCAGTGGTAGTGAGAGTTTTTGGTGCAATGGGATTAGAACGGTTAGCCCGTGAAGGTCTCTCTCTCTCTCTCTCTCTCTCTCTTGGGTTGTGTTAAAGAAGTCTGTCCTTCACACTTCGATGTTTTTGCTTCTCTTCCTCTTTTTCTTGTTTTCTTCTTTTCTCGTCTTCTTCTTGTTGAAGAAATGCTTCTTATGCTTTATCTGCCTTTGCAAACATTTTCGAGTTCTTCCTTCTGCCTCTGTCTAAAATCATCCACTACTGGTAAGAATGGAGAAGATGACGAAGATATTAGAATAATTGTCTCAGTAAAAACGTTTTGCGCAGACGACGACGACGACAGAAAATCCACGAAATCCAAATTAAAGGCATCTTCTTTGGGAAGAATGCTAGTGACCTCTGCATTTGTCGTCATCGTCGTACTCTCACTCCGAGTATACGAGATCTCCGTAGCAGGCGCGGTCCAATACATTGTCTTCATTTGATCAACCATGCTTGAACAATGCCGCAATGGTAAACCGTATGAACGCTGTTGCACCTATATACTGAAGGTGACGTCACACACCCTCTCTCTTCTGATTGGAAGACGGACCATACATTTTGTAACGCACATTTGCATTGGTGGACCATTTCGATCCATTTCTATCCGGTCTTAGGCGATATATACCAGCGTGTTTTCACATTGTTTCACCTGTTCTCAAGACAACTCAAGAAAGATGCAAACTAGTGTAGTGTCATCATCCATTGTATCGGGCATGCTCTCCAATCCGAACTACCTCATGTATGTCAAAGCATCATGGATTATCACCAAGATTACGGCCACGGCTATTTGGAAAAGAGGAATGTATATGGAGAGACAAGGGTGTCTGAAGAGAGTATTGATTTATGGACCTGAAGTGAGAAGAAGTTTGAGGAGAAGAAAACCAGTGAAGAGGTGTAATATGTGTTAACTACCTTTGGTTAACAACCCCAATGGTCACTTTTAGGGCCACCAACATCTCTTAGAACAGAAATCAAATTGCCATATGTGTTTATATCTTATGTGTTTGTTTGTCTTTGTCTCTGTGTATATTGACAATAACATACATTCCCATTTGGCCCTGTAAATACTTCTGTCCCCATACACCCTTTTGTCTCCATGAACACTTCTGTCCCCATAAAAACTGCTGTTCCTATAAATCATTTTGTCCCCCAAGTGTCCTCTTGATGTTAATTTCCCGTATGGCTCCCAAGTGCCTTCTCTATGTTCATTTCCGGTATGGCTCCCAAAATTTCCCGCATGGCTCTATACCGGCTCCTTCAAGTTAATTTCCCGTATGGCTCTATACAGACTCCACCATGTTAAATTTACGTATGGCTCTATACAGACTCCTCTAAGTTAATTTCCCGTGTGGCTCTAAGCGCGATCATATTATAACTATCATTGTTTACTGAAAAGACCACTCTACGTCTTTTGTAACAGTCCTTACTGAATAATACAATTTTGAATTATAATCGCGGTAAGAGCCAAAAACAATGATACGCTTCAGCAGCTATACGACATATGTGAAAAGGTGCAAAAGAAATGTGGTGCATTAGCTAAGTGAGTGCTTGGGTTATGTGCAGATTATATTCCAAAAATATAAAAGTACAAATAGACTTCAGTTAAATACGTTTAATACACTATTTCCAATTGTTCTTGTAAGAGTTACGTTTGTTGGGTTGGATATAACAATGATGTTGAATTTTCTCTTGTTGCAACTTAGAACAATATTCCCTAAAAGTTTACAGAGCTAGATTCACTGAGTATTAAAGTTAATTGCGCCTCGTTTTGATCCACTGCGATTGTCCTCCGGTGAAACGTTTACATTTTTATAAAAAGCTGAATCTTTTTTTATATTTTTGCTGGTGAAACATGCAAGATATCAAGAACTACTGACTAGAGAAAACATTTTGAAATTTACCTAAAATTTGTCTTTACAGATCGAGATTGAAGTATGTTCTTTCTTTGGTTTACCTTCATTAGACGTCTAAATAACGTCTATACTCGCTTGTAAGTTGAATCTAAATGCAAACTGCACAGATCCACATCTGCCGTCGTATAATGTGCCGGCATCTCTGAGTCTATGCTGTTTGCAAGTATTAATCAGTGGAACAAACAACATAGACCATGAGCTGCCTGTGCATTATGCTTAGGATCTATGTTGTTTGCAGTTGGACTAGACTTATAAGCGAGTATTGTTATGTATGATGTTTATATAATATTATAAATATTTTAGGAAATTATAAATGTTTCTTCACTTTAATATTTGCTTAAATCTTAATGTTATCAGGAAAAACATGTTTAACTAGTGTCCTTGAATTAGGTTGTTTTGATCAATATGTTTTCTCAATTTGAAGGTCAAGGTTGAATTTTGTTTACAGTTAGAATTCCATTAAGATGACTCATATTCTAGAACATTCTGTCATGTGACCAATCTTTATATATACCATGTTTGGTGGACATTTTTTCAGTTTTGATATTACCATCAGTCTTGTAAAGACCTATTACAGTTGTGAAAATTCATTCCAAATTCTAAGAGAGGAATTATTTTAAATATTCATTGGATTATAACAGTGCTCATAAACTTTTGGATTTTGGATTTTTAATTAATGATTTTGGAATTTAACTGAACTTATTCAGATATTTTGGAATACTTCATTTTGACATCAGCACATCAAGATTACTAGTACATCAGGACTTTGGAGACCATTAGCACATCATAACATTCAAGGACACAGCCGTGAATTCGGAACATTCTATATTTAGGACTTGTGGTTAGAACAATCATTCTTATTGGATTATTAGGATTTCAAAACACATTACTGTAAGTGACTTTTTGATTTTTCATTTTAATTATCTAGTAATAAATTGCTTGTTGATTTTTTACTTGATTTGTTGGTTTCACTTTCTTTCTGTTACATTTTTCTTAGACCATAGAGTCGTAACAGTATATACAGTAATTTGCTAAACGCATATAATTTTTCCGAAGGCGTTACGTCATTTTGACACATATAATTCATGTGATATAGCTAACTAATGCATATTCATTATACAAACCGGTCATACTGAGATATCAAAGATATGTATTTTAAAAATCGATGCTTTCTTAACAGACCTTTTGTAACAATCCTTACCATATAATAAAAATGTTGCAGTGTAATCGTCGCAAGAGCTAAAACAATGATACTCTTCAGCAGCAACAAATGTGACAAGGTGCAAAGAAAGGTGGTGCATTAGCCAAGAGAGTGCTTCAGTTAAATGGTGATTATATTCACACTAAAGTGCTATAAAGGTGTATGCAATAACCTTGTAAATATAATACTTCTCTACCCGGTATACCGCAACACGCAATATCTTACCGAACAAATAACATAATGGGAATTATTTCTGACCTGAAATATTTGAAATATTAGTGCGCCTCCACAAGCACTATTAAAGGTTTTTTCGGGATTGGTTCATTTGTATATCAACGGATATCCTTAGAGCTTGTGTACTATTGTTGTTGTCTTTTTTTATATATTTTGTTTGTCGTTGCTTACCTACACGATTGATGTGGCACTTTTTGTTCGTTGTCATGCTTGTAGAGCTACTTTTGTCCAACGTTCCCTTCACTTCGATCCTAGAGGTTTTCGATAAACTTCAGCAGCAATGTATCAAAGTGGATGCCGTAAACAATAGCTCAAAGTCTATATATCACTATTTATATTTTGAAGGCTATTGCTTAGGACAGGCATTAAATTTAGATTTACACTAATCAATATATGCAATCAAATTGAATTTGTTAAGCTGTAAAGATAGCTACATTAATGGACGAACAGACACATAGATTAGAAACAAAGACATACAGGTAGATCTGATTGACAAATAGGCAGGTCATATTGGAAGATATCATTGATTGCAGGGACCGTTTGGGTGATGTTAAACATATTCTGTTTCGGTTATTTTAAAGTCTAGTTTGGTGATTTAAAAGTCCGTTTCTGTGATTTGAAGTAAATTTTGATAATTTACAACTCAGTTGTGGTAATTGTCAAATCTGTTTCGGCACTTAAGACGTCCGTTTCTATTATTAAAAGTCTGTTTTGGCGAGTCAAACTCGGTTTGGTAATTTGGGTTAAATTCTGGTGAAATTGCAACTCTTTTTCGGAAATTTCAAAACGTTCGGTTCTACAGACTCTGTTTCGGTGATTTACAACTCCGTTTTGACGATACTGAGATTTTTTTTTCGGTTTGTGTGGGTGTTTAGTTAAAACATGAGATTGATGGTATAACGAATCTAATTGTTTTTCCATATATCTTGATGCCAACGTTTGGTGAAATAAATATAATTTCTATCCTATTTAAGCATGAATTTCATACACTGTCAAAGAGAGCAATGTTAGATCGTCAATTTGACAAGGACAGAACCAGGTACTCCATTGCATTTAAAAGAGATAGCTCTGCTGGAACTAAACAGGGGTAAGAGTTATCCAGTCACAACAAAAGCATTTTCAATGATGTGTATCACATGTTTTGAAAAATAATAAAAAATGAAAAATATAATCTAGATATGAATTAACATAATTTCACATGTTGCCAAGAGACTCAACTTTTGTTTAAGCCCGACAGAAACTATAATTCTTACATAATGCACCAATAACAGCTAGTTTTGTTGTTTATTTCTTAATACAATGTTCCCTACACATTGAGCTCAGACCCCTCCCCCCCCCGCCACCCGGGCTTGTGCAATTGGTACCGTTATACCTACAGCCAACCTTAATTTTTCAATAACATGTGATATAGCTCGGTTCTGTACAAACAACAAGTGTATTTAGTCTCGCTTGTCAAAAACAATTTTATGAGGTACCAAGCTATGTCTTATATTAATGTGTATGGAAATGTCATTGAGCTGTTCAACTGCTGTTTGCATACTTGTGCTTTACTACGAAACTAATTTTTTGGAATACAATTAATTGTTTTAACTACGAGTTGTGTTTTAGTCATATCATCACTTATTGAACATCATGTGGGTGATATGGGATAGAGCACACTATGCCATATTTTGTAACATCCTATGTACCTCTCCTACCTCAAAAAAAGGAGAATTCATCTAAAATAAAGGACTTTATATTTGTTTAGTTGACAAAGATCTTAGCATCAGTGACAAGTGGACAGGACCCAATCGTTTTATAAAGTATAAGCTTCCAACACTTTACACTGACTGCAGATACATGAGGTCACTAACCCCCAGTCCTCGCACAGAGGTCAGCCTACTTTTCCTCTCTGTAACGCAAATAAAAAGCTTCCCTCCTTTGTGCAGTGAATAAATTTCATGCAATAAGCCAATCTGTCACCAAATAAAGTGGATCACCGCTTCTAAGCACTTATTTTGGATTTTTTTGCAAAATTTGGGGAATAATATACAGAAAAATGAGAAAGAAAAACAATGAGTATAGCAAATCAAATGGAGTTAAAAACAGACGGAAAGTGAACATCTAAAAGCGACATGTAACTTATAATAAAGGAATAGAAAGAGACAACAGCAACATAGAGAAAAATGAGAAGAGAAAGTTTGATCGCCTGGGACAAATATGTGGAGGCAGTGCCCCATTGGTCTAAGGACAGACGTAAGGCACATGGACTACTAGATCCTTTTCAAGCACCAAAACTTCTTGTGAAGCAGTGTGCATTTTCATCTGAAATAAAAGGGTAAATAATTTAAATCATATAGAAGCATATAATTTATATTAGTCCTAAACACCAACTTAACAAGAATTATCTTAAGTTAAACACACACATTTTTTTATCAATTTAGTCATGCGTATTGAATTGATAATATGTGTCCATGAGGTAAGTTGTACTTTAGTCATTTTGTAAACAACATATTTCTGCATTTGACTTTAAGGTCAGTCTTATTTACAAAGCATTTAACAATTAGATTGGAATTTTCCATGTCTTGACGTGAGAAAAGTCACGTACGCAGATGAATTTTCCATTAGAGTTACCCATATTCTAGAACATTCTGTCACGTGACTTATGTTTATATATATATGTATATATATATATATATATATATATATATATATATATATATATATATATATATATATATATATATATATATATATATATTAGTGGAGAATATTCATTCTTGTTCAAATAGTCAGCCTATGAAGAATCATTTTAATAATCAGATGTTTATAGTGTTATCAAAATTCAGAGCAAATTCAGAGAGATGAATTATTTATTTGAAATATTCCTTGGAATTTCCAAAAGTGCTCATTTTCATATTAGATTAATAGTTGGCTTTGGGATTTATGTAAATTTATTCAAAGATATTCTAGATTACTTCATTCAGGCATATCAGAACATTCAAGACTACTGATACATCAGGTCATTCAAGGCTACTGGAACTCATTCGGAACATTCTATATTTACGACTTGTGATTAGGAGTATTGGATTATTTGGATTTTAATTCACGTTACTGTCAGTGTCTTTTGAATTTTAACTTTAATTGTCTAGAAATAAAATGGTTGTTGATTTTACTTACATTGTGGATTTCACTTTCTTTCTGTTACATTATTTTAAGACCTAGAGCCGTTACAGAAATTGGGGGGCTGTTCCTTGATCTGAATGTCTTTGAATTACAATTTGAATTTACTTTGTTCCGGAATTTTCCTTGTCTCTGGTAAAGTTTATTATTTTACACATTTGAGAATTCTTTAGTGAAACCAGCAAGCATTCACAATGTCAACTAAGGTTGATAAGTTCTACTCAGGTAGTGGTAGAGTCTATGAAGGAGGATGAGTTCCTTGAGCTTGCCAGACATTATGATCTTTCTGAAGCATCTTTGACAAAGCATGATGTAAATAATATTTTAATTCCACATTTGGTGGAAAAGAAAAGTTTGGATGAAAAGTGCTGTAGGTTTAATTAATAAGTCTGTATCTGGTTTTGATTGAAATTTAAAGGAATTGCAGCTAACAAAAAACCAGATGGAATTAGCATTAGCAAAGCTTCAGCTTCAGAAAGAGGAAATACATAGAGAAGAGAGGGTAGACAGATGCAGATGCAGAGATAAGAAAAGGACAGGCAGACGCGGTTGCAGAAAGAGGAGAGGGCATGCGATATCGATTTAAAGAGTTAGAACTGGCAAGCAGAGCAACCACCCCCAGCCTTTGCGCACAGGTTCAAGTTTTGATGGTACCAGATATCTTAGGTTAGTACCCCCTTTTCAGCAAAAAGAAGTAGATAAATATTTTCTTCACTTTTAGAAAATTGCTGAAAACTTAAAATGACCAAGAGAGCATTGGACTTTGTTATTACAAAGTGTACTCATTGACAAAGCTCGTAAGTCTACACTTCACTGACAGATCAACAATGCACTGATTATGATGTAGTTAAGGAGTACATCTTGAAGGGTTATGAGTTGATACCTGAGGCATATCGACAAAAGTTTAGGAATTGTAGAAAAGAAACTGGACAAACTCACGTCGAATTTGCAAGGGAAAAACAACAGCTATTTGATACGTGGTGCTCAGCCAAGAAGGTTGATCAAGATTATGATATCCACAGAGAGCTCGTATTAATTGAAGAATTCAAGAGGTGCATCCATGGTGATGTCAAGATCTATCATGACGAGCAGAAAGTGGAAGCTTTGGAAAACGCTGCTCGTATGGCTGATGATTATTCCTTGACTCACAAAATTTCATTTGTCAATAAGCCTTCCTCTCAGCAGTTTTATGGTAAAGAAAAGATTTCAATCTCAAACGAGTACTTCCAAATTTCAAAACAGCACAACTGTTAGGAATCAAACATCTGATAAGACCGATCATAAATCCGTATCTCTTCATATGCGCACTTATTGTTGAAAGAAAGGACACGTCATTTCAGATCGTTTCCGGTTGAAAAATAAGCAACAGAATAAAGACAGAGCTTTTCCAAATGCTCTTATTTCAAAGAGGTCCAGGTCACGGTTTTGAATTGAAAGCAATACATTTGTTGGGTCAAAGAAACTCCAGTCTAATTCTATTTTGGAGTCTTATGAGCCGTTCATGTCAGAAGATTCTATATCACTTATTGGTGATTCTGCCAAACCTATCCCTATTAACATATTAAGGGACACAGGAGCTTCTCAGAGTCTTTTGTTATCAGGTACTTTGCCTTTGTCTGAGAAGTCTTCTTCTAGTGAAAGTGTACTTGTTTAGGGAGTAGAGTGCGGCTTTGTAAATGCTGATCTCCATTGTGTTAATTTGCCATGAGACTTAGTTTCAGGACCTATGGCTATTGGGGCAGTGACTTCTTTGCCTATAGAAGTTATCCATTCGTTACTAGGCAATGACCCAGCTGGAGGTATGGCCGTGGACAATTCACTTGTAACTGACAAGCCTTGTTTGGATCAAAAAGTCAATCCTATTGAGATTGAAATCCCTGATTTGTATCCTGCTGGTGCAGTTACCCGAGCTATGGCAAAAAGAGTTCTTGAGAATGATGTTGATCAGGAAATTATTCCTTTAACTGACACATTTATTGGTCAGACTGTTGATGAGGTCACCTTCTCTCCTGATATTGGGCAATCAGAAGGTATTTATCCTAGCGATTCCTCGTTTTGCAACTCATTCTCTCTATTCTAATCAGGGTGACAAAATACAACTACTCGTTGTCTTACAGGAACAAGATCCTGAAATCTCCCGTTCGTTTCACTGGGCTATTTGTGAAATTGAAGCCACACAAGTTTCATTTTGTTACTTTATGAAAAATGGGGCTCTTATGAGAACATGGAGACCACCTTAGGTACCCGCTGGTGACGATTGGTCAGTGAGCTATCAAATTGTCGTTCCTAAGTCATATCGACACGAAATTATTAGTCTAGCCCATGAAACTCCCTTGGCTGGTCATTTAGAAGTCAGTAAGACATATCACAAGATCTTGAATCATTTTTATTGGCCGAAACTTACAAGTGATGTTTCTAAATACTGTAGATCTTGTCACACTTGTCAAATGGTAGGAAAACCCAATCAGAAGATACCTAAGGCTCATTTGCAACCTATTCCTGCTTTGACGTCACCAGCGGGTACCACAGGTGGTCTCCATTTTCTCATAAGGAGCAAGTTTTTCACAAAGTAACACCCTTGAACTTGTGTGACTTCAGTTTCACTAACAGCCCTCTGAAACTGACAGGAGATTTCACGATCTTGTTCCTGTAAGACAACGAGTGATTGTCTTTTGTCACCTTGAATGTCCTGATATGCCTGAAATGATGTAATCCAGAATATCTTGAATGAATTCACAAAAATCCTAAGGTCAAGTATTAATTCTAAATGAGAATGAGCACTTTAGGAATTCTATGAATATTTCAAATAAATAATTCCTTTCTCTGAATTTGCTCTGATTTTCACAATATGCCTACATGACAACAATCAGTAATTCTAGTGGAAAAACCAATGCAATTGTAATCAAAAGCAACCTTGACCTCGAATTGTAAGTAAACAACTTGTTTACATCCTACAATCAAGGATAAAGTTAGATATGTGTGACAAAAGTTAAACATTATACATAACAGATAGGAATACGTCGAACCCCATTATAATTTTCCCAGTCGACGTCTTGCATTGTAGGACAACTAAAATATGTGGCAGTCGCAGCAGATTATTATTTCAACATTTTACAAATAACGTCCTCTATTTAATCTAGAGGACGAGGCAATTTGCTCTTTAGAGTATTTTTGCATATTTCGCACGAAGCACTTCATCCTCCTGGCACTGTTTTCACCTGCAATTTAATCGTCTGTATTGGATGTATAATTAGTTACCTTTGAGTCTATTGGGAAAACAGAGGGAAAGAGAGAGGATCAAAAGATTTTCGCTCTGAATTACATAGCTTTCCATTACCTTACATGCCGGCCAGGTCAAAGTAATCAACTTTGTTTTAAAGGTCAAGTTCAACGTATATACAACCATATTATCTTAGCTCCTTGGGCCGTAAATATTTAATTTTATTTCGTTATATGGTTTGATTCATCGAACAATAGCCCTGATGGAACATGTTATTTTTCTTCACATTACTTTACCCACGGGTGGTTTGGAAGTTTTCCTTTAATTCAGGTGAGCCAAATTCGTGTGACGTCACTTGTGACAAAAGGCAATCTTTTACTGCAACCTGTTATTGCTATAACGGACGTCCAGTATGTAGCACTACATTGTTCCAATCGACAAATAAGGTTTTTAATTATTTTATACAACATACCTGCAATAGAAAATTTTGAGACACTTCATCACAAATAGCGACCATAACTTGCACAAAATATTTATTTTCACAGAGAGGAATGTACAAACAAATGAACGAACAAAAAGCAGAATGAGAAAGTAAGTATTTTAACCTATAAATAAATGAACAAATAAATGACTGTCAAGAATAGAGACAAATAGGAGGAAAATATATGTATCACATAATTACATTTCCATTTATATACCTCTCCTCTGTATTCATATTCTCTATCATAATCCCGGTTCATTCATTATATTTTCTTTTGGATGTTCTTATACTGCTTTTCTCTCATTTTATTTTGCAATGCTCATTTATCATCTTTGTCTTACATTTCAAAGTTTTCATTCCTGTATACGTGCCGTTTTGTGGTTTCATAACTTCTTTTACACGCGCACTAAAGGCTGTCGTTCGATGGGTCATGTGATGATCCGATTGACTTGGCACGGGCCCATTTTGCCATCACTCGTCAAGGGATAAACTTGTGTTCCGTTATTTTCTAGTTTTCCTTATAAATGTTCCATGAGACTGTGCAGCATGTAAAGCTCATTATATATGAAATTAACTCTCTTCATACCGCTTACATTTTATATTTCTATAGAGAGCATGAGAATGGCGAGAGAGAGAGAGAGAGAGAGAGAGAGAGAGAGAGAGAGAGAGAGAGAGAGAGAGAGAGAGAGAAAGAGAGAGAGAGAGGCAAAGAGAGAGAGAGAGATTAAGAGAATGAAAATGATAGTATGTGTGCGTGTCCATGTGTGTGTGTGTGTTTAAAGAGAGAGAGAGATAGAAGCATAACAATCATTTTGTCATCATATACAGTCATTATAACTACAATAATGAACTCCTTTTTGTTTATGATACATCTTAATTGTTTCATTTTCTAATGATCTGGATAAGGTATATTCAATTCTACATACTAATATGCAGTTGAAACTGTTTGTATATGTATCGTATACTAGCTATGTTGCCATTATTTTAGGCGCTTTAAAGTATAAGTATGTTGTATGGATGCTAATTAAATTGTGGTGAAAAATGATACGACTAGGGGTATATGTAACAAAAGAAAATCTTTCAAGATTTAAAATACAAATATTTAATTTCCTAAAATATTAAAATATTTCAACAAAAAAATCAAAGTGAAAGAATTAAATATAATTTGCAGTATAGAATATCCTTAAAAGTCCTAAATTGTTCTATTGTTCACTGCTCCGGAAGTTAATCCAAATTATTCCTAATGTAGAACGTTCCGAATGAAACCTCCAATGTGCTGGAGTGCCAGCAAGAATCAGTTATATCCAAATATTATTAATTCCAAATAATCCTTGTGAATATGGAATATCACACAAGTTCTAGAAATGTTTCCGCTAATTTATACAATTTAAAGTTGAAGTAGCAGTACTAAATCCAAAATGTACTGTATATCTCTGAAGCAGAATACCACATACAAAATGAACCAATCTCCTTTATGACCTCTCAAGCTGACGAACTATGTAAGAATGACGAACGCTACGATTACATCCTTTTATATAGTTTTCTTAATCTGCGTCTTACAAACAAACAAAATCCATTCCTTATTCCGTCTCAAATCAACATCTCGGTATTTACGAACTTATTCTGTTTCTAGTAAACAGAAAATGAATCACTCTCTGTAATTGCAAAATATCGGTCAGAACATTGAATGCAGGTCAAAATAATTATACATGTTAGCACGCGCTAGAATCACGTGATATAACTCATGCTTCAACCGACAATATTTTCCCAAAACCAATGTACTGAGTCACATTGAAGTTACCGTATATGTGCACTCTAAAAAACAACACCTATTAGACTATTATACAGAGGTCATAAACTAATAAAACTATACCATTGTTTAAAGAAATGATACATAATTCCGTAGCACCTTCCCCCTTTTCGAAAAGAAACGTTTTATACAATACAACTTTCTTTTAGCATATATTTCTAACATATAAGTAACTTATTGCATACAAAAATATATAAATGATACAGTCATGTATGCAATACAATGCAAACTGTAAAGTTATGCACGTGAAAGTGCATCAGCAATCAAATTTTCGTTTCCCTTGATGTGCTTGCCAGGCACAGAGAACTCAGAAATAGCCTTAACCTTATCTTCTATTGGTTTTATTTGTCCATGTCCCACAACATGCCCAAAAAAGGTAACACAGGCACGACAAAGGTCACTTTAATTCAAATTGATGGTCAAATTCCCTTCGCTGAGTCTTTTGAAGAACTGCTTAATTGTTTTCATGTGATCTTGCCACGTGTCGTTGTAGATGATGATATAGATGATGCCGTCATCGATGTAAGCATCACAATTTCTTATTCCAGATGTTATCATATTCATCTAACGTTGAAAAGAACTTGAGGAAAACTTCATCCCAAATGGCATCACTTTGTATTGGTAAAGTCCATCTGGAGTCACAAATGCTGAAATTTCTTTTGCTCTCTCGGTAAGTCGATTTTGGTAGAATCCCTTCAATAGGTCACATTTTGTGACGTATATGGCATTTTAAATCCTGTCAATACAGTCATATTTTCTAGGAATTGGAAATGAATCTGTTTTGGTGACGCTATTTACTTTTCTGTATTCAGTACACACACGGAAAGTCTTATCTGGTTTCGGCACTAAAATACATGGTGAACTCCAGTCACTTTTACTTGGTTCAATAAAGTAATTTTCCAGTAAATACTGAATTTCTTTCTTCAGATAGTCTTGTTTGAGAGGATTCATCCTATAAGGGTGCTGCTTTATAGGTGTTGAATTTATTATTTCGACATCATATAAAATTGTGTTGGTTCGTGTGGGAATATCTGGAAATAAATGTTCATTTTCTTCTATCATCTGCTTCAGTTCGTTAATCTCAGTCGGCAGTAGATGCGAAAGTTTCTGGTCCAGATCGTCCAGAATTTCCGAATTGCGAAGAGTAGTGACTTCGAAATCATCATTATCCGATTTCTCATCTCCATTCAAATGTTAAATGTGTGCGACAGGTACTACTAAATTAATTGGATAATTTATATGGCCATCTCTGTCTTAATATTGTTTCAACATATTAATGTGGCAAAGTTGTTTCTGCTTCATCCACCCAGGAGTATTAATAATGTAATTTAAATCACTCACTTTCTTGTGAATGGAATAGGGTTGATAATACTTGGGGTATGGGTAGCAGAGCCAAAGCTATATCACCTGGCTGAAAACTCCTATCTTTCGCTTGCTTGTCATACCTCAATTTCATATTCGACTGGACTGATTTAAGATTATTTCTTGCCATCTCACAAGCCTTAGATAATCTATGTTTAAATTTAGAGACATAGTCCAGAAGATTTAATTCTGACTCTTCAGTAGAAAGAAGTCTTTCTTTCAATAATTTTAAATGGATCCCGTACAGAATGTCCAAACACTAGTTCAAAAGGACTGAATCCCTGAGACTCCCGCACTGAAACAACAATAATTGCACACATTCATCCCACTCCCTTTCTCTTCCACAACAACAAGCTCCAATATTACTCTATTTCATAATAATATGTTTTAATCATACGTTCTAAAGTCTGATATTGTACAGACTTAAGGAGACCAAATAGTGTAAACAACTTGACCAAATCTTTCACTATGGTCTCAGTTTTAATATTCCACAAAGGAATAGCTTCTGGAAATCTTGTGAACCCACACTTATTCGTCAGCAAGAATTGGTTGCCTAACTTGGTCTTATGTAAAGTGCCGAAACAATCTACCATCATTCTACCAAACGATACAGACTAATAAAACTATACCATTATTTAAAGAAATGATACATAATTCCGTAACAACAATCCCTGGTATCAAATGGTTGTGTTTCTGAACAATGCATGCGACATATGAAAACACAAACAAATGAGAATACACAAGAGGATAAAGAAATAAATATCACAAGAGTGTAAGATTATAAGATCAAATAGAAAACTTACTTGTTTTCGTTCATAAAGACACTTGAATGAAAGGGAAAATTTAGACAAATGAATCAAATAATGAAAAGAAAAAGAATATATTGCTAAACTGTTTCAAAATGTGTAAACTACATGTATATTTTGTGTTGTTGTCGGAAAAACAAAATTTTATAAAAGCAATCAAGGACTAAATGATAGGCTGATCAGTGTCAATGAATGTGTATCGTGCGCTTCATATCACAGATCAACTGTTTTTTAAAATTTATTTTCCTTAATTATTATGTCTATGACACAACTATTTTGGACCCGACACTTTATAGATAACGATACTAGGTAGAAGAGCCTTTATTATCGTCGGTAACCTGGGTAACATATATAGCTCTATACGATCTATTTAACCGATGCTATGCTACAGTTTAAGTTTCTTTATATTGATAATGTACGTGTATAGTATCATCAGCCTTAAAATGATTTCATGAGGCCTACTTCAGCATAATCGTAATTCGTGTGTTGCTGTTGAATCCACGACTGTCGTTGAAACGCATAGCTGCTATGCGACGTGAATGTGTAACACGAAAAACGAAATTCTTTAAAATATATCCACGAACAGCTGTACAAAAAAACGGATAAACGATTGACAAAACGGAACAAAGCCCTTGACCGGTCCCTCGAGCAGGAACAAACAGAGAATGTGGCTTCATCTTCCGCTAAGTAAAAGGAAAAGGAAGGAAGGAATTGTTGACTGTAATAATAATAATAATAATAATAATAATAATAATAATAATAATAATAATAATAATAATAATAATAATAATTTTCGTAATCATCTCTTTCGGTGTTTGAAAGTACTATTTGCACGTTTGATCTAAGAAGTGATCAATCTGGTAGTTTCTTTTTTGGGATTGTATATATAGTTGTCTATGTTCAGCCAAAAAGACTGTCGTAGAATATATAGAACAGCTGCTGTGCTATGCTCAGATTCGTGGAAACTGTCTAACAAAAAGTTTGTTATTGGCCTGTTAACATTGTGAGAGAGCTTTAACCCCTTTGAATATATTTTACTTGTAAGGTCTCATACAGGAAAATCCTACTTACTGGGTTTATAAGAAAGATGTAATCTTATATTTGAATGAGAGATAGGATCATTATAGAACTCAACCTTTAATTTATTAAGTTTACTTGGACTTTAAAATGCTGATGTTGAAAGCCACATACCCACTGTTAATAATGCATACGTGTACCAAGTCTTTTCCCTCTGTTTCAATGGTTTCTGAATTAGGCGAAAACACAACTAAATAACATTGCAAGAAACTTTCCAATTTACAATGGATTATTGGTCTCTATGTATTCTAAGGTGTTCAGTTTAAAAAAAAAAAAAAAAATACCCCTAAAAATTACAATGGTTTCCTGTTTGTGTAATATACAGAATTGTACTAATGAATTAATTTTTCCATAACATATACGTGTCTGATACTGATAAATGTAATTTTGTAATTTTCTAAAATATTTAACTCGAGCTAGTTAATAAATACCGTTTCCAACAACAATCAACTTTCCTGGCAAAGCTGTAGCATCGTATTTCTGTACATTTTATGCAGCATTTTCCTAGTAAGAATTTGTTTCGAGGTACTATCTTCCTCTGTGATTCTAAAAAGATGGCTATTCAAAAATGTTTGAAAAAGTACCATCATCACGATATTATTATATGCAAAGATGATTTAATCGATGCTTAGGAGCATAAGTTCCCTCTCTTGCATGAAATGATATAACACAAAGGAGCGGTTCCATGAGAGTTATAAGGTATATGTTTTATCACTGCAACTTTCCTGACGTCATAATGAACTTGGTTATCACCTGATGACTTGGTTACACAACATTATCCTCCACAACTTCATCCATCTTCAGCATACATTAAACGTAACAATATCAACCGTCACAACACGTCGGTCTCTATATCACGGTGGCCGATAGCGGCCTTGCAAAACCTATTAGGATCAACAAGAACTTGTTCAGAATGATGTACAGTTCTTCACGCATACATTCTGTTTAGTTTCTTTTCTTGTCCATTTAATTTAAATATACTAGTTATTATATAACTAAACATCTTTTGCACTAAAAAATGTACATTCGTCATAGCAAGGTATTGTCTGACTAAACATTGTTCTTGTACATAATGCAATACATTTACACATGTACACAATGACATTTTGCCAAAATGACAGTTTCTAATTTAATGTACATTCCGGACCTATACAGGGAAGCGATTAGTGTAAATTATCAAATTACATTGATCTTGTCAAAGAGCTAACACCAACCTTGTTTTCGTTCCTAATTATCACCTCTCTTTAAAAAGGCGGGGATTACATTGTCCGTTTGTACATTTGTCTTTCTGTCCGTCAGTTAGTAATGTAGTGGATGCATTCCTACAGTGTTAAAAATACAGAACTGAAATTCTGAGATGCGATTGCGCTGGTCTATAGATGTGCAAAACGGTGGGGACCTTTGGGATTGGGATTGATTTTAAACAATCTTCAGCAGTTTTGTACATTTGATCCAAAACTTCAAATGTGTCACATTAACTGGTTTTATGATTATACTTCAAGGTCTTGCCATATGGATTAGGGAATGATGCCTCTGAGTCATAACTTGGAAACTGTTTTGATGCCCACCCCGTAGCTATGTATAGTTTGAAGGAAATGAAGAAACCAAATCAGACATGCATCCAATACAGACCCTACGTCATGTCCATGAACAGAGGGACATGCTCCTGGGTCTTTAGCTGGAAATGTTAAGATTCCCATCCTATAACTATGTATACGTCTAAGGGACGTGACTAGATAAAATCACATATGCATCCAACACATTCCTTGGATCATGTCTCTGTGGTAGGGGATTTGCTCCTGGGTCATATTTTAGAAACTATCAAGACGTGAGACTAATACAGATATGACATTTTGAAACATTGGTTCCTCGGTCAGACTATTCTCCCAATCACAGAGCTTCGAAGCGCTTAGACCATGGATATAAACCAGATATGTTCCAACTATATGTAATTATTTTTTCCTCGTATACACTACTGTTGCTAATAATGTTTTATGTATTTATTCTATATATTTTTGAGCACTCTGGATAATATTCCATATGCCAGGCATCTTGCCTATAATTGATTTTTTTCAAGGCTCCTCGTGAAACTGTATTTGACCAATTAAGAAATCTGTCAAATACCGTCATCGATAGATCAAGAGAAAACAAATGACGACAATTATTAGACATACTTACAAAAATAATATGCATTCAAATGTAGAGCGCAATCAAATCGTATTTTCTAACTTTTCTAATATATAAGCCACACTGAGAAAATAACTACACCAGCTCCCTTTTCTTGGTCTAATTTATCGACAACCCTCTGCAGCAATAATCCCTTATCTCTTAAGATAATATTCCGCCATGTTCTACTTGATATTAGGTGTTCTTATTCCTCCATGATAAATGCATAAAGAAAAGGATTTATGAAGATATGTGATTGCAGTTCAAATGTTACATACATATAAAAGTGAACTACTTATTTTTTAAATTCTTCTCTCTCTCTGTCTCTCTCTCTCTCTGTTTCTCTCTCTCTCTCTCTCTCGATGATTGCCTGAATGATATATCTAAATGCTTTTTCAACGTTTAGAAGGCTTTGCGATGATTTGATTGCCTGTAATAAACTTGCACAAAACAGACTGAGCAGTAGGGAAAATTTGGAAAGCTCTTCACAATATTTTAACACATGACATAGTACAATGAGTAGGTTCCTATTTTCTGCGTCTTTCTTCATTTAAGAATTTAAAAAAAGGAAAGGCTATAGTCCTTTTTGCTATATTTTTAATTTTTTTTATCACAATTCGTGAATGTATACTGCACAGCAAATCCGTCATTTTTACCAGATATGGCCGTGCAATCAGTACACGTTTTCATCGGTGACTGATCGTGTTGTTTAAGAATGACAGCACACAAAACAGCAAAGCGGGAAATTGGGCTGGAGTACATTTTACCAGAGAAACATATTTTAATCTATACATAATGTACCACACAAAACATGAAAAACTTACATTTCTAAGATCTTCTCCACAACTGACCTTTAAAAAATACCACTATATTCCGTTCAGCAAGTTTTCTTTTCCTTGAAACTTCGTTAAGCTATGTAGAAAACAGTGGACTGCATTTTAAAGACAAGATATGTTAAAAGAAGGAAAATTGTCTGGGGAACATTCTTGCTAAATATATTTCCTCCCTCTGGGTAAGCTGCACTGTATGGTGTCATTGGAATACCATGGCATATTGTTACCAGTTTATCCCATATATTGCAAAATATATACCCACTTTAGAAGTTCTTTCTGTTTCTAAAGAGTGAAATTCACACAAAAGTAATATGGCTTTTCACTACTTATTACCACAACTCTCTTTTCTCTGTTTTAGTACAGATATGCGGCCTATTTAGGTAACTTCTCTGAGCGATACTTCCAAAGCTTCTCTGCCCGCGTTGACCGAAACTTACATACAACAAATGCATCCCATATATCCAGACGGATTGTCTCGACTACCTGCTGCTGACATTTGAAAGTCATACTAGAAACATATATAATTGTCCCACATCGAAATTCATAAAACAAACTTACGTCATGCAGCTTGGAGTTGCACGTTGGAATGCATAAATACATAAAGATATATTTATTTTGGAGTATATGATATTTTTGCGCGTATATCAGATTATCAAGTGAATTGGATCGCTGTAAAATGAGACTATTTTTCAAATGTAGGACTTGTACACCCGAAGAGGAAGAAAACCGTATTTAGGATCATATCACCTTTTCCTTCTCACGTGTGCATTCCTTTGAAATTTCGAACTACTATCATGCCTGTATTCAGATAAATCTAACGGTCACATATTGGTCAGTAATGGAACATTCAAAGATCGGTTTAGAAAATAGAACAACTGACACTACTATTGACAATGTTATAGTCAATTCTGTGTTGAAAAGAACACACAGAAAGAACATTATATTGATGTTCGGCCCATTTTGTACACAAATAAAGGGTTTCGATAAATAGTTTTTAAAGACGAAGCTTTTTTCATACATCAAATTATATATTCCCGATAGATAAAAGCAAATACAAACACCCACCCACCCCCACACACCAATGATAAATATTAAACTCGACTGTATAAATCTAAACATAATTTTAAAGTCATGTTCATGGTATACTAGACCTATATTATATGAGTTTGCTGAACTGTACATATTTTATTGTCTAATTATATGCTACAATCCATGTTCATGGTATACTAAACCTATATTATATGAGTTTGCTGAACTGTACATATTTTATTGTCTAATTATATGCTACAATCCATCGAACGTTACAACCGGCAGAACGTGTTTATTACAACGTACATTTCCTGCTACTGGGTTGGAAGTTTTCGTTTAATTAACACGTCTTTTGTTCTTTTACACTAAGTAAAAATTGTCGAATTAGTTTCTAGACAGAACATATGTGCTAGACCTTTATAAAATATCTGAATATTATGAAAAGCAATCTTAGTTATTAAATATATCAACAAGTTACTACATTACGAAAAAATAAGTCAACTATTTTAGACGCTAGTATAAAGAAGAATAATTCTTCGTTAATCTTTAACAAATCAATTCATAATCTTTATGAAGAAAAGCAAAATTATTTGTAAAAATTTACTTTCTGAAATCAATTATGCGTATGCATGAAGACTTTACATACTGCTCCGCTTTGGAGTTTAGTAACACCGATGAAGGTAGCAAAGACACAGGGTAAAGTTGTTTGCTTCACAACACTCACATTGTAGACAAAGTTAACATACACATACATGTCTTTCGTCTACTAGATTTTAAAATGTCTTTCATTAGGAAAGCTATGCGTGCTGCTTGAATCAGACAGCTGATGAAAATGACTGGTTCTGTATGCTAGGGAAATATATTTGAAATACCACAATGTATACTAACTTTGCCGCTTAATACAAAATGAATTTTTGCAAAGGAGCCTTTACCGTTTTCCCGAAAGCAAATTTACGATATTTTAAATTATTCAAAAACTTAAACATGATATGTAGCCCTTTTTCTCTCAATAATTTACCTCTGGAGTTCCGGATGCAAAAATATCCCTCCAGATCCAGTAATTCTCTATGAAATGCAAATTAAAAGTAAGGCCAATATACATTTTCCTATTTTGAAAAAGAGAATTTTCAAAAGAGAAATCAGGGTAAAAGTTTTCTTTAAATTGTTAACTACGTGCAAAATGCGGACACAGAAGTGATATATAAATAGGTTTATATATATATATATATATATATATATATATATATATATATATATATATATATATATATATATATATATATATATATATATATATATATATATAAACTTCGAAGTAACACATGAAACAGTTTATAACAGACTTGAAAATATCATACTATAGGTCATGACCATTTTTTATGCTGATGTCTTCCAGAAAATTGAAATAATTACATATTTACATAATTCCTTTATCTATCTATAATGTATACAATTGATTTAAATTTATATTACGACACATCCTTGTATCTGAAAATTCCAGCATGCTGCATCTCATCGCAGTGCATACTGCTATTTGTTTGGAAACTTGACCGGATGAGAGCAAGGTAGGCTGTTTGTAGTTTTCCTGTGTGAGCTTTGAGGGTTTCTGTGGTGGGAGATATATATATCAAACACAGTTATGCACCACTTTGACCATATCAATAGTCTTTTAAATGTTATATGGGCACGTCCTGATGTGTGGACTTAATATGAAGATGTGCATTTTGCTTATTGCCAAACAGGTATAATTAGGTACACTTTAATTACTTTTTCAATGTTAATATGAATATATATATATATGTATATATATATATATATATATATATATATATATATATATTATAATTCATATATCGCTTTGCAAAAGACAATTGTTCTCGATCGTTAGACTAGCATGTTAAGTTTTCTTACACCTGAGGTCTGAAAAAAGCAATGTTTTATTAGATTATTTTGTCGATTGGACAGTATTTCATAATCACAAATCTATGCATCTATTCTGGGGTGAATCATACAAGGCACACAAAAATAGATCCTTTATGATATGTGCTTGCTAAACTCTAAACATAAATCATATACAATTTTTGTTAGATTAAGAAAGAATATCCCTTTATTTGTTTAAATACAACGCCCTACGGGTATAGTTCCAAAATTACTCTCTGCAGGGGAGTATTTTTAAATCATATTTTAAACTATCTCCAGTAGATAAATAATACAAGCCAAGATATCACAACTAACATTAAACAATACAACATTTCCGATCGCCAAGTTATCTTTTGCTTTTAAACTTTGTTAGCTTATACAGAAAACAATGAATTGCATTAAAAGACATTAAAAGTCAAATGTAGGATAATGATCTAGTGTCATGTGCAGGAAAGTAATCTCTAAATCTCTAGAGTGTGGACACTATTACAAGATATATATTATTAATGATTAATATTTTTATTCAATGGTGCAATTCAGTACAAAATAGAGCCAGCAGAACATTTCTTTTACCCCGTACATTTTTCTTTGCGGGTCTTTTACCCCTTACATTTTTCTATGTGGAGTTGGAAGTTTTCGTCTTGTCTTTTGGTACACAAAGTTCAAAAATGTTAAACTCGTTCTTAGCCTAAAATCTACACAAGCTCTTTATAAAATATTTGAATATCATGAAAAAGTAATCTTTACTTAGAAGTTAGGTCATGAATAAACCAACAACATCTTATATTATGAAACGTCATCTATTTTAGACACTTGTATAAAGAATTCTAATTCTTCGCTGATCTTATTCGACCCACTGTTCAAAATGTATTCATAACCTTGATGAATGCAAAGCAGAAAAATGTTAAATAAAGTTACTTTCTACGCAGTAAACTATATGTATGCATGAAGATTTTACATTTTGTTTCTCTATGGGGTTTTATAGCCCCGCTGAAGGTGTCGGGGGGGGGAGGGATCAGGGGAATACCTTTTCTTTAATTTGCGCTAAAATGCTAAAGCCAGGAATAGAACCTAAAGAGGTTGAACGGACGCATTGAAAAAAGACAATATGTGTTAATTATAGGATAATGGTCTAATGGCACGTTCAGAAAAGTGGTCGGTGGAGGGGGTGCAATATTGCTCTTTTGCTATTTAAATGTTATTAATAGATAATATTTTCAGTATTTGATCAAACGATACAGCTGGTAGAACATGTCTCTTACACAGTATATTTTTCACGGATGAATTGAAATGTTTTTCTTAAATGCGGCGCGTTCAGCATTTATTACGTCAGTGCTGCGTAAGACAACTTTTTGCAGTGCTCTTTCATTGCTATAACTGAAGACAGTATGGTCCACTGTATAGCACTGAAGTGTCCTGATCGACCTATTAAAGAGGAGAGACCTCGTTTAAAACTTTTGCATATAAACGTTTCGTATCCAGTGTGGGACTAGAAAGATTCCGACCAATCATTTACTGGAAAAATATGTTTGCTCTGATGGTTTAACACAAGACGCAGTGTGTCCAGCGAAAAAAAAATATTGTCCTTTACAGGGAGTGAATAAAATATTACGTCTCAAATGACCCTCCCCCCCCCCCCCGCCCAATTATCAGCGCCTAACTTGATACAAAATCGGAAAGAGTTTGCACTATTTACGTATCATTTTTTAAGCTTGCGGAAAAGCCTAGGGTATACAATAAATAACAAAATCGAGGACTTTTCTCCAAAACGTGAACAGAATCAATATACATTTCCACCATAGCGATCAACGACAGTACCCGAGGGGAAAGTATAGTGGTGAGGGTAGTTTGGAGACCTTTGACTTATAGACTTAAGAACATATATAAAGATCAGTAATTACGAGAGACAGACAGAGACAGAGAATATAAGTTAGTCTTACCGATCGGTGTGCCTAACACAACCGTCATCGACTTGGCCGGAATCATCACAATCAGTCTGAGTCAGAGGACGAATCAGAGTCAGGTTTGGATTCTGATGCCTATTGTTCATATTAATATTCGATATCAATATTAATATCATGTGGATCGCGGGTCACTTTGTATTATAATAAAGATTCCTCGAAATCCTGATCTATTATTCTTGGCCGATGTACATTAACCTGTTTCTGATTATCAACTATATCCGCAGATATACCTTTTATACATGCATTCAAGCAAACACGTATTGTTGTCCGAATTTTTTATATTGGCAGACTAAAAAAATAATCTTTGGTTAGAAGTTACTAAATTATAAAATAATGAGTCAACTATTGTATGCACTAGAATGAATAATACTAATGCATGGATAATTTTATATAGCCACATTTAAAAAAAACTCTTCATATTCTTTAAGAACAAAAAGCAGAAATATTTGATAAAATAATTACTATGAACATTTTACATAAAAAGCCGCTCTGTCATCCGCCTAGTTATGGCGCAAAGTCACTGACAACCGGTATTATAATGTGCTTGTTTTTTTTAAGGAAACATTGACAATACTAATTTAATTTAAGAAGGAAAAAATGTGAAAAATACATCATATCAGTAAATCAATGATTTATTAATTTGAGAAATAAAATAATTTAGAAAATGGTCAAACTGTTACATGAAAGTCAAATCTCGATCAACCAGAGTCTTGTGTACCTCTGTGAGATCTTCGTCATAAAAGGGTCTGGTAAAGAGACTCAGTTTCATTCGTTAATTAGCTCGAACAAGGATCTAACAAAACAAATACTGTAAATGTGATTTCTTCGGCTAATGAAAATATGCGATATGATATGTGATTATAAGGATGAGATGACGTCGCGTGTATTGTACACATAGACATATATGTATCTATTATTCATGGGAACACGCTTAATGTTGCAAGATCTCTTCTTAAGCTTCCGATGCATTTTTGACTTTAATGATTCCAGAAATTGAATTTAGAAACTTGTGTGATGTGGAAGATGTGTCGTTGAAGTTTTGCTTCTACACAACTTTACCAAAGTGCCTTCTATCAGTAACAGAGATTGATAAATCATTTGACCAGACTTTCATATGTTGAAGATTTCACCCAGACTTGCAATATTCTGGTTGAATGATACTAATGTAAAAGAATGGTAAATGATTTGTTCAAACTATAGTTAATTAAGAGCAAAATCAAGAATGGAAATTTCCCTAATGCAGAATGTTTCAGGTGAACCAAGCCATCGAAGCTGTCGTCGTTTTCATGGGAATCAAAAAATGGTGAATACTTGGAGAATTCTAGTGCCAACCTAGCCAAAGTTGGACGTCTCTATCTTAGGATCCGGGCTACATTAAGCATGCCGAGATGTCAGGCAATGCAGGATAGCATACCTCTCCATCTTTTCTTAAAAGGCAGAATAATAATAATAGTAATAATAATACAGCAAAATCTGTCTTAAGAGACCACACCTTCTGCAAACAAGTGCTCTCATTAAATGTCATCACATTTATGAAACAGTTAATATGTGCAGAAAAAGGTGGTCTTCTATGATATGTGGCCTTTCAAGTCGGGTTTTACTGTAAATAATAATAATAATAATAATAATAATAATAATAATAATAATAATAAAATAATAATAACAGCAACACTATCAGAAAGCTAGAGGCCCGCGTGGGTCTGAGACCGTTCTCATGGCTGATATCTGCATGATAGCTAAATGCAAGAGCTGTCGGCCAAGTAAACTGAATCAGTGTGATGGTTTCTGTTGACATTTCTTCCAATGCTGTTGATTGCATATGTTCAGAAAGCAATTTTATCAATGTTTCTCTAGGTTTGTTTGTATCTATGTTCATATCTGAAGGCACGTCAACATGATTTCTTCAACGCTGAGAGGCCCCGCTGCTATGCCAACACACTTTTGTGTCAAAGTTGGTAAAATTCTGTTCGGCACACTTTTGTCAAATAAGTTGTTAATGTTTTTCTATTTTACTAACAGCAGCCATATTTGATGACGGAACAGCATTATCTATATTAAAAAAGTCTGAAAGGCATTCAAACTTTCTCTCATATTTCATCAAGTAAAGTATTTTTTTGAAGAAGGTATTAAAGGTTTACCAGTACCAACGAAAAAGGCGACGAATGAGACAAGAGTAGCGCTGACTCAGAGGTTAGCGTGTCGTAAAGCACAAAACCAAACCAAACGGATTTTATGAAGAGCCCGTAAGAAATGGGTGGGTGGAAGCAGCTTAAAAAATTAATATTTTCTTTTCGAAAACAAAAGTAGTGATGGACTTATAAAGAGAATATATATATCTAAAGGAAAGTTTTGACAAAATTTGGTTACAGTTTCGGGGTTTGGCTTAACATTAGATGAATTTGGTATATTTTGCTCTACCGCTTGATGAGATTCTTAGCAGACAGCAGAAGTAAACTGTATACAGGTCTGTCAGCAGCATCATCATTGTAGCTAAAAGATTTCAGTACATCGCAGTATGTGGAAGACATGATAAAATTTGTCCTCCGAGGTGTGTATTTGTTAGAATGGTTATTGTTTTTTAATCTTGGACCAAAAACTTTGAAATTTGTAAACAAGAGTACAATGAACGTCACATTATACGCCCGTCTTTATTTAATAGTTCTCTATATAGGCACTAGTAAGGGATTCAAGAGATTACTGACCAACGGGTCTCAATGATCTCGAACTTTGGTCAAGGACTGATGTCGTAAACTAAACTTAATAAGTTTCTCATCAAACTTACCATGAACGTGACCCCAATACCACAAAATCTATAGGTTTCTAATATACTTTAAGTGCAAGCCATTCACAAAGTATCGTCAAGGAACTTATCCAAGAACATAGTTATTCTGAAAAAACAACATATTTTGAACCACAAAAAGACCTTGAATTTTGACAATTTGGCTCCAAAATCAGTAGTCTTTTCTACACATTAAGTGAAAAGTCTCCACAATTTTGATCAAGGTACATGGTTTAGACCTGGAATAATTATACAAATACCACTTTTATTCTTTCAGCCATAGTTATCTTGACTATTGACCATTGACTCGTTGACTCCAAAATCAATATGCATCATTTTTACCCAACATGTTAGTCGTTATCAAATTTTGGTGAATTTACATGGTCAATTACTGAACTTTTATGTGCAAAAATCATTAAGATTTTTTCAGTGACAATGACTTTGACATTTTACCTTTTGTACCCCAAAATGACAGGTTTATTCCTTGATACAACATCAAACTATACACAAGGATTGGAAACTCTGCATGCTGGAGAATGAGAGTTATTGTGCATAAACAAAATTGGTAGCATACAATGGGAAAGACAATGTCATAATATAGTACACTCCGCTTTCTGGCGGGCGTATATAAATTTAAAAATTATTTTAAAGGACTGGAAATCTAATCAAGTCATCTACTTATGGATGCACATGTGCAAGCATAATGTAGCGTGTGTACGTTGACCTTTTCAGAATCCTGCTAAAAGCTTCTCGGGATGGACGGAAGGACGGATGTATGGACGTTCATAAGGGCATGACCAAATAAAGATCGGCTAGCGGTAAGCGGGTGCATAAAAAATAAAATCCAGCGTTTGAAATAATTCTAAACCCTGTCAATATTGTTCGTTTGTTAAAATTTGTTGTGAGTTGACAAGGGACAGCATAGGGTCAAATTACTGAACATAAGGATATGCATGACATCACAGTTAAATATTTATTCTTGTAACTGCCAGTCTATCAATTTTTTCTTGCTCCTACCATTAGGAAAGACTTTAATTAACCCAAAGGAAGGGTTCCACACTGTATTGAGGCAAATTGTATTCTATTATTTTACTCGTTGTGGTGGATAATAAGTGCATGCAATTCCTCAATAGTTTCATCCTCTGGCTAACCATATTATCATCAATAGAAATGCAAACGTGGTCAAGATGGAATCATTTTACAGTTCATGCACAATATCAACTATTTCGTTGTTTTATCTATATTTTTAAAGAGGATGAAATATTGATTGTTATAATATTCATACATCGTACCTTGCGCAAACTGTCAATAAAATGCAAGCCTGATGCCTGTCTTTGGTTAATAAATGTCCCAACATCGTCGGCCCTTTTAACCTCTCATTACTTTTCCCGTGGGAGCCAATTATATCATGATTTCACAAAGTTTTTAATGTTACATTGAACTGCAGACCATGAAGTTATTGTTTGGTTATAATGTAGCTTCTTTGTATACTCAAAAAACAAAACAAAAACTGTTGTGTAGTAATTAGTACAGCCCCTGTAGAAGGCTAGTTTCATACTAGTGATTTCGCATACTGCTAGGAAAATGATACCAAATTTGGACCTTCTTACTGTCTTTCTTTGAGAACAAATTCTCACAGAATAAGAGATTTGTTACGCTGACATTAGATTAAACTGGACCTATGGTATGGTGGAGTTTACATTTTGTATCGAGGGATATGTTCGACCCCAAGAAGAACTATTTACGAAATTCGTCATGAGGAATCGGAGAAATAAGTTGGCCTTTTGGGTTACCCGCTATATAAAACCGGTACGGAATGGACCAATTCTATAAACATTTTGCACTAAGTGAATCCCTACTTAGAAAAGTTTGATTTCAACCCCTCTGTAAAAGTTTTTAGTTAGGGATCTGTTCCAACAGCAGAAAAGTGTAGAGAAAATAAATTAAACTGATTTCGCGAAATAGTGGCTAAATATATGGGAGCTATAAACAAACCCCAAAAGGAAATTAGCTCTTAAATCCACATACGAGCCCATCTAGCCCCTCCTTAAAGGGCTTTGACGACCTTCCTCAAGACTTCTTCTGGGTAACGAACATATCCATAGATATAAAACATCAAAGAACGATCCGTTTAAAAATCTTGTCTCCAAATCGACTAGACAATTTGTCTCTAAACTTTTGTTACTATTGCAGCAGATCCCAAAGAGGGCTTGAAATCAATATTCTCAGGGTAGGATTTCGCGTTCTGCAAAATGTTGATAAAAATCAATCCTCGCTGTACCAGTTTTATACTTCCGGTACCTATAAGCACCCTCCTGTATTTCTGATTTCTATTTACGAATTTCCTCAATACTTTATCTGGAGGAAGAACATATCCCTAGATACATAGTATCAAAGAACGATCCATGTCAAAATCTCTTTAGAAGGGGATTGTAGGGTCAGAAATGAAGAAACCAAATCAGTAAACATTTTGGCACAACACAGTTGTTCCTTTGATGAATATCCACTAAATATTCACACCAACCATTTCACCGCAACACGTAAAATCCATACAATTCGCAGTTTCAACCCCATACATACATATACTAAGCAAAATTAGAGGTATTTCATTGAAAATTGGGCTCTATTTGAATTCCAGATATGACTTTAAATAAAGAGGAAATTGGAGCATGAACAGGTCGATTTCACACAAAATCACTCACTGTGACCTAGGATAAAATGGACAGCAGCTCATGCACATTATAGGCCGAATAAATGTTTCGAACCCAACTAACACCAATGTATTTCTGCACTTGAATCGTCCCCTATGCATTCAAGACGAAATCAAACATTATTCAAACCACTGTAAAAACTGAGGAAGAAACATGGAGATAAAGTCTGGATGCTGCTTCAAAACAAATATGTTCCATGGCCAATTATAAGAGACTGTTTAGTACTACCCAAGGCTGTCAGAAGTGCCGCCAAACATAAACAGTGCCGAAAACGGGTAAATGAATATCTTTAGACCTATTGATCTTGCTTTGTAAATATATTGTATTAATCTGGTATCAGTAAACTGTTTCAGTAAGTAACATTTACGTGCATCGCAGACAATAGGTTTTACAAAAAGGAATCTGGCGGTAATATAAAACGTTTCATTTACGACAATGTCAATCGGGTCGAAAAGCACAGAAACATACGTACGCAAACTGCTTGCCATGTGGCGCTCTCGCTTCTCTCGAAACGCCAGCGCCACCACGAGTTGAAAGCAGCCACTTTCTTGCAGAAATGATTGCTCTTTCATTTGCCTCATTTTTCAAAGGATTCGCAAACAAGTAATGGAAAATATATAAACTGAAAATCTTTATCCTGCAACTCAGGCACTGTTTTTGATATCTTTTCATTTTTTTTAACGTAAAATAAACTGAAATGACAACTCAAAACGAGGATGACCTTGTGGTCAAACAGTCTGTGCAAGCACTGGCGTTGTTTACCTACGTCACTTTAAAGCAGTTTGGATACGAACCCTTTGCTTTGTCATCACTCCTTAATTCAAGGCTTAGGTAATTTTTAGAAATTATTCACCCCACTAACTAAACACGCTTACATAGTAAATATAATGGCATCACTTCCTCATATATTTTGAGTTATTTATGATTGTTCGGTCAACTATATAATTAGGGTGGGTATATATATATATATATATATATATATATATATATATATATATATATATGAACGTGTTTTGTGTTAACTTAAGAAACAAGGTAGATCGCTATTTTCTCAACAATGTTTAAATGTGTTTTTGAATTAAAAAAAAGAAGTAAAAGGTAGGGACGAAATGAGTGCCTACATTTAAACATTTGAAAGCATGTACAATTGTTGTCTTATGTTTATAATCGATGTCCTGAACGTAAACTGATATTCAGTGGAATTATTACTGGTTGAGATAACCAGTAATAATTTAGTCTATATACAGATAGCCACTTAGAGTCAATGCGTCTATTATATATCTATGTAACCCTTGTTCAGATTGGATCCATGCAAAAACATTTGGATTTCTGATGTCATAAAGTTTAGCTATATCTCAAACACCAAGATTTGGTTAAGGAATTCTTTATAAAAGTCCAAATGGCAGAAGGACCGTAATAGTCTCGTTCCATCTGCAGAAACGAGATATGTATAGTCTAGTGATAATTGCTAAATGAAGAGTGGCAACAATGACGTCAAATTAAGAAAGGTAACTCTACTTATCTTTACTGAAACGCAGTTGCTTTTTTATCGCGGGATGGGCAGCCGCTATTTAAAATAGTAATAAAACTACTATTTTACGTTTTTATAAATCAAATTATCAACTGAATGGGTTTAAAAAGATGCTTTTAATTTTATTTAATGTTTTCATATTTTTTAAATTTTATTTTATCGAAAAATATACTTCTAAAACTTGACCGAACCTGACCTTTAAGTGAATTTGGGTAAAGTAAGGAATGATCCATATTTTAAAAAGCCAGTACATTGATGGGAAATTTAGCCCTATTTCAAATGAAATAAACATTGAATATGCACTTGGAAGTAAACACAGACAGAATGGTTTGTTAAAGTACCATCAATCAATTGAAAAATAATAAATAAATAAACACATACAAATTCAATGCTTTTATAAGATATCTGTGAGGCATGCGTGAATAATCATTACATTAAATGCAGTGTTGTTTCATTCAAGATTAACATCCAGTGAAACTACTAGTAGTTAATCGACCATACAATTTTGTCCATCTGGACATCTACCCTTTATATAGAGGAGAGTTGCGTAAGTACAATTATGAAGATGGATTTTAAACGCTGTTATCAATAAATATGTGTCCATTCTTCAGGTGTCCACAAAACATCATTGTACACGTAGAGACAATAAGCTAAAGTGTCAACTCGGCAGTATGGAATGTGGGATTGACTGTCAAAAACGTATCCATTTTCCAGTGTCTTTAAATACACAATATATTACCAGTTTGTGAGTCAAAGTTGTACACGACCATACTTGTAAAATTTAAAAATTACCAATACATATCTAGACCACAAAGGAAATACAAACCACCACGTTATTTTATCATGAGATTCACATCCAAAACATTTCTTTCACCAACGAGTTGGGCACAACTTTGCCGTAGAATCCAAATATAGCTTTTTTGGTTCAGGACTTTAAAAAGTGAGTAATATGTCTACAGTGAACCTACTTAATTCAGTCTCCTTAAAAGTTCTACGCTTACTATTACATGGAACAAAAGCACCATAACTCTTCAGCTTCAACAATGCAAGCATGATAAATTCGTCTAGATCCGTATTTTATTACTGCACACACATATAGGAAGGGATTTTTATGTTGTGAACAGATTTTAAGCTTGTTCGTCCGTTTTTTTTCCCTCTATGTATCATCACCAAATAAACAGGTAAAAACAAATAACAGCCATCGTTTGAGAAAAACGCTTTAGTACAAAGGATTGTCAATATGTATTAGCCTTTGTACGTTTGACACAGAGAATATGTAACTAAAGAAAAGATTACAGAAGAGTTTTAACATTCAATTTGTTAGTACAATACAATATAAGGTACTTATTTTTTATCTAAATAGCATTGCATTTGTTTGAAATGATATAAAATTGAAGCGTTTGTATATTTTAACAGTGTACGAGTGGTCGTTTTTCTCAGCGAAAACATATATAATATGTTTGTTACGGTTTATGACCTATATTGTCATAAATTAATTAATACACGAAAGATATGTATATTTAATCACTTAATTTATATAACAATACAACTTTTGCTAGCGTTGTTAGTATATTCAATTAAATGTACGTGATCGTAAACATTGATTGTCAGGTACTGTACAAGTGCTTACACAGCCACTTGATTTTACAAGGTGACACATAATAGTCGACCGATAAAAACGTTTTGATTCAAATTAATGCTTTGGTATGAACACGTGATTTTACTCGGTCACAGGGGTATAATGTTATTTTACTCCAGTGCGGAGAAACTTCTGAATAGGCTAGCCGACAAATAGCACTGAAACAGTTGTACTTTATCCGTCGTAAGTAGCACATAGACACGTTAATTTCTTTTATTTTTAAGATCACAGTGAAGCGGATCACACTGTAAGTGCAACCATCCTATATAGAAAGCAGATGTCCTTTCCTGAAATAATTGTAACCAATTAAAGTAGAATAAATAGAGGATATTTTCTTTTCCTGCGTAAATTCCGGATATATTTCATCGTGTGGTACAAAATACGTGATATTTTAACGAGTGGAGATATATCGTTTTTGTATTTCAAGATGAAATATATCCGGTATTTACGCAGGAAAAGAAAACTTCATATTATATACTGAACTTGCTACTGAATCGAAACTTAGAAGATTAAACTAACTTTTCAGTACTCCACTCCACTTTTCGTAAATTCACCTCACTTTCATAGGCTAATGATATAAATATCAGCGACTTAAGGCAGCATTAGGATTGTAATGACCTAATCTGCCGCAGTAAATTACACGTTTGACATTTTGTAAACTATTTGATCCTATCTGACCACAAGCAAGTCCGATTCAGCAATGCATCACAGCACGTTTATCATTGTTGTCAAGGAAGTACGCGGAAACAACTTCATAAAGACGCGAACGGCGTCGAGTCAAATTTCTTCAGCAAAATATAATTGCCATGTCTGAAATGTAATGAAGTTTTGATTTATTTGTTCTAGATCACAAGGTGGTCGTTTTTTCTTGCTGCAAGTATATCTTCTGTAGAACACACAATCAAGCGTCGCGTAACATGATGGGAAATCTTATATTTTCACATATGACAATATAAGGATATATTTTTCACAGGTGAAAATACAGGAATGAAAAAATATGTACATTATTGTAAAAAATATGTTTAACACTTTAATATAATAAAGATAATATTTAAGATTTTAAATTCGATATATCATTATCTCGCATTAACAAAAAGTTCTTGATTTGCTTTACATCTGTTTTTTCCTAACTCCTTTTCTGTTAATGGTTTACCAGTTTTCTGTTTGTATCTTCCATTTACTATATAATTTTCAGTTCTTGTTTGTCTTCTTCAATATCATAGAATGTTTAATTACTGTTTCATTTTCTTCAATCAAATTTAATTTATTATTTTCATGTTGTTTATCCGCCATCTGAATTCTGTCAAAATGGCAGAAGGTAGTCGAGAAATGTTTGGTAGTTCATTTGAAAATCCTGTTAAGGATGAAAATGATTATGTGAATCAATTTCATGGTACAATAATTGATTATGTGGATCAAGTTCACGGTACAATAATTGATTGTATGGATCAAGTTCATGGTACAATTCTTGATTACGTGGATCAATTTCATGGTACAATAATTGACTATGATTTCACTCATAATAATTTGCCTAATGAAGGATTTGAAATTTCCGGACAAACAACTGCATATCTAGCTTTAGCGGATGAATACAAAACATGTTTAAAACTAGATTCTAACATGGATGAAACACAGTATAGACTAAGCAAACATAATTTAAAAATTAAAGATTAGACATTGTATTACAAAATAGTAGGTGGAAATACAGTACACATCTCCAAACAAGGTAGCCCAAATAAAATGCTAGCACTTAACACTATAGCTACAAAAATGTGTAAGTAACTTTATTAAGTCTTTAAACACAAAAGAAGAAAGTGCGTGGAAATCACCTGATGATCTACAAAGAAAACCTTTTGAATAACCTTTAAAACCAACAGTTACCAACATAAAAAACCGTTTCTGGGGGAAAAATGCAAATAATAAATAAAAATGAACCATGTGACCAGCAAGTGAAACAAACAGAGCCTTTTATAAACCAAAGCGTAGAAAATATAGTTGCAGAAAAAGGATTCTTTACTCTACAGCTGTTAGAACAATACTCAACTTCTCGTCTTTTATTTGTGACGAGTTCTTTGGGGATTTTATATCAGCTGTTGGAACTGCATTTGTTTCAACATCTGTATTAATGGTCAAAATAACATCTTTGTTAAAATAATCAGACGCTTTTTACTGTTGTCTTGAAAAGCTACACATTTTCATAACCATATCACTTGTTAAATAATATATTCCATTACCGCCAGCAGCAGAGTGTGGTCTAACTTTTGAACTTGAAATAAATTGTTGAAATGTTATGGTCATGTTTTTATCTGAGTCATAACCATGTTCTCCTAAAATTAGGTTCTCAAATAAGTTTGTTGATGTATCTTGAACAGTTAACAGACTGTGTAATAGCTGTTCTATTTTAAACTCGAGCACCTAAGAAACAAATTACATAAGACCTTATGTTTCAATACCCTTGCTTTCTTGCAAAGAATGTAACTCCAGTCAAAAGATTAATTATGTTCATTACTATTGTAAAACTTGTAACTTTGTTTTAATTTTATTATCTCAAAATCATGAATGTCTTTTTCTGCTACGTAGCTAATTTCCTCACATGTTACATCCATTTTCCTTTTCTAAATGAAAGAATTATTAAGAACTAATTATTTTTTAAATTTATTTTTTAAATATCTCTAATCATGATTAGGAGGTCTTTTAAAGTTACTGCAAACAATGTTAAAGTGTTTAAAGTCTATGTTATTAATATTTGAATTAATGCATGTTCACCAGGTTAAGGTACTGTACATTCAGACAATAGTTTTTGTATTTGACAGTAAACGCGAAACCTGTATATTCTTTGTACGAACTGTAATATTCTTGCATCTATTATATCATTTAATTCCACGTGCAGATGTTACCATATACGCTGCCCAATTTAAATGATTTTGTTAAAATTTCATGTTACTCTGTGCTCTACATTTATTAACAGAGTCATCACTGTCAAATTTTTAAAATGTAATTCTCGAAAATGTTTAATTGTTTGTCTATGAAAAGATCTCTTTTAGTGTATTAAATATGTATCTGTTAATAATTGTGCTATGTCTTTGATAACGAGAACGGTGTGTGTTTGTTTTGTTGCTCAGAAATTTATTGTAAAGTTTTGAACTTTAAAAGTTATGATCGGGCAGAGCATCGGCACAAGGCAGGTAATCTTTTGTGTGCTTCCAGACGTTGAAAAATGAAGACGTTTTGGGAGTCAATCAACATAGTCCGTACTACTCATCCTACATATCCCCAATATATACATTGTGGTCAATTTCTCACTCAGATAAGCCAGTTCCACCTGATCAATTTGTTGACAGGGCATACATTCGTATTGGCTTGTCAGAGGGTGAAATAGTATACCGTAAAAAATACCAAGGAATGAGGAAAGATGCACAAAAATAATACAAAAATTGTACACTCTAAAGTAATACCTATAATTCTTTTTTTACCTGCAACTCCGACCTCTCCCCACCCACCCCCGCCGATAAATATCACGACATAATCTTCATCCCAAATACAACAGTATGAATTTAATAAGCATTTGCAAAAGATGTACTGAGCCCTTTTCTTGGACAGAATAATATTACATCGATGTAGTTGGAGTTAGGGTTTTATCAATACACAGGTGATAACACCTTTACCATGGCATGATAGCTTGCTCCGACGATCTTACTTCCAAATGCAGGTTTGTATTTGTAGGCTTTTCAAATTTAAATTTAGCAATTTTACGTTGCATCACCGTAAGTTAAATTCCAAACGCTTATACAATTTGAGCCAATAACTTAGAATATATTGGAATGTACAATCACTATATTAGTCAACAAAAAAACCACTGAAATGACCAATCCGTCCTACCTATGTATTGTTAATTAGCCTTACCGATCACTGATCGATTGTTTAATTGGATAATTCCAAATGTACGATTCACATAAGGGCGGAAAGGCTAGAGGTCAATTTTATTGTTGTGTGAAGATAAAACTGCTATTTTGAATAGGGTAAGCCAAAAAAAATACCACGCACTAACAAACATGCCCAAAACATACCAAGATTGTTTTGAGACCGGACCCACCACGCAAAAATAATGCCAGCTAAGCTTCAATAACTAAACAAATACCAAAATTGAAAAGTGTCGGACTGTTCCCCACCCCCTTCCACGCCCGGTAGTGGCACACAAACGGAAAAGAAGGTATATGATCTGACAGACCGATATACGAAGATAATGACAGACAGACAGATAGAGAGCGCAAACATAATTTACAACAATAATCATGGACACAGAACGGGTAATTAAGTATGCGGAAGTCTGCAGTAAAGTGTCGAATTACATTTTTAAAATCTTGCCTCTACATCAATAGGTGTGTGTGTGTTTGTGTGTGTGTGTGTGTGTGTGTGTGTGTGTGTGTGTGTGTGTGTGTTGGGGCGGTGGTGATTTTAAATCAATTACAGGTACATGATTGCATTTGGGTTTCTGATTCATAGTACGTGACTAGCCGATTATTAGGAATCTTGGGGTTATTCCTTAGATGTATCTGACTCTGATTAAACCTCGGAGGAAAAATAAGAGACGTTGCACATTTGCATCTTTTGACATGGATATATTCTCCTGACGATAGATAATAGACGGTCATAATAAGTATAAAGTACAGCAATATTAAGTTTTCTGACTTGCACATTGCTAAGTATATAAATTAAAATTGATGGTACATGATTGGATGCTTTATTGGGCGCGGCATATCCCAATCTAAAATAGTATGGACTTCCCGCAGTCACCCTGCCGCCCTCCTACCACCACCCTCAACCCAGTTTTCATATCCAAGCAGCCTCAGTGAAAATTATAAAGATCCATTGCAGAGAAATGGAGCAGAGAATGTATAAATTTAAAACTTGACCTATGCGTTTTTCTTACAACATGCTGCCTGAGTGAGGAGTCTATTCCCATGGTGGAGATCATGCGGGGGAGCTTGAGGTGGGATGTAATATCACAGAATGTTAGAAAGAGGTGTACAGTCCGGAATCCCCAAAAGGTATTAAAAATTCTAAATCTGTTCTATCGAAGGACAATTTGTTTTCCCTTTATGACGTCACAGACACCCATGCGCATTTGAGTGCCCGTCAATTTGTTGGCTAATGTCACGCAATTCTATATGAACTCATGATATTTAAATTCTAGCTGATGCTATACCATTTATACTCGCGTATAAGACAAGTCGAACTGCAAACAACATAGACCCTAACCTGCCGTCGCATAATGCGCTGGCAGATCAGGGTCTATGTTGTTTGTTCTACTGATTACCCCTTACAAACTGCATAGACCCAGATCTGCTGGCGCATTATGCGACGGCAGATTTGGCTCTATTCAGTTTGCAATTTGACTCGATTTATAGGCTGGTATGTACGGTATATCCAGATCTTAATAACATACAAATCCCATCACTTATATGTCTTAAAAGCAGTAAGAAAATAAACGAAGGACAGTTACATTTCTTTAGATTTCTAAAGCTTGACTTAAATGTTAAGAAATATTTATAAAATTTAGACCAATCCTGGACGACATCAAATCAAAATTAATGAAACGCAAGAAAAAGCATCGCAAACCGAACACAATGCATTATCTTGATCACTTTTCTGTGAAGAAAGAATTGTGTAGCAGCTTGTATATTATAACAGGAAGATAACATAATATGGCATTCTGCAGCAACCACGTGGATATACAATTCATTTCGAACCCATGGGAAATGTAATCACTCCGGATTCATCTGAAAGAAATCAAGGCAAAGAGAAAGTATCATCATGAATTACAAATATATAACAAACATAACGGAAAGTGTTATCCATGGATCCTACAGGAGGCTGTGTAATAATATGAAGTGAATTTACAAAGAGAAGGAATATTATCGTAAAGGTTAGAGAATTATAATTCGTCTCATACTGAGGATCGAACATTATAACCATAATTCTAATTCACTAACCTGATATTGTTTCCTTCACGTAATTTCAATTCATCTTATCATGCATCCTCCTATGTGATCCAGATATAGCAAACATCAAATAGATTCTGTCAAGTAATTGCGTCATTGTGTTTTGTTCTTGTCTCGTTTGTCTAATTGCCGTTTCTAGATTTGTTTCCTTGAAAAGTGAATTGGAGGGTTCCGAAAGCGCTTAGGCGGGTTTCAGTTTTTCATTCATATATATGACGTTTCCTGACCAACACGATCTTTTGATCCAGTGCAAACTGGAAAGACTGTTATTTGCTGTGTGATGAGTAATATATATATATATATATATATATATATATATATATATATATATATATATATATATATATATTCTTTGCAAGTGCACTGGATCCAGCAAGGGATTGTGTGTGTCAGGCATTGACCAAGACGTATGAAAAAAACTGACAACGATTGTAGTTCAAATCAATATGGCGCGATATAATCACTTTAGAAATAATACTTTTATTAGATCCATAATCATGTAAAGTTTGCAAATTCAACGTTTTTTGTGTTTTTTTTCTTCTCTTGTTTGTCTCCGTTTCGTAATTTTGCTGCTGACAAAGACTCAACGAGAATCGAAAGCACTTACACTAGGCGAAAAACTAGTATTGCACTGTACGTTGTCATTTTTTTCACAATTATATATATATATATATATATATATATATATATATATATATATATATATATATATGTGTGTGTGTGTGTGTGTGTGTGTGTGTGTGCGAGTGTGGTCGTCACCATCTGGAGCGTATATTCAGGTACATATGGCTGCATACCGCATACCACAAAACATCAAATCAAAGATCACCTTCTACGAGCTCAGATTAATCCAGACCATTCCTCAGAAGCGGGTAAATACAATCCTAAAGATAATCACTGCCTCATCTGCAAACACACACCACATGCTATAAACATAAAGAAAATCCAAAGTGCGACAATAGTAGTAAACTTCAACATTAACGCAAAATTATGATTTTGTATCACAAATGTCACCTACATCTTGACATGCAAGAACCGTGCTATCCAATATTATGTTGATGCTGTGAACTTTAGAAACATTCAACCGGACATTAAGTCCAATCCCCCGAGGTGCTATTTATGTTGTCAAAACCTGGGTAGACAGACGCTGAACACACAGACACACATACACACACGAAAGAGAAATAGTGGATTCTACAACTGAAAGCGCATGGGGAAAATGTAACTGGCCCACTGCAGCTTTTCAGTATTCATTAACAGACAAGAAATAAAACACCTATTATTTTTTCTCTTTTCTGTCTCATTTTAATTAACATTAGAGTTTTTGTGTCCCACGCCAAGTACAAAATTTAGTAGTAGTAGTAGCAGTAGTGGTAGTAGTAATAGCAGTAGTAGTATTGTTGTTGTTGTACCCAGACCTGAAAGTCAAAAAAGCTGAAACCTTGGGAAGTCCTGTAAGTTTTCTTTCCTTTGCAGATACAAGCTGCTACTGTGAGTAATTTGTATAAGTTATAACGGACAATAACAGCTCCGGTCCACAAATTGTAAAGTCTTCTGGTTCAAGCTTGTTAACTATGATATAGTATGTGACAAGGGGAGTGTGTAAGGACACTGGCTCCAAAAAAGTTGTAAGTCCAACATTGTGTACATTTCTTAATAGTAAGACACTCTATCATAACCAACTTTGAAAATGGCCACATAATCAAGCATTCTAGTGTAATGTCCTAGTGACCCACTATTAACAGCACCATCAGCTTAGAGAGCAAAATAGTGTAAAACGGAATGTTGACGCTCTTTTTTTTAGGTATATACGACTGTGAAAATTGATGGATCAACTTCCACGTCAAAAAACTATTATAAAGAGTGAACCAGACTATGCCATATAGTGCAAATCGTGTAGCAAATTCAAATTTATATTTTAGTTATAAATGTCAGCTCTGTATCTCAGTGGGTATTGAAGCGATGCCAATTTCCAGTCACCTTCCCGCTGCTTTCAGTTTATTACTATTAAAGAAATGTAGACAATGTTGGACTTCGGACTTTGCTGGAGTGTCCTTCTACAATACCCTTGTCACAAACTTTTCCGTATAGCGAGATATACTATAATGAATAAACATCATTGATACCTGCAAGTAGACACAGTTGCTGTTTTATGTCGCCAAGATCGGGGCATCTAGTGCATGGTTTGTCCTTGCATTGCTATGTGTCTGTAAACAGCTTTGGTTAATATTTTCCTCGCATTTTTCTTATCTCAGTAACCCCTTATCCAACGCACTTCATATTTAGTAGACACATGTCATGAAAGACTCCACTCCCTCAGTACAACTACTGCTACAAAGTTTTGAGGCTGGTTGGAGCAGTGGGGTCAGGAAATATAATGGATACAAATATTCGTTAAAGATTTTGGTTACAGTTTATTTGCCATCACTTACATTGACATAACCTCTTCACCAATTAATTTCATGTTTGGATTCTAACATCATTAGACGCGCTCCCTCTCTCAGTATAACTACTGTCTCTGGGTTCCGCCACTCTTCTTCTTTAAGTTCGTCTCCTGCCCGGGGGTTTTGATCCTGGATGGAGACAGGTACTAAAGAATTATACTGGCGATACATTTTAGGTCAACATTTTATGTAAAAGCTTTTTTATCATTTATATCTCTGTAATCCCTTACCCGATTCACTCCATATTGGAATATAATATCATCACATATTCGCAATATTCCACTCCTCTAAGTATCACTCCTACCCCTGGGTGGGGCCATGGAATCAATTTATTAATTATGGTAAAGAATTTTGTTAATGTTTTTTTTTGTGAAGTATATTTGTATAGCTAATTTACTTTATGTTTGTAATGTAACATTATCACACACAGACCTTATGGATTTTATTATTCCTATCCCTGGGTGAGGCCATGGGATTATTATGAAGTCGGACACCATTTAGTAAATGTTCTTTTTTAAAAATTTCTTTTCAAATGTTTTAATGTTCTTTTTAGCCAATTTACTTAAGATTTCCGACAATACATAATCCCAAACTCCCTTTGTCTCCATATACTGCTATCTTTCCCCTGGGTTACATCCTTGTATAGGACCATGGAGTGAAGAGGAAGCCCACCTTTTGGTTATTCATTCTAGTAATATTTCAGAAAATAACCCTCACTTTATAGTTTTTAAACTATATGGTCTCATATTTCCCATTTATTATATACCGGAAGCCGAAGTAGCTCAGTTGGTAGAGCATCGGACTCGTAATCCAAGGGTCGCGGCTTTAATACCCCTTCCTCCCTTCCCCCAGACCAGCCCGGGGTCGGCTGCCTCTGTGTATCCTTGGAAAGTGAGTGAGCTCCCATTTACTATATATAGCCAATGTATTAAAAGTGCCGTTAAAACAAATAAAACATTCCTTGATCCTTTACCAATGTTGCCCCAGGTTATGTTACTTGAGGGATGGGGGAGAGGAGAGGGGGTGCTCAAGATAGGAGACATTTTAATTATGTTACGACTAGGGGTGATGTAACAAAAGAAAATATTCAAACAAGCTTTCAAGATTTAAAATACAAATATTTAATTTCCTAAAATATAACAATATTTCAACAAACAATCAAAGTGAAAGAATTAAAAATAACTGACAGTATAGAATATCCTTAAAGGTCCCAAATTGTTCTATTTTTCAATGATCCGGAAGTTAATCCAAATTATTCCGGATGAAGAACGTTCCGAATGAAGCCACCACTGTGTTGACGTATTAACAAGAATCAGTTATATCCAAATATTATCAATTCCAAGTAATCCTTGTGAATATGGAATATCACACAAGTTCTAGAAATGTTTCCAATAATTCCAACGGAGCTGAATAATACTTAAATTTTAAGTAGCAGTACTAAATCCAGAATGTACTGTATAATAATCTCTGAAGCAGAATACCACACATAAAATGAACCAATCTCGTTTATGACCTCTCAAGCTGAACGAACTATCAAGAATGGCGAATGGCTAACGCTAGGTTTACATACTTTTATATAGTTTATATACTGCGTCTTTTAAAACAAATAATACCCATACCTTATTCCGTCTTAAATCAACAACTCGGTATTTACGAACTTATTCTACTTCTAGTCAACAGAAAATGAATCGCTCTCTGTAATTGCAAAATCTCGGTCAGAACATTGAATGCAGGTCAAAAGGATAAACCTCACGCGCTGATTCACGTGATATGACTCATGATTTTACCGTATATGTTCACTCTACAAAACGACAACTATTAGACTATTATACACAAGTCATGAACTAATAAAACTATACCATTATTTAAATAAATGATACATAATTCCGTAACAATTAATAGTATTGTCCAGCCTCCTATGGCGGAAACACAGCTATCACTCTCGCGTCCGTGTGCGTGGCAGTACGTCCGTCTGTCCGTGCGTCTGTCCGCACTCTAGATTACATTAATGTTAAAGTTTGTATTTTCACTTTCGCTTTATGTAAGTATTTTCAAGCTAAATCAAAGGCGTGCTCGATTACAAGTATATCTTGTTGTGATTATTATTATTATTAGTAGTAGTAGTAACAGAAATAGTAGCAGTAGTATTCCATAAAGCTTTATTCAATTTAATGCATATTTCGAATAAAACATAACATTCTTACCTATCACCTTGTACTACTCCTGCTTTTGAGTTATGGCTTTAGATGGGGCCATTCGATCAAAACGTATCATGCCCATTTGGTTATATTTTTGTTGTTTGTTTTGCTTTTCATCCAATTCACACCAATTGTTTTTTAATAACTAAAAATAAGAGCATATATACTTCCCTTAGTTCCCGTAGCATTCCTGCCTTTGGGTCACTTCCCTAGTTAGGGCCATGGAGTCATGTTATCTCTTTGATATATCGACAGCTCGTCTCGATAGATATCATTGTATCGTAAAACAGTTCTTGTTATATTATATTATTTTTATCCCTAATTATATCATATTATGACTTCTTTTGGCAATAAACTACATTGTAAATGTATTACAATTTTTCAAGAGCAAGTACGTGCTAATCCTGATACGTGACTACCTAGATGATAGCGATGAAAACAAAAGAATTAGAAAACAACAATACGGTGATTAATCTACTGAAAAATCGCTGGGAATCCCTCCCAGAAATTTGCAATCTTTGCTTATCACCAGGATACAATGAAGGATTTATTATATACTTTTTAGAATGTATATTTTTTTTTATTGCAATAAGTCAATCGTTTTTTGAACATACATACAATATTGAAGAGCAGTTGCTTGATAATTCTGATATGTGACTATGGTAATATTTACACAAAGAGGATTAAAATACCGAAATATGGTGATTAATGCAAAGAAAAACTCCCGGATCTTTCCCCGAAAAACTTGCCCCGTGTATTTATAGCAAGGACAAACGTTATAATATTATAGTGCACACCTGGGGGTGATTCTGTTATGCACCGTATGCAACGGACTAAATTCCAGAACAAGAGAGTTTATTTGGTTCTTTTACAGTAGTAGTACAACGAACCCCTACATAATATTTGAGTTCAAGGATAGTTTTGGTCAACAAGTTGTTTATTCAATTTGAGGTCAAGGTTGATTTTGTTTACAAATAAATCCAGAATTTCATTAGAGTTATCTGTCAAAAATCACATAAACCATTTAGTATTCTAAAATATTCTGCCATGTGACCTCTCTTTATATATACCATGTTTAGTGGACAGTTTTTCAGTTTCGACCTTGCCATCAGCCTTTTAAAGAGCCATTACAGTTGTGGAAAAATCATTCCAAATTCTGAGAGAGTAATTATTTAAAATATTCATTGGATTATAAAAGTGCTCATAGGCTTTTAGATTTTGGATTTTGAATTGATGATTTGGGGATTTATGTGAACTTATTGAAAGATATTCTGGTGTACTTCATTTTGGCATATCAGCACATTAAAGACTGCTGACACATCAGGACATTAAAGACCATTGGCACATCAACACATTCGAGGATACTGCCATTCTTTCCGAACACTCTATATTTAGGACTTGTAATTAGGACACTTAGAATTATTGGATTATTTGGATTTTAATTCACATTACTGTAAGTGTCTTTTTAATTTTCACTTTAATTGTCTAAAAATAAATTGCTTGTTGATTTTACTTGATTTGTTGGTTTCACTTTCTTTCTGTTACATTTTTCTTAGACCATAGAGTCGTAACAATAGTGTTAAAGATGGTGTAAGATCAGCAATATTAAAACCAAACATATGTATATTTTCATTATAAACTAAAGAGTGAAATATAGCAATCATTGGAAAATATTGTTATATTTCTTAATTTCCATATTCTCACATGTTAAAAATGTATTCGTATATCGTAACATGTTAATAAACAAGATTTCCCATTATGCTAATGCTTGAATTTTAGTTCCTATATGTAAAACACCTGGAAGCGAGGAGAAATTAGCATTTTCTGTCTTATAAAGAGAAAATACATTACTCTATGGGCAAGAGAATCATTTTGTAACTATATTTTACACGCAGATTGCATGTTACATCCTGGCAAGATGTATTGGGTTACAAATGTTAAACACATCTTAGTGTTCCTTGGTTTTGAGGATGCACTGAATTGTGACAAGAAGGTGTAATGACAATATTTTGTAAAATACATTTAAAATGAAAGCATGTACTTTGGCTAGAATATAATAATTTAACGGATAACTTCTCAGATAAGAACATCATCTCACAGACTTTGCATAGATAAGGAACGATGGGCTAGGTCTATTTGAACATAAGCAAATATATTATTCAGATTGTGCGACGTAACTGAGAACAATCATCATCTTGTACTTCAATGCAAGAGTTGTGAGAATTAGATACGTAATTATGCCTCAAATTCTTACTGGAGACTAGCTAACATACTGAAATGTCTTGTTTTACATTCCAGTTAAAATCAAAGAATAATAAACATTTTGAGTAATTTTGTATTCAGATCTCTAAAACTTCGAACTATTGTAACGTAAGGAGATGATATTGTCAAAAAGGCAGGATCCAGTGTTGTGGTTATAAATAACACTGACAACATTGCTGGTGCAGATAGACAATTACCTAACAAGATCTTCTACAAACAAACTCTACGAAGACCCAGCAACAAAATACTCTGAAATGATATGACAGGTATTGAAAGAAATTAACAGAGGAGGACACATACACGACAAAACATTAGAGTACCAGTTAATCCCAACCCAGTGGGATTTTATTTACGACCGAGAATCCACCAAGGGGGAAATCGAGAGGGCTAATCATTTCCTGATAAATCATCTAACAGACAAAACCAAATTGATGTGCACGTATGTGTGTGGTTGTCACAGGATGAAGCCGGGTTGGGACTGGATTAGTGAAGACACCGAAAGCAACTGCGTTAATAAGATATTTATTTATAAACGCAATTTAAAGATGAACAAATCTGACACCATTATAACAAAAAGATAAGGAAAATTATAAAGTTCCTAACATGGAACTATCAACAACAAGTAACTCAACGAGAAAAATCAAAGATGAATTTAACGAATGGAATTTTAAACAAACGTGAATAACATCCTATCACCAATCAACAAATAAGAGTATATGATCTACACCCTAATATAAACAAGGTCTTATTAAGTACCAAGGGTGACCAAAGCATGTGATTTATGCACTTATCAATATGATACTCATTTATTCATCAATCCATTAACTCATCAATTTATCAATTCATCAAGCGATATTGGAATATGTATGAATTTATGGATCTGTCGTTCATATAACGATATTGAAATGGGAATGCATGAAATTATGAATCTATCACACATATAGCGATATTGAAATGTGAATACATGTAATTTTGCTCAGATAGCAATAGTGAGAATAACAATAAAATGGAACATGTAATATATATAACTATCGTGGGCGCCCATTTGACGTCCAAGATGTATCTCCGGTTCCACCGGCTCTAGTCAACGGTCAAGGAGCCACCCCGTATGGTCCACCCCTCCCAGTCTGTTGAAGGATCCCTCGAGAGCCTTCACATTTAACACAGACCCGCTGGTCGAGAAGCCTTGGTCCCTCGCATCGAGAAAAACCAGTACACTCTTCCGAACCAACGTCACCAGACACAGCGTATACGTCACAAGAAACCACACAGTTCTGCGACTCCACAACATCAAGCCATATATAAGGCACACAAGCACCACACAAGGCACAACACAAGGCACCACACAAGGCAGCACACAAAGGCACCACACAAGGCAGCACACAAAGGCACCACACAAGGCAGCACACAAAGGCACCACACAAGGCAGCTCTACAGCTGAAGATTTGCTCCCGTAAAGACGTAAGCTTTCTGACAAGACTCGTCGTAGTGTAATTTGTTTATAGAGAATTTTCTCTATATGTACCCTAGCTGTGACAGATATGCGCAGCAGCTAGGTACTTAGGTTTTCACTGCAGGCAATTTGCACGTGCAGCATGGGGTGAATCGCGCTCAGTATTTCAAAATAACTAGAGCCGAAAAAATAAACCACCCTCGAATAACGCTCTAGTCGGAAACGAAACCCGAATACATTTTTGATCACATATACATATTGATATAAATCATACAATTCCGTGACAGTGGTGTTTTTTAAGGCACCTCAAAACAAAAGGGCTATGTAGTGCCAACAAAAGGTTAAGTTCGAAAAATGTAAAAATTAATTGGCAAATTCTTCGAAAGATAAACCCTTCCAAAATTATGTAAAACTAAGTACAAAAAGATAAAATGTAGAACGTAAAGATATTAAAGTAAAATGTATATAAAATAATAGATAAAGGTAACACGTGTAAAATGTATATAAAATAACAGATAAAGGTAACACGTGTAAAATCCTTAAGACATAATTTAAATTTGTTGTATAAACCTCACGCGCTTAAAAAGTAAAACATTTTATGGAGTGCTAAGTCCTCATACAGTTTCTTAAAGATGTTCAGGTCAAAATGCTTCTGTCCCACACAGTGGAATTCGACACACTCAACAAGAATGTGCTCCACTGTCAGTGGACATTTGAACGATACACACTCTGGTCGAGGTTCACCTTTCAGGAGGTATGCATGAGTCAGGTATGTGCACAATATAGGTTCGGCAATATACCACCTTAACTCTCCGAATTGTTATATATATTGGATACAACTTTCCAATAGTGAGTTTAATGTTCTTAAGTTTGCTTATGGAGCTTTCATTTCGCATATTTTGCCAACTATGACGAACATGCTGATTTATACAATATTTAAGTCAGTATATGGAAATTTCCATTCGGGAACGGGTAACTGCATGGAAGCTTAGGCTGCTCTATCTGCCCTTTCAATACATGTTATGCCAATGTGACTAGGCAGCCAATAGTACAGAATACATTTCTCAGATTGTTTGAGAACATAATGTTTGTGTAATATCTGGGATATTAACGGGTCTGTCAGATTTAAGATTCTGAATTTACTCTGGAAAACGAGAGGATTTGTTGAAGACGTTTTGAATTTGCAAAGGTTTAACATTATTTTGGGAGGTTTGATAACCACGTTGGTGATTTGGGAATACAGAATTTTGCAGTATTTCCAGCATTGATGTTTGCTGTTTCTAATTGAGGACGTATTCGTATGCCAAAAGTTGGAATGAAGTTTGGTTTCTGAGTGTACAAAGTTTGGTATTTGAGCTTAAAGACTACATCATATGCTGGTTTAGATGGATTGTAAGATAGTTTTGATAGCATACTGAAGAGCAAATTTCGTTCGTCTGAAATAAAGTGATGGTTCTTTTGCCTCAACAAATAGGTTTTCTGAAGGGAAAGTTCTAAAAGCACATAGATTGTGTATCGGATCCAACATTTTGGATGTAAGATTTACAAGATGATCTGTACACACTTGAACCATGGTCAAGTTTCGATCTTACTAATGACATGTTTAACCTGAACAAGACGTTCCGATCCGCTCCTCTATCTGTCCACAACTCGTCTTAAATCAAGGGCTTTTTGACATTTATCCCTGAGGTAATTGATATATGGAAGAAAAAATAGTCTACGGTCGAAAAAAAAGTCCTAAATATTTAGTCTCCTCCACAATAGGAACAAGACAACCGTCGAGATAGAATTTCAGGTAATCATGAATATGATGTTATCGGCAGACATTTCACAAATTTGAACCCGTTTTATTCTGGCCATTTCTGAACTCTGTTTAAGCTTATCTGTTCAATACTCTGCATACTCTTAGATCTAAAGCAAATCAAAAAGTCCTCAGCATATAATGAGCAGTCAGTTCCTGTGTTAAGGCATTTCACTATGCTGATAATTTTGACGTGGAATAGTGTAACTGATAATAAGCTGCCCTGAATTACACCCATCTCCTAAAGATAACTTTCAGAGAGAGTGCTGCCAACCTTAACTCGGAAGTTTATAGCTTTATAAAAAATGGATATAAAATTATGTAGGCGGCCCATTATATCTTGATTGAATATGTCATTCAGTATGCCGTACTTCCATGTACCGTCATAAGCTCTCTCCAAGTCGATAAAGACGGCAAAAATATGGAGAAAAAAAAAGAAAAAAGAAAGACAGAAAATTGAACTTGTTGACCATCATTTTTACCCTTTCGTTTAAAATTAACCTCCTATATCCAGGATACGTCAGAATACCTTGAAAAAAAAATAATCTCTCTAAAAGCGCTATTCTAGTAGCTAGGATGTCAGCTCTATTTATACAAACATTCTGCACAAGGGTATTTAAGCTTCCAAGGAAGCATGAAATGGCCGCCGTGATTGGCAAGGTAGCCCTTTTCAACAATTCGTTTGTATTTTAAAATTATAATTGCTTCATCGATTTTAAATTTAGGCGTTCCAAATGTATCATTTATCAAATAACCGAATAGATTGATCCATACTTAAGATTTGTGTTGGTACTCTCTTGCTTCAAATTGAATCATTCAATTGATATGTGATAAATGTTAGCGTGTCACTCAATTAGCTTTGATAAAATGTCAACGAATTTTCTGGTTTCATTTTGTGTAAAATACTTCCACTGTCTAGTCTTCAGAGTTCTGTTAAACGTTTTCACTCCAGGTGCTTTATTTTCTGGGTAAGCTGATACGTATTTGATATTTTATTTTTCCTACAAATACCTAATTGTTGTTGCTGTAAAGCTCATTCCTTCATCAAACAGTGTATTTTGAGCCCTTCACTCTCTAAAGATGTTTTTAAAACATCATATGTCGACGTGAGTTACAGAGGACGTTCTGTAGGGAAATATTTTTTCTGGCTTTCTTGTGCAATGTGTACCTAAAAGTTTTGGTTACCTATTCTTTCGATTTGGTGTGGTTTATTTTCTTTCTGTCCTGTTTAATTTGTCGTCATAATAGAGTAATATTATGTAAGCAACTAGACGCTCATGATCTTAATAAAGATGTTTTAAATACTGTTCTTTGTCATTCATATCAAATGGTCTAAAAACATCCAGAGACTACTTCAGGCTTTTAAATTGTATTTTGGCGTTATCAACAAGCCAGGAGGGCCTCCATCTATAACTGATACATTAATTGTAACCATGTGTAACGTTTTTCTCAATCCTATCAAATGTATGAACGATTTCAGATCTCTGTTAGATTTTGACATTCTTATGGTTGCATTTGGGACAGCTACTTCATATACTGTGCTGTTTTAAATCAAAGTTTGTTCTCATTGAAGTCAATCTCTGTTTTTGTAGAATCGCTGTAGACTCACATTGTAAAATTTATTTGATCTTCAATTTGTATTGTACCGTCTGGTAAATTTATTTTCATTTCACACGGCACTGAGTAGACCAACTTCATTTCAAGGCTGTATCTGCTTATTTTAACGTTATCGTTATTGGATATAATCTTTAAATGTGCATCTTTACTGAAATATTGCAGGCTATCGTTTGATATTTTAAATGGACAAACTAACATTGGTATTCTCTTGTATTGTATTATATTACACAAGTAACTTTGACCACATTTTTATCCCATACAAATTTGTTAACAAATATACATTATCGCTTAATACTGAGATTGTTGCGTTTATGCTAATCTCCTGAAATATTTCAATCACCACTCTGAAACTGTTGTTATCAAAATAATGTAGCTTCTTGTTATTACCGATGTTATGTTTAAATTAATCTGTAATAATTTGACATGACCATACATTGAAAAATGAAGAAATGCTGCTAAGGTGTAGGACTATTTTCGTTGTGCTTTTCGTGCAAGAGTTGCTGGATAGCAACACCCTCGTAAATACATACAATTATGGTCCATATACTTTGGGATACTTTTGCTTTAAAAACTAGAACATATGTCTAGATATATTCTCGCATAGGGGCACTAGAGTTTATATTAACAGCTTTCTAACTGGTCGAGCACTGAAATATAACTATGATTCAAGGACCTTGGGGTATTTTTGTTTCGAAAAAATAGGAGAGATCCGCGAGACTTTTATTCCGTTATGAAAAATATTTGCAATAAAGCCGGCTGCTTTAAATTCAAGAATAGAAAGTTCTGAGACATTTGCTTAAGTCGGATCTTTGAAAAGTCGTTTCGAGAAGTATCTGTCAGTTTATCTGTTCCAATCAACATAACTTTACGTATATATCAAGGCCAAAGCAGTAGAAAATCTTTCTCTAGTTGTGTAGATATAGTAAATATAAAACCCAGTGCTAGTTGCAATTGCTTCATAATTAGTTATAAGGACATATACTACGTCAATTACCGACATAATTGTTTTCTTTCCATGCCCAGCTGATGAAATAAATCAATCGCTTTCTAGCGCACAATCAGATTTTCCATTTTTGAAAAAAGAGTATCATGGCAGTAGGTCTGAGATCGTCTGCAGTGTTACCATAGTCTTTATGGTTTTCTTCATTTTCAAAGTTCAATTTTTAAAAAAATCTCCTTCTTTGATGTGATTTATACAATGCTTTCGATACGGATAAAACATATACTGATAAACCATTGTGCCGGTGACATTTAAGACTAAAAATTAATTGCCTTTATGAAATAAAAATCTGATGTTCTAATTTCTGAAAAAAAGTTTGTTTTCTTCATTCTTTAAAGTGATAAAAAATCAATTTGTCACTAACTTTTCCCAAAGCTTGTCAATCCTTGTTGCTGGCAAATACTTGACGCTGTGAACATTTCGCTGGAATCTCACAAATAGGGTAAGTAAGGCAGTGTACGTACGTTAGTCAAATTATATTGTATGATACAGTGTGACAGTGTACGGACGTTAGTCAAATTTTATTGTATAATACAGTGTGGCAGTGTACGAACGTTATCCAATTTATATTGTATGATTCAGTGCGACAGTGTACGGACGTTAACCAAATTATATTGTATGATACAGTATGACAGTGTACGGACGTTAACCAAATTATATTGTATGAGAGATTATGGATTATTGATAAGGCGGTGCACGGACGTTAACGCAATTATATTGTATGAGAGTGTATGGATCATAGATCAAGCAGTGTACAGACGTTAACCAAATTATATTCCATGAGATAGTATGGATTGTATGTAAAGCAGTGTACGGACACTAGCCAAATTATTTTAAGTATGAGAGAGTATTGACTACAGGTAAGGCAGTGTACTAGCGGTAACCAAATTATATTGTATGAGAGCATATTGCTCTCTCTCTCTCTCTCTCATACCTATTCTTATGAGTTTCTTGTTTATCGTCTAAAAGCTGAACGTTACTTCATCTCTTCATTTGATATTTTCTTTCACCTCAGTTGGACAGATGAAAGCAATTAGACAGAGTTATTTATACCTTGTCCTGCCAAAGTTATATTTACCTAGATCAAAAAGTACAAAAATGGTTTCTATTTGAAAGTCGTAGTCCAGAAATCGTTGACTGTCCGTCTATCAATTGCATGTATGTAAATATGTATGTCAGAGTTCCAAAAATAAAGTAAAGTCAGTATGTACAAAACATACAAAATTAGGTCAAAATGTATATCTGCCGACTTGAGAAGTTACACATTTAACACAAGTTCAAAGAAAGGCTAACTACAAAACAGCTACGTATTATCTAAAATTTACTACATGTTAAAAAGATTCCAATATAAACATAAATTAAGAAGCCAAGGGAAGAAAATAAAAGCAAGCGGTGAGATGAGAAATACAATTCGGTACGAATATACCAAATATGATTACTACAAGCTAACGTTGACATACACGACAAGTATGGTACAACAAAATGAGTACAAATATGACGAAACGGCCTAAGAATTCACGAAATGTCATTGAAACGCTGAATTAAGAAACAACAAATCAGTAATCAATACCAAACTTTATTTGCATCACAAACATGCAACTACTAAAATGGTGTGATGATGCTAACACATGCTTGAATTATAAATTAAAGTGCAAGCATGTTTCATGGTGATGGACTGGGTATGTTGTTGAATGCATGGTTATTAATATATGTTATATATATATATATATATATATATATATATATATATATATATATATATATATATATACATATTTATATACTAGTTTTCGTTGTGTGCATTCAGATTTGGATGTGGTTTCATAATAAAGCTGACAATCCTGATAGAGTGTGCTGTATCCCAGTTCCATAACCTGAAATATCCGTTATTTTAAGATATTTACAATACATACAAAACAATGTTTAATAATTATATTTATAACATAACGCTCATCATTGTCAGCTTCATGACCTCAAATCATAAAAAGCGTGCTAAATATAGTACCTTGACACTTATCAACTTCATATAGAAACGTCATTCAAAGTCATTAACGTGCGATAAATAGAAACTTAAATTCGTGTTCGTGTGACATAAAATTTACGGAACTCGTGATTAATACTGTGTGACGCTCACCACAAACAGTTTGATTAATACTGTATGCCACTAACTACAGCAGTTAGGTTAATACTGTATGACATTCAATACAAGGGGTTAGATTAATAATGTGTTCCACTAACCTCAAGAACTTAGAATAATAATGTATGACACTCACTACAAGCGGTTAGATTAATACTTTATGACACTCACTACAAGTGGTTAGATTAATACTGTATGACACTCACCACAATCGGTTAGATTAATTCTGTATGACAATCACTACAAGTGGTTAGATTAATACTTTATGACACTCACTACAAGTGGTTAGATTAATACTGTATGACACTCACCACAATTGGTTAGATTAATATTGTACGACACTCACCACAATCGGTTAGATTAATACTGTATGACACTCACTACAAGCGGTTAGATTAATACTGCATGACACTCACTACAAGTGGTTAGATTAATACTGTATGACACTCACTACAAGTGGTTAGATTAATACTGTATAACACTCACTACAATTGGTTAGATTAATACTGTATGACACTCACACAAGCGGTTAGATTATTACTGTATGACACTCACTACAAGCGGTTAGATTAAAAATGTATGACACTCACCACAAGCGGTTAGATTAATACTGTATGACACTCACTACAAGCGGTTAGATTAATACTGTATGACACTCACTACAAGTGTTTAGATTAATACTTTATGACACTCACACAAGCGGTTAGATTATTACTGTATGACACTCACTACAAGCTTTTAGATTAAAAATGTATGACACTCACCACAAGTGGTTAGATTAATACTGTATGACACTCACTACAAGTGGTTAGATTAATAATGTATGACAAGCACTACAAGCGGTTAGATTAATAATGTATGACACTCACTACAAGTGGTTAGATTAAACTCTATGACACTCACCACAAGCGGTTAGATTAATAATGTATGACACTCACTACAAGTGGTTAGATTAATGCTGTATGACACTCACTACAAGTGGTTAGATTAATACTGTATGACACTCACCACAAGCGGTTAAATTAATACTGTATGACACTCACCACAAGCGGTTAGATTAATAATGTATGACACTCACTACAAGCGGTTAGATTAATACTGTATGACACTCACCACAAGCGGTTAGATTAATAATGTATGACACTCACTACAAGTGGTTAGATTAATGCTGTATGACACTCACTACAAGTGGTTAGATTAATACTGTATGACACTCACCACAAGCGGTTAAATTAATAATGTATGACACTCACCACAAGCGGTTAGATTAATAATGTATGACACTCACTACAAGCGGTTAGATTAATACTGTATGACACTCACCACAAGCGGTTAGATTAATAATGTATGACACTCACCACAAGCGGTTAGATTAATACTGTATGACACCCACTACAAGCGGTTAGATTAATTCTGTATTACAATCACTTCAAGCGGTTAGATTAGTACTGAGTGCCACTCGATATAAGCAGCTTGAGGCATATCATATTACTCAACTCGTTTCATAACGTTTATAAAAAATGAAAACGCGTGTCAGGTCCTCCATCTAGATATACAAAATTGCAATAATTGCTTTTGTTTTGATTATGTAACGTTGCATGGATGGATGAGTGCATGTATGCATGGAATAGTAGACAGAGGTTAATTTATAAATGGATTTTCTAGCATGCATTTCCTTTCTTCAAAGTGAAGTGGCAGATGGTTATTTGCTGTGTACCTTATCCTTGCTCACAATCGTGAGATTGCAGTTAGCTACACCTCAAACATTTCAAAAGTTTGTCAGTATAACTCTGAGATATACGAACGAGGAGGAATAATCTTCTTCGGCAAATTTCTCTTAAAGGATCATCACACTGCTTTTTGACAAAATATATCTTCTACCTTATCCCTGCTATTTATAAAATTGCGACAAAAGACACTTCATATTTTATTTCCTGAGGGAGCCTCGGTAGGTCTGCTGCTAGAGCGTCTGACTTGTAATTCAGCGGTCGCGGGTTCGATACTCGCCAAGGCCAGCCTGGGTCGACTGCCTCACTGTGCCCTTGGGAAAGGCACTTAGCTCCAATTTGCTTAGCATGATGTAGCCAATGATGTGTTAAAAACGCCGTGAAAGCGACAAAACAAAAGATTTTTCTTGTCTCTGGCATCTGATTGTTTTATGAGCTACGGAACCAGCCTATGTGTGGTGGTATATTATATATCGTATTGTAGATAATGAAGCTAACTGACTGACTGAAACTAACTGTAAAAAAAAATGAAGGTAATTGTTCAGAGGAAACTTCGGATTGTAAATTGTACGCAGTACAATGCTTACATCTAAAACCATTTTCGTTGTATTATTGTTGATGGTTGGATGGGATAATATATAGATATTCATTTGTACAATTCTTCCTGTCATCGAATATTTTAGCCACCTCATTTCATCCGATCTCGCAACTAATGAACTCTTTCAATGCACAGAGTCGAACACTCTCACAACGACACGCAAGTGTTTATTATATTTATGCTTTACAAGTATTCTGTACAGTTAATTTAGATAAGACACTATTAGTTGCATAGTGTTCTGCATTTATTGCGATGCTACTTGAGCACGATTATTCTGAGTTTTTCCCCAGAGTTGCATCGCTTTGGAAACAAAGTCATCGTTACCTTATTCTTTAATTCCGAAAAACAAGATTTTCTCTCATGGGTCGGCCATTGACATCAAACAAGTTTCCATACATCTGTTTCTGTCACACCTGTTTCTCTTTTTCTTCTAACTTGTGTCAGTGATCGATTATTATGCTTTGTGCTTTTTTCCATGACACCAGGTTGTCGATTATTATGCTTTGTGCTTTTTTCCATGACACCAGGTCGTCTATTATTATGCTTTGAGCTTTTTTTCCATGACACCAGGTTAATTCTGGTTTGAGAAAATGAGTTCCAATTTCGCCTCCATATTTTGCATCCATTGCTGGAGTTGCATATTCAGAGAGTACTACGACACGTTTTGCAAGAAATGGCGTTATGAATCCCCTGAATACACAAACATTGATTGCAGTGTTTGTACTAACAGTACGGGCACATACTGAATACCACCCCCACCCCAATCGTTCCGGGGAAAACGGGGTATATATGTATGTTTTCAGATCTTAATCAACATAGAACGGAAAATAATGAGCAAACACAGCAATAAAGAAGCATACATAGCTATCCCTGTGCTAATATCTGTCCACATATTTATCTTCTTAAAGACCTGTCAACTAGATGATGGGAATCAGCTGTGATATTAAGGCAAAATGTTCGCTATCTACAGTACAAGGCCTGTGGTACACAGGGGAACAATTTTAAATTTCTACAGCTTGCACAAATTAAAACAAAAACATAAAAACTGACGAGAAATGCTCAAATGTAAAATTAAATTATAAGGGAAGTAATCGATCTAAATATTTCCTACACACTTTAAACAGCTGTTTCCCTTTTCCAGAGTAATAACGAGCCGCGCTATTGCTGAGTAAAGTGTTCGTCTTTTGGGCATGAATGAAAATGAAGGAAAGAAAGAAAGGCAAAATGACAGAAAACCGTACAGAAAAAGCACGTTTAAAATCATAATAAGTGATATTCTTACGAATGAAAGAAAACTTATGGTCATAGGTATATAATATTTTAAATAACAGCAGTGGTTTAAATATAGCACATCATGTAAATAAATCATTTAAGAACTTTAAACCGTTTTAGATAAGTGGTTGTTTGTACATACATACATACATACATACATACATACATACATACATACATACATACATACATACATACATACATACATACATACATACATACATACATACATCACAGGGGTTCGTATTGTTGCTTACAATTTACCTATCAGTCATCCATGTACTATATAAAAACCACAAGTGAGGACACTTCTCTCCTTTCTCGCGCGACTTATTTAAGAATCGACGCTGATATTTCAAGCTACACTTCGCATAACGTAATAAATTTGGTACTGATGTTTAGTTCAGGCATTCGACTTTTTATGCCTACACAAAGTTTGACTTACCACCACACCTTTAAGGAATGTGAGACCATTTTCCCACGCTACCAGTCGACATGGCCATGATCGCGCCAGCTTAATATGCAGATATAAAGCACTCAATGGAATTCTGCTCCCTTATTGGTCGACTCAAAATCAGGTTATCAGTGGGCTTTGTACGTCGTTTTCGGTAAACCAATGAGTACAAAGCTTGAGTCCTTAGGGATTCAAAGTTTCCTTTGTTATATTATCCTGATTTTATTGTATGTACATGTTTTCTTTTACAACAGTCTATATGCATGTAAATAACTCTATTCGTATCTGTACAAAAACATTGTTAAGGTGTTCCTTGACACTAATCCTCCGACATATTATACATTACATTATTGTGTTCCTTTACACTAATCCCCAGACATAGGTACATTCCATTATTGTGTTCCTTTACACTAATCCTCCGACATATTATACATTACATTATTGTGTTCCTTTACACTAATCCCCAGACATAGGTACATTCCGTTATTGTGTTCCTTGACACTAATCCTCCGACATATTATACATTACATTATTGTGTTCCTTTACACTAATCCCCAGACATAGGTACATTCCATTATTGTGTTCCTTTACACTAATCCCCAGACATAGGTACATTACATTGTTGTGTTCCTTTACACTAATCCCCATACATAGGTGCATTCCATTATTGTGTTCCTTTACACTAATCCCCAGACATAGGTACATTCCATTATTGTGTTCCTTGACACTAATCCTCAGACATATGTACATTACATTATTGTGTTCTTTTACACTAATCCTCATACATATGTACATTCCATTATTGTGTTCCTTTACACTAATCCTCAGACATATGTACATTCCATTATTGTGTTCCTTTACACTAATCCTGATACATATGTACATTACATTATTGTGTTCTTTTATACTAATCCTGAGACATATGTACATTACATTATTAGGGAAATTTGTACCCTAAATGTACGAATTCTTCTGTTGGGATAAAACCACCATTTAGTTTTCCAAATAATACACTGTACTAAAAAACAGACCATCTTTGCAAAGGATATGTACCTTTGTTTACATATTTGAAATTCCCGCTAACACTATTATGACAATCCTATTCATATTAGCTTGCAACTATAACTGGGCTGTCCGGGCAAATTAAATGACGTGTTTCAATTGGTAAACTACATCGAATGAAGTCGTTTGTATTCAGTGATGAACTTTACAAAGTATATGTGAGTTATATTCAATACTTTAGATGTTCCTTATAACATAATTGTTACGGAATCACCTCTTTTTCCCTTTTTATAATGATTTAATTTACTAGCTTATGATCTCTGTTCTTAGTCTAAATCGCGGTTGCCATATGAGTACACATACGACAACCTTTCGATCGATAAATGGTCACATGAATAAATGCGCGCGAAAAGAATCGACCTACTTCGTGTACCTTTAGGAAGTAAACATTACAAGGTCACATTCCTATACAGGCATCAATACAATGTTTACTGTTTAAGGTTTTAGTACCTGAGACCTTTGGCAAAATGACGCATAACCTAATTCCTGATTGGTTCTTAGAGGATTGAATTATTTTGTAATACTCTGTTATTGTAGACGGAGTAAGGGTTTTTCAATTCAATACTGCGCACTTATTATGTATAAATAGAGAATAATCCTCTGATTATTATTCTTTTACAGTTGCTTGAATGAAGAGAGGTCATTGAAATTTTTTAATCCAGTGGGATTTATTTATTTGGAAATTCATCTGAATTACTATACAGCTCCGTGAAATTATCGGAAATTATTCTAAAACTTATGAGATTCCAGACTTACAAGGATTATTTTGGATTTATTTAGAATCTATCAACATCAACACGTTAAAAGTTATTTCATTCGGAATACTACATCCGGATTATTTGGATTAAATTCAGGAAGTGAACTTTAAAACAATTTAGGACTTTTTAGGATATTCTATACTGTAAGTTATATTTTAATTCTTTCACTTTGATTGTTTGTTGAACTATTTTAATTCTTTTAATACTTTAGGAAATTAGAGATTTACATTTTAATCTTGAAAGCTTGTTTGTGTCTTTTATCTTGTTACATTACCCATAGAGACGTAACATAATAAAGTTTCCATTGCTGATTATTTGAATCGTTATCGCTAATGCGCGCGTGTTGACTATCCCAGTTCTCATTCTGTAAATAAGTTATGCTAGCAATTTGTTTGTGTCGCGATGTGACGAACGACAGGAAGTAGCTGGTAGTTTGTATTTCTGAAAAATCAGTATGATGATACAGTTACATTCATCTTCGATGTTTATCATTTGAAAGTTATTTGACAGATTTGTCACGTTTTTGAAAGTTATTTGACACATCAAAACAAATCACAGATCAATGCCCACAAAAGTTGTGTCTTGACTATGTTTTCCGTATTGAATAATTAACATGCGTGAGTCACTGTACGAGTGCTCTACCTCTTGCATTCAAACATTGCATTAGTTAAATCAGGTCAATTAGGGCTGCAATTTTAACATATTTCAGGGACAGGGAATATTCTGTAATATTGGTGTGCCAATGAACATTCATTTACTATTACATCCATCCATCATATCTTTCGTTTATAGTTACGTCAACTCATCCGTTGCCTTTAAACATTATATAAACTCCATGTAACTTTAACACGAGTTCAGGATCCGACTTGCCACATGGTAAAGACTTTGCATTAGTCTATATTATGGCATCATCACGCTATCACAGGTGAGCACACTGGGAGAAATATAAATAATCATAAGATATTATTCTTTATATCTTATCTATACCTTAAATTAATGGATATGTCAGGACATAAACTTTACTCTGTGCAAATTAAAACGATGCATCTGTTGAAATCCGATACAGCACTCTCTATGAAACTGGAATGTCAGCTTTGTAAAACAAGGATATTTACATTCAAATGCAATTATGCCACCGCTTGCAAAGTGGTAGGTTTAGTCCCTGTTCAGTCATCAAATCATGAGGTACCGTTGCTGCATACATACGCGCATATATATATATATATATATATATATATATATATATATATATATATATATATATAGAGAGAGAGAGAGAGAGAGAGAGAGAGAGAGAGAGAGAGACGGAAACAGAGTAAAAGCGAGGTTACTGAAATAATATAATTGCCCTTTCACGTTCCAATATAGAAAGAATTGTTTACATTTTGTATTAGTTATATTTGTGTTTTCTTACCATTAAAATGTTATCATCTTATTTATTTTTTAATGTCAAGGAGTATGTCTTTTGTCATGGTCCCGTAGATATTTTTCCTCTTGAATCCTCTCCTTTTACAGTACGCCTTTATTTAACCGCCTCTGTTTTCGAAAGTTTTTGGGACGGAGAAGCTTCGTTGATACGAAAGCAAAAGCTTCATGGACTGTTCTTTATGATGTACTTAGGGATAGATCTGTTAGGTATCAGATATGGATGGGAGTTAGTTGACTTGCACTAAAAAATTATTCATAAACAATGAAGAATATATCAGCATAGCATACTCTTGCCAAAAGTATGTCCTATTCTTCATATTCGACAACTTGCTGCAATAAAAGCTACCAGGTAAAGAATTAGATTTTTACATATATTTAGCTCCCCAATGTTGGAAGCAACCCACAAACTCCATAAGTCAGCGTTCAGATTTAAACATTTCAAGAGCACGTTCAGTGCTTGTTACATCTCAGAATATGCTTGCAAGTGGTCAGCCTATAAGGGTTATATCTCTTTTGGAGATATTGCAAATAAAAGTCAAGGAAGCTTTTGGAGATATTGCAAAAAAAGTCAAGGAAGCTTTTGGAGATATTGCAAATAAAAGTCAAGGAAGCTTTTGGAGATATTGGAAATAAAAGTCAAGGAAGCTTTTGGAGATATTGCAAATAAAAGTCAAGGAAGCTTTTGGAGATATTGCAAAAAAAGTCAAGGAAGCTTTTGGACATATTGCAAATAAAAGTCAAGGAAGCTTTTGGAGATATTGCAAATAAAAGTCAAGGAAGCTTTGGAGATATTGCAAATAAAAGTCAAGGAAGCTTTTGGAGATATTGCAAACAAAAGTCAAGGAAGCTTTTGGAGATATTGCAAAAAAAAAGTCAAGGAAGCTTTTGGAGATATTGCAAATAAAAGTCAAGGAAGCTTTTGGAGATATTACAAATAAAAGTCAAGGAAGCTGAATAAATGGCTACAGACATATCATTCACAACTTATCAAACTAAATTATATCATGTGTTACTGTATTTTATGTTTGTTTCAAATAAATTATATCCTGTGTTACTTTTTTATGTTTTTTTTCAAATAAATTATAGCATGTGTTAATTTATTTTATGTTTGTTTCAAATAAATTATATCATGTGTTACTTTATTTTATGTTTGTTTCAAATAAATTATATCATGTGTTACTTTGTTTTATGTTAGTTTCAAATAAATTATATCATGTGTTACTTTATTTTATTTTAGTTTCAAATCTGTCTCTGAACAGCTTGTATCAAGTTGCCGCCAAGAAACAGGGAATACCCCATCTATAAAAAGTTACAAATTAATTTATCAATCATTTGTTCAAGCGGTTTATAAAAGAAAATTTGACAAAACCTAATTTCCAAATGAGCAAATGTTCTAAGACAATCAGTTTTTGTTTATAAATGCAATAACTCTTTAGTCTCTAGTTGAAAAATTAGATGTATGCCAGAAAGGTTGCATACTTCTGTTAATGCTTACGTCAGGTGTATACATGAAAGATTTAACACCATTCAATACAATGTGAGATACACTGTCAATATAATGCTGACTTGTCGTTAAGCCATAACACATTCATGCATGCAAACATACATACATGCATGCATGCATACATGCGTTCATGCATACATACATACATACATACATACATACATACATACATACATACATACATACATACATACATACATAGCATTAATACATACATACATGCATGCATACCTACCTACATACATACCTACATACATTCATACAAACACGGCCCTAATACATACATGCATGAATACATAAATACGAAAATACATACTCCTTGAACAAGTATATATGAACGATTTTTATACATCCTTGTGTGATATTTTTTTATCATGTAGCTGACTGACTCCAGACCTGCCACTCAGGTATAGATTACTTTGTTTACGGCAAAAAAGATATATATTGAGTATACATTTTGCCTCCGTTACAGAGAAACACAACACAAATTTGTTTGCCCATAATGCATTTATTGATGAAATTGAATTGTTGGCACATATAAGCTAGAGCGAGTGCAAACTTCAATAAACTTTATTTGTGTTAGATATCAGCTAGTCTTTAAAGTATTTATCGACGAAATAAAAAAATGAAATGGAAATGGAAATACAAAAAGATATGCTGATTCAAAAAACGACCCCATTTTTTATACGTGCTATTCTTTTGTGATTATCTAAATAGGATTTTTTTTGCGACAATGGCAAAGCGTTGTGAATTTGTTGTTCGCTTACATTCTTAGAGAAAATGAGAAAAATTGATGGCGGGAAATCAATCTCCAAGCACTTAAATATACGTTTGGTTCTAAACGTAACGGCCACTGCTAACTAGGAGAACTTTATCACTGAAATAGTTATATCATATATAATATCTTCAGTTTATATACATGTGTGATCCAGAGAAAAAGGGTTATGCTTAGTTAGTATATTTTGCTTTGATATGACTTACATGTATAAATTTACGGTTGAACTACTCTCATCTGTGATTTAGGCAAACAATATTCCCAAATATCCCCCATAAGAATCCCGACTCTGCACCAAGGGCTGTAATTATCACGAGGAGAGCATTTGTCATATGGGCTACAACAATATTTCCAGGTATAGTTCTCATCTACATAGCACCAATAATAATCATATCTCGTTCCTCCGTGAGTACCACATGGATGTGATGAAAGACATTTTTTTATATCGGGCAGCTCTCTAATCAGAAGTACGACAATACGCAAATGTATTTCCAGAATCACACATCATGAGCGGGTACTCTGTGGTTCCAACGTTTGAGCATTCTCCAGTGCAGCAATACTCCCAACCTACGTCTGTGTAGCACCAGCTGAACTTTGCACCTTGATTAAATCCGCACTTGTTATCAGGCAGACATTTGTTGTTTCCAGCGGTATATTTGTCCTTCTCCTCATTTGTATCTCTCTCAACGTCAGGCAGCGAATTAGACGAATCATCTTCCGCAATATTCTTCTTATCGGTAATCTCATCTCGTGTTTGAATACAACGAAACTGAAGAAGCAGCTTTCGTCACAGTCGGAGTACTCTATATGTCAACATGTTTAGGGGTAAGACCTGGAATAGAACATAGATCAATTAATAAGGCCGTCTATTTCTATGTCATCATGCTTAGGGGTAAGACCTGGAATAGAACATAGATCAATTAATAAGGCCGTCTTTTTCTATGTCATCATACTTAGAGGTAAGGCCTGGAATAGAACATAGATCAATTAATAAGGCCGTCTATTTTTATGTCATCATACTTAGAGGTAAGACCTGGAATAGAACGTAGATCAATGAATCAGGCCGTCTATTTCTATGTCATCATTCTTCGGGGTAAGACCTGGAATAAAACATAGATCAATTAATTAGGCAGTATATTGGTTATTATTTATTTTTATAAAGTTTAATCGCCCAAGTGCATATTTTATTTGAGCATTTATACTTTTATTTCCCCAAGTCAAAGCATCTTTATAGTTTAGCTTTTAATTCTCCTGGTATGACATCTATGATACTGTGAATGGAAGAAAACTTTCTGATTCTTAAAATCAAATTCGTACCTTGGAATCATCCTTCCAGTGTCATCATTACCACATTTTAAACATTTTATCAAAACTTTTTTAATTTATGAAAGTCAGCAATCTAACATGTTATACAATACATACCGGTGTAACTGGGTATCAAACCTTGATACCTTAAAACTGTCAAATTGTAATACATTGTTAGGTCACTTGTTGTGTGATACATACTCAACTAGTTGCCTACCACAAGTTTAGTCCATTAAACTGGTTGGAAATTGGTTTCAGCACACCTTTTATAAACAGTATCTCCCGACATTGGTCAAGTTACAAAATCTAAATAAACCGCTTTAGGAATCTCATGAGTGAAGACTTTCCGCTAAGTATTATACACGTGGATAGGAATCACTCTAACAATCGCTTTGAGAAGACCCATTTTAAGACGTAAATGTTTATGCAGACATGTAAATCACATTTCTAATAGTATATTGATACCGCGATCAGTGTATTGGAAGTTAGCTCTAATGAATAACGAACAACTTTACATTTTGCAGCTACGCAGCCGACATTTGCCCTTGACATTAGTTTTGAAATAAGAAAAATATTCATATAAAATGTATCAATAATTCGTGGTTTAAAAAATATTTGGATTAGAATAGCATACTAGCGCTGTAGTGGTTCAGTGGTTAGCATGCGGGACTCGCGTCCAGTAGTGTGCAACTTTCCAATCTTGCCTAGAACAGGCCGGGTCAGCCGCAGTAGTGTGGCTCCGGGCAAGTCACCAAAATCCAGTTACCTCGGCGCATTAGTTCTTTTCTGTATTCATTTTCCGTTAAAATAAATAGATAAATAAATAAACAAAGTCGTCTACACTATTCCCTGAAAACATAAATCCCGTTGAGACAAATAGCTCCTACTTTATTGTATTTTTGGTGCAATACATCGTTGGGAAAATCCTGCCTCGCATCTGACATGTATTTCACGATTGCTTTGCACGTTTTCAAGCAAGGTTGTGCCTATAATTTTACTATAGGTTGTATTTTCGGAAAGAACTTAGCGCACTAATAACAATAACAACAAAATATAGTAGCTACTTATTTCTTAGTCAGAGTTCCCAACCCACCACCCACCCTTCACCGTTATAGATATTTGGACAGTTGTATTGGGGTGTGAGATCAGAGCGTTTTTCCTATGGAAAACATGGAATTCGGCAAAGCCATTAAGTAGCGGCATAGCGTAGTCGCTTTATATAAAACTGACAAAAGGTTAGAGACACTGTATCGAACCCTACGTTCCTGATATCGATGAGCAGACCATAGTTCACTTCCGCCATGACATAATTTGTAACTTTTATAAGCCAACAATGGGGAAGGTAAGGGAAATAACTCTGACTATTATCTCGTTTAATTAGTTCTGGAACGGCTGTAATCTATTCAAACACTTCCACCAATTGTATTGAGTTTTGTGGGGCTTTAACACGACTTCTCAGCACATGATAAGTTTTATACGTCGACCCCGAGAAGAACTAACGACCCACGGAAATTTACTTGCAAGCTTTCTCGCATACCCACGTTGGTCGAAACTAAACTAGAGCTCACCCGGAGAAAGGTGAGATGTGTGACTGATCTGTAATGACAAGTGTCATAGACCACTCTGCCACCCGTGATCCCACCAATCAGCTGTGATCTCTTCAAGGATATCCACGAGTTTTGTCAATAAAATCAATGCAATAAAGCCCGAAGCATTCAACACGCTCGCGACTTTGGTTGTCGACATTGGTGATGCAACGTTTAAGAAATGCAAGTAATTTGGGTTTGGTACCAGCATCGATTAATATAGAGTGGAGCAAAGATCTCTTAGAAATAAACTATGGGACTAACATAAAGCTGTTAGGGCCCCGGTAAAGCTAAATAGCTTGGAGGGAACTCACACGTACATACAGACACACTCATATAGTCTGTTCAAAAGGAAAACAGTTAAGTATCCGTTCTTTATTCCATCTAGCGCATTTGCATCATCACAGTCATTGTGTATATCCTTTAGATCGGAACTTACCTCAATCATACTTCTGCGAAAGGCCTAACAATATCCGTAGAGGGGTACAATGGATGCAGGATTTCCTGTTGAATGAAAAAATAAATATAGGTTGTCACATGGAAATATAAATATAGGTTGTCACATGGATGTATTGGATAGAGCATGAATACAAACAAACTGGCAAAACAGAGGGAACAAATTATTCTATGTAATTATTATGACTATGGTTGTCTATTGGGATCCAATGCATCCTTAAGAACTGTTTTTGCCATATGATTTGATTGTTGCTATATATATATATATATATATATATATATATATATATATATATATATATATATATATATATATATATATATAGAGAGAGAGAGAGAGAGAGAGAGAGAGAGAGAGAGAGAGATGCGACAGAATTTATCTATCTATCTATCCCTCACAATGTTCACAATTACGTTTGAAAAAGTGATTGAAAACAAACATGCATACGACTGCGATAAAGATTACCTCGTCAGTGGAATTTCAAATTAATTTAAGCTCCAAAATGATTAATCCAGCATTTTTCTCTTTTTCTTCTAAAGGCGTTTGACCAGCATATGTTGTACTCAATGCCAATCACTCTCCAAAGATCTTTACTTAAATTTGTACTAAAATGCTTCGATAGATGATTTATTTGTCATTTGCAGTCCTATGTCCCACAAATGCTCCTCCATCCAAACACGTAAATTTCCTTCCGTTTCCCCGACATATTGCATTTTATATTTTAATCAATACACCACAGACATCATATTTTGCATACCATATTAAATAAGTTGTTTAATTTTAAAATTTCAAAATGATTTCAGGATTTTTACTTTGTGTGAATTAATAAAAAATCACACTTTAAACATTCATGTTTGTCGATATTCGACTGTTATTTGCGATATGATTTTTGTTCAACATATAGATAGATAAATAGATAGATAAATATTGTGATAGGCAGGCAGATAGATAGATAGATAGATAGATAGACTGTGAATAGATAGATAGATAGATAGATAGATCATTTCTTCGATTTTCATCTCTAGAATGTCGAAGTGTGCAAATAAACCCCACAAATGTAGTAGAGATTTCTTTTTAAAATTTTCAACATCAGACAAATTAGTTAAACTTAAACTTTATATTACAAAGTAGTTGATGATTCAAAGCCTTGGAATTCATCATTTGAACCATGTTACTTTTTTTCACCTTAGAAACTTACCTATTTCTATTGCTTGAAGTTCCACTGTGCTGACAACTGTTTTGTGAGGATTTGCTTGATACGGTTCTAATTGAAAGGAGTGATGACCATTTACCCTGGCTTGGGTTATACTCTTGAGAACATAGACTTCAGCCCGTTTCCAATTCGCAATCTGCGGATTGTCTCTTATATTGGCAGTACCAGCAATATATCTACCAGTAATGATGTCATCAATCTGTCAATCATACAAGAAGGCGGGACATGGTTCTGTGAAACAGGTGAGTTATTGGCTGTTGGAAAAATTACAACATTTTATTAACCAATTGACCTCTCGGAAACACGGAGAAAGCTTTGCCTACTCATTAGAACATGTAGTTTTTGAGAATTAGTGTATCTCTCTCTCTTTCTTTCTCTCTCTCTCTCTCTCTCTCTCTCTCTCTCTCTCTCTCTCTCTCTCTCAGACACACACACACACACACACACACATGTTCCAGTAATTCAAAAAAGAAATACACGCAAACCTCTCAATAGCAGCCACTCACAGGAAAAGTACTAAATGATCTGGTACACAAGTGACACGTATATCAAAGTTCACCTTTCAAACTTGTTTTTGCCAGCAAATGCCATACACCTAGTAACATTTTCGTTATTATTATTATTATTATTATTATTATTATTATTATTATTATTGACATATTTGGTTTAGTGCCCCAGTCAACTAAATCATAAAATTCATGTATATGTTGTTTTTTTACCAAAGTTATGTTCCACACATGATTATTGTATCCTGTTAACTTTAATATATAATATAAATTTAAAATATGACCACCTCGTAAAATAATAATAATAATAATAATAATTAATGTTATTATTATTATTATTATAAATAATATAGTAATAATAAAAACCTCAGTAATGTTAATTTAATGACAAAACACTATTTTCACTATTGTATCCTGTTCATTTTAGTATATATCTGAACTGAAACATCACCGCCGCTTAAAAACAAATTTTTAAAAAAATAATCTGAATTTTTCTTCTGTCCCAGGACAAAACACTAGCTTCGCTACTAATTGACAGCTTACATATGATTTGTTATACAAGAAGACTGACTCTTTGTTCTGCCAGCTTGTACAAACAGGCTTAGAAGCAGGTGTTCATATTTCAAAAAAATATCTGGATTAACCAGTTGTTTAGCTCGCGGAGATCACAACGCACTCGGCTTATGGTGAACTGGGAATGAAAACAAGCTTAACGTGGCCATTGAAAATAATACATGAACTGAAACTTCGTTTGCCTATATAAACAAGTATTGTAAGTATTGAATAACCTCTGACCCTAACGAAAATTGACTGTTCTGCATAAGTCAACCACCTGAATAATTAGCCGCATGAATTAGCGTGTTAGTAATTAATACACAAACAGTGAGGGGACACCAGACATCCGTCTGGATCTACTTGCTGGTTGTGTGTGTGTGTGAGACAGACAGACAGACAGACATAAAGACATACAGACATACAGACAGACGGACAGAGACAGAGAGAGTGTGTGTGTGCAACATGAATAAATAAGTGATAATTAATAGAGAAAGAAATATTAACACTCTCTTTGACGAGTTGGAAGGTTGTTTACTTGTATTTTCATATGTCTGTGAGAGTTAGTGGCCCAGTGTTTCTGTGAAAAACAATAGGTTGATAGGTGGTGGATGACCTATTGTTGTGAAGAATTTTTTTTTTTTATAGAGTGGTGATTAGTGTTTCTGATTTTTTTTCTCTAAAAATACTTGACGAGCGGTGGCCTAGGATTTTAAAAAAATATGTTAAAGGATAGGAGGGTGGGTGACGTCTGGTATGAAAAACAAAATAAAATTAAAAGTAAGGAAGGATAGGACTGTATCTAGGTCTAGGTATCCTATATTGAATTTTACGAAATACTTGCAATCATCGATAAAGCAATCAGATGGCATTATTAAGTTATTTATTTTCTCACAGAAGCAATATATTCAAAGTTGTAAGTTTCTTACTAAGTACGTAATGTTTCTCATTTTGAAAAGGAATTCAGTTTATATTGTCTATCAGATAAGTACTATGCTTATGTCAACAGCAACTGGAAACGTTTGAAGAAAAAAAACTGAATTTGAACAAAAGGCCTTTTTGGCTTAGTATAATGATTGTATGTTCCATATGAAAATATTTATGGAAATATGATAGGTGGAGAGAGGGAGGTGGCAGGGAGAGAGAAAAATTGAAGAATCACATTGCTAAATATAACTAACTGCGCACGAATTTATATGTACACAAGTATATATAGTAGATAGGCAAGCAAGACTTTATATGTACAGAAATATACATAGTAGATAGGTAAGCATGAATTTATATGTACACAAGTATACATAGTAGATAAGTAAGCATGAATTTATGTGTACTCAGGTATACACAGTAGATAGGTAATCATGAATTTATATGTACACAAGTATACACAGTAGATAGGTAATCATGAATTTATATGTACACAAGTATACACAGTAGATAGGTAAGCATGAATTTTTATGTACACACCTATGCATAGTGGATAGGTAAGCATGAATTTATATGTACACAAGTATACACAGTAGATAGGTAATCATGAATTTATATGTACACAAGTATACACAGTAGATAGGTAAGCATGAATTTTTATGTACACACCTATGCATAGTGGATAGGTAATCATGAATTTATATGTACACAAGTATACACAGTAGATAGGTAATCATGAATTTATATGTACACAAGTATACACAGTAGATAGGTAAGCATGAATTTTTATGTACACACCTATGCATAGTGGATAGGTAAGCATGAATTTTTATGTACACACCTATACATAGTAGATAGGTAAGCATGAATTTATATGTACACAAGTATACATAGTAGATAGGTAAGCATGAATTTTTATGTACACAAGTATACATAGTAGATAGGTAAGCATGAATGTATATACACAAGTATACACAGTAGATAGGTAATCATGAATTTATATGTACACAAGTATACATAGTGGATAGGTAAGCATGAATTTTTATGTACACACCTATGCATAGTGGATAGGTAAGCATGAATTTATATGTACACAAGTATACATAGTAGATAGGTAAGCATGAATGTATATACACAAGTATACATAGTAGATAGGTAAGCATGAATTTATATATATACACAAGTATACATAGTGGATAGGTAAGCATGAATGTATATGTACACAAGTATACATAGTGGATAGGTAAGCATGAATGTATATGTACATAAGTATACATAGTGGATAGGTAAGCATGAATTTATATGTACACAAGTATACATAGTGGATAGTTAAGCATGAATGTATATACACAAGTATACATAGTAGATAGGTAAGCATGAATTTATATATACACAAGTATACATAGTGGATAGGTAAGCATGAATTTTTATATACACAAGTATACATAGTGGGTAGGTAAGCATGAATTTATATATACACAAGTATACATAGTAGATAGGTAAGCATGAATTTATATATATACACAAGTATACATAGTGGATAGGTAAGCATGACTTTATATGTACACAAGTATACATAGTAGATAGGTAAGCAGAGAGGTAGTTAGAAGATACAAAAAGGCTTACATATTTTGATAGTATCCATCATTTTATTTTGGCCCCAGTCTCTTCCAATTATATTTTTGTTATTTCTTTTAGACTCGTAACCTTAGTTATCGTGCATTGATCTAGTCGATATCATCAACAGTTTAACCCTTTCAGCTCTCTTTCTTAAATATTTTATATACTTATGAGGTTCATTTCAATATATATGCCACCACAGGACGGTATTATAACTTTCCAGTTTTCGGAGTAATATCCATTATGCATAATTGTTTCGGCCTCTTTCTAACCGTTCAAAAAATGACAAGCTTGCATTAATTTTTGTTTGACATATTTAAATTTCGTGGTTGGTTCAATGTCCTGCTTAATGGAATAGTTGCTTATAATAACAAGATAAATTCCATTGAATATATGGTTGACATTATCCCGTTATAAAACACGGGAAGACTGAAACATGTAAATGTCAAGCAACATAATTGTACAAATAATATGCGCTACGAAATTCACTAGCACATGAATAATTATTTCCTAATAATGTGCTACTTGAATAAAAGTTCAGTCTGTCACCCCTTTAATAGCAATGGGCAATTGACAAAACAAATCAAATGTAACATATCAAATTATGTTAAATTTAAATATGATAAATTTTTGTTAATTTATCTTTTTGATATATGTTAAAATGTTTAAAAAAAATAAACGGAAAAACCTTAACAGGTATCAAAAGAACATGAAAAATCAACAAGACAGAAATATAGAAAAGATCCCCAAAAGGGTTAACTTTTTAGAAAATAACACATCAAAGAACGATTGTAACATAACACGTTCTATCCTTCATCAATTTGTTGAACCAGTTTGAGTTGTTCACTAATCGATGAAATATATCCGTTATTCACTCGATGAAATATATCCGTTATTCACTCGATGAAATATATCCGTTATTCACTCGATGAAATATATCCGTTATTCACTCGACGCAAGCAAATACCCTCTATACGTCTTAACCAATGATGTAAAATAGAGCAAAAAGAAAACACTCTTTCATTATTTTAACTTTGAGAACACTTTAATGAAAATGCTCTTTCATTATTTTAACTTTGAGAACACGGTAATACACGGGCATGTTGAAATTAATGCAGACTATACTATATTATTTCAAGTGGCTGTCCACAGAAAATTAATTTGTTTTAAATGTTGTTTTATACACATCAGTAATTATACCGCGTTTTGTTATCACACTCTTTCGTAGATAGGTATATCGAATTAATTCGTGTACTTCATACAAATCAAAAATATATTTGTGTACTGTAAATAAGATCACCGAGTGAGAAAGTCACACGTTTATAAAAAGGTTATGTTTATTTATTTATCTGTCTTTTTCTAATGTATGTGCGTGTAAAAATGGTTTGCTTCCATTTTATTTCTCCGGGACACCATATAGAAAAGCACATGGATATTTTTGCTCTTTGAACGATTTGACTTCTACATGCAAACGTTTCTAGTAATCCTCGACATGCAAACAGTTCTAGTAATCATCGACATGCAAACAGTTCGATTAATCCACGACATGCAAACAGTTCTAGTAATCATCGACATGCCAACAGTTCTAGTAATCATCTACATGCAAACAGTTCTAGTAATCATCTACATGCCAACAGTTCTAGTAATCATCTACATGCAAACAGTTCTAGTAATCATCGACATGCCAACAGTTCTAGTAATCATCGACATGCCAACAGTTCTAGTAATCATCTACATGCAAACAGTTCTAGTAATCATCAACATGCAAACAGTTCTAGTAATCATCGAGATGCCAACAGTTCTAGTAATCATCTACATGCAAACAGTTCTAGTAATCATCTACATGCAAACAGTTCTAGTAATCCTCGACATGCAAACAGTTCTAGTAATCATCTACATGCCAACAGTTCTAGTAATCATCTACATGCAAACAGTTCTAGTAATCATCGACATGCCAACAGTTCTAGTAATCATCTACATGCAAACAGTTCTAGTAATCATCGACATGCCAACAGTTCTAGTAATCATCGACATGCCAACAGTTCTAGTAATCATCTACATGCAAACAGTTCTAGTAATCATTAACATGCAAACAGTTCTAGTAATCATCGAGATGCCAACAGTTCTAGTAATCATCTACATGCCAACAGTTCTAGTAATCCTCGACATGCAAACAGTTCTAGTAATCCTCGACATGCAAACAGTTCTAGTAATCATCTACATGCAAACAGTTCTAGCAATCATCGACATGCAAGCAGTTCTAGTAATCATCGATATGCAAACAGTTCTAGTAACCATCGACAGGCACAAGTTTTCAGTAAGCAAACCTCCCAGTATCGGTTAGCAAAAAGAAGTCAAACGAACTAATAGTCACGAAGATAATTTTTTCATCGATTAAAATGCCCGAGTTACTGAGCAGATATGACATAACTGCAGCTCAAGAATCAGCAGTCTTCCCCAATATTTAAGTTTTTAGATGAATCACCCGTAACAGGCACATATTTGTCAAACAGTGGGCGCAAAAGTAAAATGGGTCGGTTGGAGCCTGAAGCCAATATATGTATGTACCGTTGTTAACATATGTCATTGTTTAAGTGATACTCTTAGGTACCTTGCCTTCAATTAAACAGTAAACCAACCTGCCAATGTTTAAGACAGGATACGGTACTGCTTGCCGCGATCAGTGAATTGTCGTTTGTCTGCGTTAACTGCTCTACTGTGGCCTCTATATGCTCATTTTTTTAATATAGTACAGTGCAATTTATCAAATCCGAAAAAACCTAAAGTTACAAGTAATCAGTTTTGTCCCCTGTATCACATATATTTAGCATTGCCAGGTTTATTTTTATTAATAAAATGATTTTGTTTCTATTGATATTTATACTCCAAGTGTTTGCACTAATTTTGTTATACGACATTTAAAAGAACTTTTCAGTAAATTTACATTATTTAATAAAATGTTACTGGCCGAAAAAAATATGATAGCATTGTTGTAAAATTGTTTGTCTGACTGACAGAGCAGGCAATTAAACGACGCTTATTTGAAAGTACTGAAATATTAACATTCAAGGGAGGACGATCGACAATCATTGTTGCTGATATATATATATATATATATATATATATATATATATATATATATATATATATATATATATATATATATAGTCATTTGAACCTCAATTGCCTGAGCCAAAGTTCGCAAAAATTAATATTTTGGTCTTTGCGATAGTATTGGGCCCAAGCTCTGTTTCAAGTTCAAAAGTCATTTGACTTAGAATTATTTAGGTACCGAGTATCAGTCACAGTCATATGCCATGCAAATACATAGGTGTACAACTACTGATTTAGCCTATTGTTTTAGATTGATCGCAATCTGAGATTATTCCTGCCCTGGATTGTTTTTACTTCGCTCATGGCCTTAGTCTATTTTCAAACATTTGGCCGACTTCATAACTTGAATCGGCCAGCTACCTGACCACTTTTTGAGTAATTTCTGGTATTTTGAGCACCTGAAGGGCCACAGTTGATCTGTTTAAGTTCGCAAATGGACTCGAGGTTCTTTTCATTTGCACTATTTTATCCGTAGGAACAATGAAAAAAAGAACAAACTGTAGAGCTTTTGTTACTTGTCAATATACCCAACTTAAAATTTACTTGACTTCGGGGCACACTATAAAGAGATTAGTCTTCACTTCGTACATTTGCCAAATAGCAAAGATTATCTGGTTATGAGAGTGAAACGACCTTATTTATCGACCAGACTGTATAGAAATTGTAGTATAATTTGAATTGGATACGAATTAAGACGGCATTACTGTAGAGTTTGTTTTAATGTGTCAACTATATTATTTCTGAGTGTCAATTATATTATTTCTAAGTGCATTTTTGTAGATATTCACTATTTTCAGGTAATATAATATCCGTTACTTTTTATTGGCAGTGTCCTTATCAAGATGGATAATAGACACGAAACCATTACATTTGAAATAAAAATCGTTGATTTAAATATTTAATCTAGGTTGCTAACATTCGCAGTTAGGGTGAACTAATACCCTTGTAGAGTAAAATCGCGTCAATACCCAACGAAGGAAGGGGGAGGGAGGAAGGTAATACTCAATTTACAACAGTGTCAAATGACTACACCACACATACTATACTGGCAGCTTGACCTGAATTAACCGTGTCATAGGAAAGGAACTTTTTCAAAATTCTGTATTTTAAAATTAGAGAAGTATTGTACATAAGACGGATACACACAAACAGGCACATGCAAATATATAAAAGAAGCAGAATCTTTCAATTTAGCATAAAGTTGTTAGATAAAGGCAATCCTGTATGTCAATACGTATGTACATTACTTGTGCAAACAACGGCTCAGACACATACAATACCTTATTGAAATAGAAGAGTATTTTTGGTACTTCGTTTTACAACGGCTCAGACACATACAATACCTTATTGAAATAGAAGAGTATTCTTGGTACTTCGTTTTACAACGGCTGAGACACATACAATGCCTTATAGAAATAGAAGAGTATTTTTGGTACTTCGTTTTACAACGGCTGAGACACATACAATACCTTATTGAAATAGAAGAGTATTTTTGGTACTTCGTTTTACAACGGCTGAGACACATACAATGCCTTATTGAAATAGAAGAGTATTTTTTGTACTTCGTTTTACAACGGCTCAGACACATACAATGCCTTATTGAAATAGAAGAGTATTTTTGGTACTTCGTTTTACAACGGCTGAGACACATACAATGCCTTATTGAAATAGAAGAGTATTTTTGGTACTTCGTTTTGCAACGGCTCAGACACATACAATACCTTATTGAAATAGAAGAGTATTTTTGGTACTTCGTTTTACAACGGCTGAGACATATACAATGCCTTATTGAAATAGAAGAGTATTTTTGGTACTTCGTTTTACAACGGCTGAGACATATACAATGCCTTATAGAAATAGAAGGGTATTTTTGGTACTTCGTTTTACAACGGCTGAGACACATACAATGCCTTATAGAAATAGAAGAGTATTTTTGGTACTTCGTTTTACAACGGCTCAGACACATACAATACCTTATTGAAATAGAAGAGTATTTTTGGTACTTCGTTTTACAACGGCTCAGACACATACAATACCTTTTTGAAATAGAAGAGTATTTTTGGTACTTCGTTTTACAACGGCTGAGACACATACAATGCCTTATAGAAATAGAAGAGTATTTTTGGTACTTCGTTTTACAACGGCTGAGACACATACAATGCCTTATAGAAGTAGAAGAGTATTTTTGGTACTTCGTTTTACAACGGCTGAGACACATACAGTGCCTTATTGAAATAGAAGAGTATTTTTTGTACTTCTTTTTACAACGACTCAGACACATACAATGCCTTATAGAAATAGAAGAGTATTTTTGGTACTTCGTTTTACAACGGCTGAGACACATACAATACCTTATTGAAATAGAAGAGTATTTTTGGTACTTCGTTTTACAACGGCTGAGACACATACAATACCTTATTGAAATAGAAGAGTATTTTTGGTACTTCGTTTTACAACGGGTTCCATATCATCAGTATAATATAGACAAGTATGTGTTAACCGTTTACTAATTATTGACGCAATAAGTCAGACGGCTACAATAACACGGGTAGTCGAATATGATTGACCGTTCATGTCAAAAGTGGCCAAAAAACCGGCTTCCTATTACATGTATTCATTTTATACACAGGTAATGTGTTACTTTCAACAGTTAATGCGTTGTAAATATTTAAATATTCAGAAATAGATTATCACTGTATGACAAAATAGATGACTCAATCAGTTTTACAGCTGAGATAACTTGCTACTTTAGTATTGTTCGTGCGCTACATCCTTCCCGAGAAAGATTGCTTATAGTAAAATACTGGCTGCAATATGCTTGAAATCTGACACCAAAATCGTCGATAACACATCGGATTCGAGGTACGGTTTGCCTTTAATTTCCACACGAGCATTATCATGTGGAAATTATATAGTTCACCAAAGAAGGAACACTTTCCCTCAGCTTGATTTGTGTGTGAGAGTTGCTCTGATTTCTTCAGATACTTCCACCGATTATTTCAGTCGACTGAGATAACCTCCAAAAACTGTTTGCTATCTTCATGGATGACATTTAACTTTATATGCAAGATAATATTAATTCTGGCTAACAATTTGATGACCTTATAAATATAATGATGTTATTTGCTGACGACATGGTTGTACTTGGTAAAATGCCACAGGATTGGCAGCACAGTTTGAAAGTGTTGGAAATATGTTGTGATAAATGGGGTTTAAAAATTAATACTCACAAAAAAGATAAAGATACTCAGAAAATAAGGACCCGTCAGCCTCAAGGACATGGAGCTATAATGGTAAACAGCTACAAGTTGTCAATAATTTTAACTATTTAGGTACTATATATAATAATACTGGTAACTTTGGTTGAATTAAGAGGCATTAGCAGGTAACAGTCTTAAAGACCTCAATAACCTGATTGCCAATACACGCAAATATGATTTGAAGCCACAATGCATATGTAAGCTGTTTTGAAGCATTTGTTGGGTTTAATTAAGTTATGCATGTGAAATTTGTGGATTCTCTAAATCAAAAGAGATTGAACGTGTACATTTGAAATTGTGTAAAAACCCGTCACGTGTTGAGTCTTCCACATACAGTATAGAGATATATGGGAGATTAGAAATATACCCTCTTTATGCATCACGATATGCACGAAATAATTAGATAATGGTGTTCCATTGTTAATACTAGTAACATTATATTGTCAAATGTCCATACAACGGATTATTGAACGATTGTGGCAACGGGTATACAAATTAGACTGATTATATGAGTATGGTTTTTCATATGTTTGGAATGACCCATCGGTTGTTGTTGCGAAGAATTTTTATTGAGTATATTTAGCAAAGAGTTTTAAATGTATTCATTCATACATGGATTAAAAAAATTCAAAATAGTCGTTCTTTATGTTCATATAAATATTTTTAAGCAATTATCTGAATTGAAGACTATTTGGATATTTTCACTTTCAGTCTTATCGAACAAGAGTATCGCTATTCTAACGTTCCTAACACTAATGATTTAGAAGGCGAGTATCACTTTGTTTTAGTTTGTCCCGTGTACCACCATCTTCGTGGGAAATATTTCTTCCTTTTATTAGGCAAGAACTAGAGTTTTCAAATGTATAGAGCTTGTGCAAGTTAAATACAGAAATATTATGTTAAAACGTTCGAACAATGTCAATAAAACATTTGAATTATACTGCAAACTCATTCCATGAATCTACTCTCATGTATTTGTCTAGTTCAATATCATACAATACTCCATACATCGAAGATAGCATAGAATTCCTCATATACATATTATTTGTACAATTATGTTGCTTGACATTTACATGTTTCACTCTTCATTTCTGACATCATGACGTCGCATCTTGACGTTTTACAGAAAGGGCCTGGCAAAGAAAATAATAATTACGAAGTCTATGTAAATACATTCGTTGTTTCATTTATGTGTTTAATCTGCTTGAAATATATGAGTTTATCATACGGCAACTGTGTTATATATATATATATATATATATATATATATATATATATATATATATATATATATATATATATATACCTATATCATATTTTTCAATATTACACACGTTTGATAACACCCAATGACATAGCGAATGATGGCATGACGATATATAATGTGAAGGTGTAATGACCAAAACATCCGAAAGCAATTTAAAGTCATGTTTTATTTTTTTTTTTGCTGTCATTATTGAGTAGCATTAGTATTTATATATAATATAATCTTATATTTGAGATTATTTCAGATGAAAGTTATGAAATACGTTGAATATTTTTTAAAAATGCGAGAACTTAATCATTCAACTCGTTTAATATATTTCAGTTGAAACAGACAATCGTAAGATCCTTCACTGTTGTTCATATAATTTTACATGTCATTTTTTTTATTGACAAACACTTTGCTTTCGAAAAAGGTAACTTCATTTTGTCCTGCCTAGCAATCATGTACCAATGTAATACTCATTTTATCTCTGCAATACAAAAATGCAGACATTCCAGCTATCTTGAGAACGATTTTACCTTTTGTAACTGTACATGAGGGAGAATGCTGTATCTCCTCAGTGCGTAACTATGGAAACGTTATGTCAATACCCTGGGGACCAATCTTGACCTCTTAGATTAGTTCTGCAATCACCAGTGTTATATAATTTGTTTTGACATTTGTCTGCAGTTTAAAGCTGGGAGCATTATACAACTAGAATAGCAAATAACACTTCTATAAAATGAACAAACACGCACCAGCCTTGACCACGTAGATTAGTTCTGAAATCACCAGTGTTATATAATTTGTTTTGACACTTATCTGCAGTTTAAAGCTGGGAGCATTATACAACTAGAATAGCAAATAACACTTCTATAAAATGAACAAACACGCACTATTACATTTTCAGACTGAAGTTTCTGTTTCACTAGTTTATGAATAATTAAAATATGCGCATTAATAACATGAACTATATAAATTCTTCAGCCCAACATTCAGATTTCATTTTAAAGAATTATACTTTTTATGCTTACTTAACAGACTACTATTAAAAGTCTGTCAATAAAAACTTGAAAAGAACAAGTATAAAATTGCAATTTTGAAACAGAATTTTTTTTTTACGAAGCCAAGGCAGGACACTAATCCCTGTCTAGTAAGTTTACGTTCAAAGTCATAAAGATGAAGATTCAATTTTCAGTTGACTTACATAAAACCAACTCCAACACGAATGTAGAAATAGCATGATTTATAAGTAATTCTTGTTACAGAAAGACCGATTTTGGAAAACTGTATATTCTTGTTGCATATATAAATCTCACCCGTATGTTATCATGTTCTGGTGATATAACTTCTAGTTTTAAAAAACATGAATGAAAATAATTTGAAGAAACTGTTATGTGCATAGAGTTTGAACAATCAGTGTGCATAATCAATGTACTCTTTGTGCCTATTCACTATTGGCCAATAACTTAATTAGGCTGTGCCAGAATCTCGGAGAAAAAATAATTATAATTAAAATCCTTTTATGTTTGTCAAAGTTTTGTGTCCCTTCGAGAAGGAGGGAAACCTAATTAAAAGGAAACATTTTATCTGCACAAACATACATAAAATTTACACAGGCAAGGTACACTTGTTGTGAATTAAGGTGAAGTTTTTCGGAAAGAACTGTTAGTCGGGGCAGTTTTTAATTATCGATACTTAAAAACTTATTGTGAACAATAAAGTAAAACTATCATTTTACATGTACATTTAAAAATGGGCTTTTTATACTGTCAAAAGTGATATGTGTTTCATTTTGTAGATAACTGTGGCTTTTTTGGGAAGAAAAAAATGAATGTACAATCGGATTGTAGAAGCTGCAGTGGCTCAGTGGTTAGCTCTCTGGATACGCTACCAAAAGGCTGAGGTTTGGAATCCTGCCATCGTATCAGCCTGGGTCGGTTACACTGGCGTGTCCCTGGGCAAAGCACTTTACCCCAAGCTGCCTTGGAACTAAATAACATACTTCTGTTTAATTTTGGCCCTACATTACAAGTATTCTATCGCAGCTAGTAGTACATTGCCATGGAAAGAGCAAGTACCTGTATTGCTAACCAGGCCTAGATTTCGCAAAGTTTTGACTTGCGAGTGAATATACCTTTTAATAAAGTAACAAACACTTTTAAAAGTGATATTTTAAATATTATGTAAAAAGAGGAATAGCTAAACATAATTACTGAATACAAACATGAAATGATCAAAATTTTTATAAGCAAGTAAAGTATAGACTTGACATCAATGTGATAACACAAACCTGAAGTCCAAGATGAAATATAATGCCATTGTAATACACGGATCAGAAATTTAAATATCAAATCGAAAGAAAAATTAATTTTTAATTTCCCTTGGCTTTTTGGAGAAAGTTGTTGAAGGGCATGAATTAAGAGTATAATTTGCATCTTCGCTAAATTTCGCTACCAGGTCAAAAGAAAAGCGTCAATGGAAAATCTATCAAGTTCCGCGCTGCGTGATCTGCACAGAATTAATTGGTTTCAGCTAGTGCACCTATGTTAGTGCCACATCCTTAAGATAAATGAAACGTCACTGTGATCCATATTTCACCTTTGTCTGACTTTGGTTAACTTGTTAGGCTTTGGCATGCTATATGCAAAACTTTCTACCTAGACTCACGAAACTTGATGAAGTGAAGCATCTTGATAATTATTTCACCCTTATTGCAAAAATAGATCTCTTTGATCTATATTTCATGTTTCTGTGACTTCGCTGATAACCGCATGCATCTCTATTAGTACTACAACTTACAGCCAAACGTCACTGACCTAACTCCTTGGAGAGCTAGCATTCTGAAATATATATATATATATATATATATATATATATATATATATATATATATATATATATATACCCTCTGTATGCTGTATAATTGTAACTCACGATAATAACTAGAGCTGGGTATCACGACAAATTTTGTAAATTTCCGTCTGTCAATAGCTGGAAAACATATCTTACTTTGATTTATAGCAAAATACCACCATATTATATTCATCATACTATTTGAAGAAAAAAAATTATCTTGAGATAAAAAAACAACAAATTATCATCTCAAAACAAAATCGCATCCTCCCACCGCAACCCCCAAAGAATAATTAATTTGTCAGTACCTTATAGTAGATGAATTTGCTATGTGTATGTTGATTGTTGTATAAATTGTAATCTAAAAACTGTAACTAAACTGGGATGGTTAAATGTACACTATAGCTGACACCGTGTGAAAGACATTGTGTTGACATAAGGGAGCTTGTTTATAAAAATAGGAATTGTTGACACTGAATTTACTAGCTGCACTATTGATGTAATAGGTTGGGGAAACTATAAGTGCGATGCCAACACACGGGTACGATGTTTATCAGAGACAACCAGTAAACATAAAACACACTTAGTCAACAAACGAAAACATATTTAGTGAACTTGAGAAATTACGTAAAATTTAAACAGAAAACAACCGCTCTCCTGAACATCTTCGGAATACAAGTACTTAACACATTAACACACGCTAGTAAATAACTAAAAAAATATAAGTTTTTGTTTGTTTGTTTGTTTGTTGGTTTGCCTTTAATCCGAAATTTTGCCAAGAGTTGGATTTGTTTTGAAAGAATAATACTTTTTATGCTTACTTTCCAGACTAATATTAAGTAATAAAAATGAAATCAATAAGGAAGTATCTTAGCATTTTTAAAAGACAGTAGTGGGTTGTTTTTTTTTTTTTCACGAAGCCAAGGCAGGAAAACTACAGTAAACATTCAAAACCAAAACGTAATAATGCCCAATAGGTTTCTTTGCATTTTAAGATACATTTTATTGTCTAGGCTTTGTTCTTCATGTGCAAGTTGGTCAAGAGAAAAGGTTATAGCTATGTCAAAATCTGTCAGGCGTGAAAGCAGACGCACATCCCTATATAGTAAGTTTCAGTTAAAAGGCATTTAAATGGAGATTCAATTATCAGTTGACTTACATAGAACCAACTGCTGCACGTAGATGTAAATAACATGAGTTAGTGCCTCGGCACTAAATATCCTATTTGTGTTGCTTTGCCGTAAAACACAAACAGAACTAATCTGGGTCGGATTTGCGTTCAGAATAATGGAATGCCTTTGAGTGGAATAAATGCCATTGGATATATATATTCACAATATATGTGTACCGGCAATAAATATAAACAGCACGTCAACTCTAGAAGTTAGGATTGTCGTAATAATGTATGTTCTGAACGGTCTCGCTGTCGGTATTTTATACAGCTTTTCGATTTGCACCTTTCTTTTTCTTTAGCGAAGTCCAGAAATATGCGTAACCTATTGTGGTGTAATTAACAAGATCTTAAACCCAAACTAACACCAACATTCTGCATGAATATCAGGAATAATTTTAAAATTAAAAAGTTATGCAAAATAAATAAATACAAGTTTACAAAATTTAATTATGGGAAAGTAATCATCTGCCATGTTAGAAAAAGATACAGAAACGAAAACTGTTCGATAGTTTTCGGATACTGATATCAGTAGTTTTGCTTGACCTGTATTATAAAACTGTTTGATTTGGATAGGAACATCATGAGCACTAACGATATGACTTTATAACTTTGTCAAAGAACATGAACGAAGTTAAATACCAAATTAGATGCAGCTGCCTCATAATACATACTAGTGATAAGTAACTGTAACCTCCACAATGATTTCATCTACAACTATCTTCAGTTCTTTATGGCAAATACATTGTTATTTTAATATTTGTTAGTGTGGTTAACGGATTGACTAATTGACTGATTTGACAAATTGTTCTGTAATTAGACTTTAGTGTGACATAACAAGTTTCGAAATAGTCCACCGCTCTGGAGATCATACCAATTAGCTGGATTTGAACGTTTATGCCAGGAATAATACATGTATAAATCCTCTCTCTCTCTCTCTCTCTCTCTCTCTCTCTCAGGCATGTTCAAATTTAATGTTGAAAATATGAGCCAGCGTTTGTGTTTACCATACTATGTATTTTCGTGGTGACATCGTATTTTTCAAGCTGCTTTAGCTGAATAAATTGAGTGTGCATACGACGTTGTTTCTATTTTATTTTGTAGAGTGTTTTATATCAATCTGAAAACAAAAATACTAATATACAAAAAGACCCCCAAAACACAACATATCTATTTTTAATCGAATGGAAGTTCCCAGCTATGGCTACAGCGCTGACGGCTCGTGTAATAGCCATGAAGTACAAGGGGTCAAATGTTCTATGACAGTTCATGTTTGTATAGAGTTAGCGGATGGGGATACTTTTTAAATAGTACTTACAAACAGTTTATCCATTTGTGTTGTTTTGGAGCTAGTAATGAAAAAGATACACTTTAACGGTACTATACTCTCAGGGTTCGCTTTCCAAGTTACTTAGATTATCTATTTGGCAATTCAAAGTTCATTGTAAAGAATGTTTGCATTGCTGATTGCTACTGTATAGGAGACGCGAAGAAATTTTCAAACAGTTTTCTGATCCCCATGTTGCCTTCTGTGTAAAACTTACTAGAAAAAGACTATATGAGTAGGAATATTAATGTCTAATACAGTGTTTAATAAATGTACTTTTAAGTTACGGTATATAGGTCGGTCCTGTCAAACATCTTGTGCATTTTGGCTATCATTAAAACCTGCTTAAATTTGGAAAAGCAAATAAAACGTAACAATACCTAATTGACACCACTGTACTCGTATACAGATTGGTGTTTGGGCGTTTATATTTTGTATTGTGTTAACGAGACTTCATTTACAACAGAACTATGGATACAAGCATAATGCATGATATGTAAATCAAAGTCATCAGCTCACTAAATGAAGCAGGTATATACGTACATTGAATGCATATATCAGTTAATGATAGCTTGCACATTTAGCTGCCAGTCTTATGAGTGCGATGATGATGAAAAACATTTCTGTAATGAAATGTTTCCTTTTGGGACTGATGATCTTCATTATAAATGTCTGACTACCGTCTATCTACTGAAGTTATATGCACGTAACGTTTCAGTTCGGTTGGTCGTACTTCGATGTCACTATAACAGGATCTGCCATGAGATGCATAACCATTTTCTCCTGTTTTGAATAGTAAGTAGGCAACTGATGTAATAGGGTCGCATATTGTTCATTGAATAATGAAAATATTCCATATAAAGGGCGTCTTTACAATAGCTTCACATGTGTAAAACCTCGCGGCAATAAGGGCGTTTTAACTTTCGGGTAGGAAAATTATGCAAATTCGGTACAACTCTAGCAGGAATTTGTACGTTTTTTTAATAGCAGTTTCCTGTACCTCTTTCGTATGACGTGTCGTATATGTATTTGCCTCTGTTAGACGCGTAAAGCACGAGTGTATTTTGTTTCCCATCACTATTTACTCACTTGCATGAAATATTATTACAAATACCCGGGACCGTTATATGCCCTAGCTTTACTTCTTCTTGTTTAGCTAAGTTATTGGTATTTGATGCTTGGATCTAAAGGGAGATAATAATTTTTGATAACAATTTGATAGAGCCGATCTCTCTGCAAGTTTTCCACCGGGCAATCGAGGACATGGTCTCGGGCGTGTGTATCGCCAGGTTTGGAGAAAAGATACACTCCAAAATCGCGAACAAGCACCAAGCGTGTAAACGGGGACATTCCTACAAATCATGTTTTTAAATTGTTTTGGGTTAAAATTGTCCGTAGAAGCAAGATTTTACCCTTTTTCCAACCCTAGGACGTCCTCGGTTGGAGGTGTGTCCTCGGTACGTTGGTGAATAATCTCATTAATGTCCTCGATTTACACCAAATGCAAACACACACACACACACACAAACCCACCATCACATGCACTTTATTTCTTCAGCGTACATGAATAGGGTATGGCAGTTCCTATGATCAGCTTGCCAGGAAAATAATAGACAATTGTGTACGCCTTCATCGAATTGCTTCTGTTATATAAAATCCACATCTTCAAACTTGTTGAATCCCTTGCTCGTTATCACTCTTATTATCGGGAAAATGGTGTTCAGAACAATATGTCTCTCTTGTTTACAACCTTTGGATCTCTTGGTTTGCATAGCAAATCTACCCTCAAATGCAACATTTCACCAAACATGACACAACTCTTGATGATGATGAATTTCTGCCATGGTCAAAAAATGATCGTCATTATTTACTTTTTTCACTAACATCAGCTAGACAAAACTACTTCTTATATTGGTACTCCTGGCAGCAAACGTTGTATGTGCCCTTCTATCTGTTCATACAGGAGTATAAATAAATAAGTGCAATAAATATTCTAAGCGCTTGCGCTTCTTCAGTTTTACGACATCCACTAGCATTGAAGGATTTGGATTAATCTACTTCATGATATACTTCATATATAGTATCCACTTCATAATATACTTCATGTATAATCCTTTCCAGTTGTGGTGTTATAAGCCCAACGAAAACAAGGTGTCGCACATACTAAAAATCAGACGAATTCTTTCGTAACAAAATGTATATAGTGTGCTGAATTTTCACTTTTAATGGAAAGTCATTTAGGAACATCTAGATCAAAATGGAAACTTAATCAGAACTATTTCAATCGGAAAGAAAATGTTATTTCCTATAAGATGAAATTATCAAGGACATATCTCATTAGCAGGTATCAAGGACATATCTCATTAGCAGGTATCAAGGACATATCTCATTAGCGGGTATCAAGGACATATCTCATTAGCGGGTATCAAGGACATATCTCATTAGCAGGTATCAAGGACATATCTCATTAGCGGGTATCAAGGACATATCTCATTAGCAGGTATCAAGGACATATCTCATTAGCGGGTATCAAGGACATATCTCATTAGCAGGTATCAAGGACATATCTCATTAGTGGGTATCAAGGACATATCTCATTAGCAGGTATCAAGGACATATCTCATTAGCAGCTAAGAAATTGTTTCATCCAAAATCTGAATTGGCAAATTTGAATTGATTATAATGATACTAAAAATGAAATGGGTCAAGAAAAGAGAGTTAGTCAACAACTAATTTAATTTGACAATCACCAACTATATTTTGGGGGGTATGGGGGTGAAAATGAGTGATGATACCGACTATAGTAGTGTAAAACACTGATTTTGATACCTTGTTAGCAATTAATTTCATTTTTTTTCGACAAATTTTATTTTGTAAACTATAAAAGCTTCGATATATTTTGGGGTTTTAACAACTTTTCTTAGTCTTAATTATAAAAAAAAATTTTATATAAATTTTAGGCTAATTTTATTTTTGTAAATTTTCCAACCATATATTTCAAATTTTACTACTATACATTTTCTAAGCTATATATTTCAAATTTTATTTTTGTACATTTTTAACTATGAATTTGAAATTTAATTTGTATAACTTTTAAACCATGTATTTCAGATTTTATTTTTATTAATTTTTAAACTATGTATTTAGAATTTTCGTTTTGTAAATTTGTCAACTACAAAATTTCATTTATATAAATTTTTTTAATTAATATTTCAAAAAGTTTTATAAAAATGTTTTGATAACAAGTTTCAATAAAATGTAATGAACTGAGAGATCAAAATGTTTTTCAAAACACGATTGATTTAGTGGTAAAATCGTAATTATTGTTTGGTTTTTTATAATCTTATGGATGGTAAAAATTATTGAACATTTCATGTAAATAATAAATACAAATTATATTGTGCGTAACATTTTGATAAGTTCTTCTCTTTGATTGTTATTGCTATATCTTTTGTCTAGAGAGTACAACATGATTCGGTTTACAGTTCAAAAATATCAAAAAAGTAAATTACTCAAATAAATATAGAAATTGGTTGTAAAATTATATAAATATAAAAATGCTAAATAATTCAAATACAAATAAAAGTAAATTGTTCGGATATAAATTACTCAAACAAATATAAAATAGTAAGAAATGTAAGTATTTAAACTTGCTTCAAAATAAAAATTTTACAAGCAGATTATTTCATAAAATTACATGAAGAAAAATCTTTCAACTAATAAAAAAAGATTGGTTTATAAAAATATATGAAGAACAATCTTGTAATAAATTTAATACATAAAATAAATATTTTTATGCTAGGTCATTAATTACTGTTTTTTCCAAGTAAAATAATCTGGATTATTCACTGGGGTGGAATACTACTAATAATTCTTCACTGCCCATCAATAGACATTGATAACATTATGACTAAGAAGTTTTGAACTATTTTAAGACGCTTGCGTGGTCCAGTGTTAAGTATTGCCATCTCACATGCAGACTATCCAAATTCAAATCCAACATTGTGAAAATATTTTTTTTTCTTCATATTTTTCCGTGCTACATTACCTTGAAATGGGAAGGAGAATTATGCTACTACTGATATTTTATGTGCGAATATACACAAAAGACAGCAGAACATAAACGATAAACCGCTGACATTATCGAGCGGGATACAGTAAAAAATCTGTTAATTCAGTCTGTTATACATATAGATAGCCAATACTTTTGAGCAAAACATAAAAAGACAATTTGCTTGCTTAAAGTGAATAAGAGATATATTTCATCTCGTGGATAAAAACAATAACTTAATTATTTTCACCCACTTGATGAAATATATCCATTATTCACTCGTTTTTAGCAAATATCCTCTGTGTATTAGAATAATATTCAGGTAAAATGTTTATTTCTTTATATTTTTATATATAAAGTTATCAATATTTTGTGAGAAAGTTTCTTTAGGTCAATATTTGTAATGACCGTACGTTATCTGATTTATTACATCAAGCATGTACATTTTATTATCCAAACATAACAAGCACGTTTTTGTTTGTTCATATAAACCTACTTTGTGGTTAGTTGGTCTTATAACACATTTTATTTGATTGTTCACTACAATGAAAAAAAAAATACTATTTTTATCATTTTCATGTGAGATTTTTATCAACAACTGATTTTGTAATTCCTTTGTATATTTTAATATAATCTTTATCATTATTGTAAAATTGTATTGAATATTGTTTGCTTTTTAATCTAACTTTGTCTTCAATAATTTTTGAGCCAGCCTCATCTTAAAATTTAAATAGTTGTCTGAAGTTTCGTTTGTTAACAAATGTTTTTGCATTTGAATCATTATATCATGAATGATTTTTATCATACCAACCTAAATCAAAATAATTTCTAAATTCACAATCGTCAATAAGATCTTGATATAAATTGTTTGTAATTATATTCATTACCAAACTATTTGTATCAGTATACAGAAATCTTACTGTGTCACCATATTTCTTTTTCATCACATTGTACCAGAAAGTATACATCTTCTGTTTTGATAGGTCTAGTATATCCAATCCAACATATAATGGTTTATCATACAATACCTTTGTTTTTTAACCTCAATTCCAATTAAATGTTGGTTGAATATTTTGGATTGCTTATAAGTAGGTTTAGCAAATAATCGCCTAATTTTACCTGTTTGATCACTTCAACAGAGTTGTACGTTACACAATTTTCTGTTACTTTGAAGTGACTTACCATACGGGGCATAGCTGCAAAGCTTGTTCAAATTGCTCTCATAGTGACTTTTTCTTGCTTTTGCTTCATTACACAACCTAATATTATTATCTATGTATTTTTTTCATAAATGGTTTTTGTTAAAATTCCAAACTGTATGGACTTTGGTTACAACACATCCAAGTGCTATAAAGAGTTTTCAATAATTAATAATTTTTAATGTATGGTGTAATTTTTTATGATATAAATTTGGTACAAATTTTTTGCACTCAGCTAATTATTTATTATTATCTTTTAATATTTTTTGTTGGAAAGGTGACAACATTTCTTTTTTAATTTCAATATTTTTAACAAATAGCTGATAATCGTTAAAAAAGCATGGGTTCCTGGACGAATATGTACATCAATCTCCAGTTGTAATCCCACAGAACTGTCGTCGTGTGTTTCCAATATCTTTTGAAGATTTCGTTTGTTAGGTGATATCCATCTGAAATTATCATAAGGCAAAGGTAATAACATGCTGCTAGAATAAAATCCATTTCCCTCAACATATAATACAACTCGGTTCTTAATTTGTATCAAATTTAACCCCCATATATTTGTTATTGGCTCAGCATTATCACTTTGGGCATACTTTGCTTATTCCACCTCTAATAGATTTTTCCTCCCACAGATAAATATTCTGATATAATAATAATTGTAGTCCCTGCTTATCATATTTGATTCAACAATTCCACGAATATAATGGTAAAGTAATATAATGAGCTGGGTCTATCTTATATTGGTCACGCATACCTTTTCGATATTTTTCCATCATAAAACATCAAGTGAAAGATAAATATTATCATCATCTTTGAATGTTTAACAATTACATTTTTTCCATACATCCAGTGCATACTCGTATTGCTAGGAATGATTTTATCGTTGTTTAATTGTGTTTCATCCATTTTTTCATATCATCAAACCATACGTATGAAAATATACCTTTTGTCTTAATAAATTGAACTGATAATTATTAAATTTACAATACAATTTGTTAAGTTTAAATCGTCATCTGTCATATTGTCTGCAATTTATTTCAAGTTCTTCAGATACATGCTGATACCTATCAACAAACCTAATTTGGCTAATTTTAAATGATACATACAGCTCCATTCTTTTTGGGATACACGTTAATTTTGTTTAGTTGTTTGTTAAATTCACAAGTGATTATACGAGAATCGTGTCCTTTTAAATTGTGTATAAAACACGGTGTTTCCCTTTTTTGTGATACTAATTATGAGATTACAGCTTTGATGGCATGCACATCGATAATGACCTAATAAATGACAAATGACCTCGGCATTTTATGTCAATATTAGTGAATTCCTGTTCACAGATATAACATATTTTTGCTAACTCATAATGTCTTTTTTTCTCTTTTTTGGTCATTATTATATTATCCTTATTTGCTATAAATAATTTATTTATTTCTGAAATTATTTTTTCAAGTAATTTCATAATGTGACCATTTATATTCTCACCTGTTCTCTGATCAACCCAAAGCTTTTCTGGTGGGTTTTCTTAAAATATTTTCTTGAAAGCATTTGTTATACTAGTTCTAGCTTTATTTTGAAGTGGTATTGTCCAGGCATATTTACTGAATATATTAATTACAGTTAATAAATATGTTGTACCTTTATAACAGTTACTAAAATGCTGTATGTCAACAAAATCGGCCGACCATATTGAATCTATTTTATCTGTAAATACACGGCGCTGAGTGAAATGTATTCTTATGTACTTCTTGGGGTAGTTTTCTTGTTCGCTTCAGTTCCTCGTTCCGTTCTTATCTTTTTTTCTGCTTTTTCCTAAACCTAATTTAAATTTAATTTTCTAATTGATTTGACAATTTACATTTAGTTACTTTTCTCGCCCAACGTTGCACCCGAATGTTTGTCTAATTCATCAAGCAGTGTTTCTATCACATTGTGATTTGGATGAACTAATACTGTAACAATAATCATGCTTTTCACATATGGCATTTAATTTATCAAGTGGTGAGCCATTTGGTAAGGTATATCCAGTAGCGGTAACTACCAGGCAATGTTAATCCTTCTTGTTGGTAATAAAGGTAGTAACTTTGCATCTATATCTATATTGCCACCTGTTTTAGTTTTAGATGATAACAAGTTGTTTTTTCTTGTACCAGATATTGAACATATCTCCCTCATATGTCTTTTGTTACGTTTGGTTTGATTAGAAACTATATTATTTGTGTCAGTTTGTGTTTTGCACTTTAAGCAATACCATTTCATTGATATAATTACATTACATTGTTTTTTATTATAAACATTTTGTTTTTCTTGTGCCACATATGGAATATGTACTCATCATAACTCTTTTTTTGTATGACCAATAACCTCACATTTTGTATTGGGGTTTTTTTTCTCACTTTAGACAATATGATTTAATTTACTTTATAATTATATTATATTAAATTTGAATATTACTAAGTGGCACTATTAATTTGTTGTCTCTGGCAAAAAAAAAAGACATTTACCTTAATTACCACGACCCGTTTTACCTGGAAGTGTTAAACCTGACCCACCAAACATTTTTCCAAAAATACCTAGTAAAAGGTAACCAGTCGCACCAGTCATAAGAGGAATCAATGGAATTATACCTCCTTGCTTCTTTAATTGTTCTTTTGATAATTTTATATCTACAACATGACCCTTACATTTTCCTTTTATAATTCTTTACATTTGTGTTTTAGTTAACTTGACCTTATCTGAAACATGTTAGTTGCTTTTTTTCAAGTCCTATGACCACTAGTTGCTGTTTCTTCATATGTTTTCGTATTTCTTGCTTAATCCAAATTATGTGTATGACATATATAGATATATATATATATATATATATATATATATATATATATATATATGTATATATATATATATGTATATATATATATATACATTAAAATCGTTTTTATATACTTTGTTCTTTTACTAATTATTTCTGTTTATTTGTAAGCAACACATTAATTTTGATGTAACTCATTTTATTATATATTTATACAATAATTTGAATTTTCCCATTTATTGTGTTTAATGATAGGTAACTGGCACTTAAGATAACTGCATAACAATGATAATCAGCCGCTGTGCCAAATCTACCACCTAATTCCCAAGTAATCTCAATGTCAGATGTATTCATTACAAGTTTTTCATCATGTTTATTAACATCAAAAGGAAATCTTGGGTAGAGACTTGCATAATCAAATATATTGACGTTTGTGCCAGTGTCAAGATCTATATATGTATTTACAGCCTCTTGAAATATTGTATACTTGTATATGCTCTTGCGTAATTTTCAATACCAGCTGAAGTATTGCACTGTAATGACCGCTCAGGATATCGCACAGAGTACATTCGTACATATATTCGTCTTAAATTTGCATGATAAAATACCATATTGTTTTATTCCAGGGTATTATTTCTTGCTAAAGCTTGAAATGCTATAAATACATGCCGTGAAAGCTGCTCACTTGCATTTGTGGTAATTCTCCATGCTGGATTTAATTCATTTAGTGTTATAATGTTGTCTATATAGTCGTCTGTTCCAAATACATCTTTTTGGCTTCACCACAGACCAATTTTGTTTCGATATCACTTGCCACTGGCATTGACAATTCAAGTTTTGGTATATATTAACTAATATGAGCAGTGTTAAATTTACCATTAGCAACCACCGCATTCTTAATAATATATTGTCCAGATGGGTTCCTATCTAAGATTATGGTGTCTTTAACACCACGGAATACTGTATTTATATCTCTACATAATCCAAATATACTACGTAATGGTAAAAATAATGACAGTTGTTTGTCACCAGTAGTGAGAAGCTGTATTTTTGCAAATCATTCATTACCACCTGTATCTTCGAAACCTTAGCAAAAATTGATGATCCTGAACAAATCGAATATATAGTTTATAATCTGCAAAACGCAATCCACCATGACCGACGTCCACTTCAGTCACCGGTGACATTTATAAGGGTGTACCTGTCATGGTAATGCAGATTTAATTTCCGAACTGTTTCGTTGAAAGAGAAGCACATACCGTAGCTCCCTATTTTTGTTTTCCTATAACTCAGCCAAGTTATTTTGACATTTTTAGAGCGATTTTGTAAATACTTATGCCCTTGGAAACATTATAAGCTGAAGCAATTCAACTAACGGTACAAGTTAACAGGTATGTATATTTTATTCACAATAATATCAAATTAAATAGTAATTGTATCAGAGTTCAAAAATACGTTTTAGAAATCAACAGCATCTCATTTAAGTCTTATTTAAATTTAATTCATTATTCCACGAATCATCAGTCAATTGGCTAATTAATTAATTAATTTACTCTTGAGACTTTCAGACTCGGTGCAAAAGGGTGTGAAATGCGATCTTTTAGGGTGTTCTTATTATCAATGTTCTAATTTGCAACGAATATCGCAACTTTCACATAGTCGGTATCAGGAGTCATTTCCACACCACCTCTACCCCAACCTAGCCCCCCCCCCAACAAAAATAGTTGATATTCGCCAAGTCAAATTATTTATTGCGTAACTCTTCTTTTTTTTTGAAACATTTAATGTATAGTATATAACTACAAATATGCTAAATCAGAGTTTAACATTTACTTTCCAGTTGAAATTGTTCGGATGAAGTTTCTATTTTATTCTAGTTGTTCGTAAATGACTTTACATTAAAAGTGAAAAGGCTGCTCATACTACAGATATTTTGTAGCGAAATAATTCGTCTGATTTTAAATATATGCAACACCTTGTTATAAATGGCTTTATACCACCACAACTGGAAAGGAATATATTGAGGTCACATGAGGTATATTATGAAGTAGGTGGCTGGCGTAGACTGGAAGAAACACAAACACTTAGAATTTTATATAGAGTATTTGAGTAATTAAATACAAACGCTGCTTTAACTTCTTTCCGCCAAGAGTACGAATCTAAGAAATAGTTTTGCCTAGCTCATGTTAGTGAAAAAAGTAAATCTTGATGATAATTTATATGACCCTGGCAGAAATTCATCATCATCAACAGTTGTGCCAAGTTTGGTGAAATGTTTTATTTGAGCGTGGGGTTGATATGCAAACCATGACTTGTTATAGAAAAGTCAGAGAATATAGATTCAAACGAGTAAACAAGAGAGACATATTGTTCTGCTGAACTGAATTGTTGAGAGAATATGTTTATTCCTACGCACTTTGTCCTGCTGGATTGCCAGAAACTTATACCAACTATATAAGATGACAACAATTTCAATATTCATGTACTACTCTAGCCCGGCATGAATGATAACGAGTAAAGGGTATAGAAAAGTTTGATGATGTGGATTTTTCCTATATAAACACATGCCTTGTTAGATGAAGGCGTACATGCCTAACAATTGTATACTGCTGTCCGAGCTAGTTGGGCATAGGAACTGTCATCCCCTGTTTATGTTTATATATGCTGAAGAAAAGAGAGGGATCAAATAGTATGAACAATAAAAATGACAAAAAAGAGTTACATGTCTATGAGTTCATCATCCTATACATAACTCCCATAATGTGATGGGAATCAATGAAAAACTGCATGTACGTCAGTCATCTCTTGTTCCAAGTCTTGAGAAGACGTTTCGTCCATCCATGCTATGTATTTTTCCTTCGATCTCTTATATCTCTTTGCAATGGGATATTCCTTTTCTGAATTTAGAAAAGCAGGGTATGTAAATTTTGATAATTTATCTCAGGTTCCATAAAAAGTTGATGACTTCTGAAGATTAAGCTTACAGTCTTGGTCAATATATTTCTTTTGACTGATTATGGAAGACTTTTCTTACAGAGAACTATTTGACATCAGTTACTTTAAAAGGTTTAAATTCCGATGACTCTTGCTCTAAAGTAATTGCCAATAAGATGTTTACAGCTACGCTTCCACCATAGTTTCTACTGTAAAAGTCACAAATATATGAGGTCGGGTTATAGTATAACTTTTATACGATTATTTGTTTTCGTCAAAGATGCAGCATGCCCGAGTTATATTCATTTATTATTCTACTCTTCAACACCATCATGGTATTACTGATGTACTTGAAATACTTATCACTGAAGCGCTTGAGCATGATCAGAGACACTGACTTCAGGCATCTGTACAATAACGACTGAGTGGAGCCTGAGTGTGCGATGATGTATTTAACTGCTGATGAGAAGTTTAATAAAGCAATGGGAGTTACGATTACACTCAATACCTGAACAGAAATGAGATATGCATCAAACATTGTGACTTTGGATCATCCACCGCTATCAGATAATCAGATCAACAGCTACGCTAGAAATAGCCACATGCATATTCTGTTTATGTTGACAGACCAGGTGCCAGTTGTAAGATGACAAACCAAGGACGGGTGGCTAAAAGTACAGACAGACTTTGCTAAAAAACTGATATAGATTCGTCAGGGTAAAAAAATATGGTGTCTGTCAATCACAAAACTTGTCATCGCTTCCATTACACTGCTTGAGGGATTTTACTGAAACTGTGTAGGCTACATAAGTTGATGGTTTAGATGCCTCGTAATGTTTTACTTTTTCTCTGCCTAAATTTTCGGCATGTTTTTTTAAATGCCTGGTTAAGGTGTAATTTGTCAAAAGTCTAGGTTTGTTTTAAAGAAGTTTGTTATTACTGCTTCTAGACTTATTAAGTGGATGTAAATATACAAACAAATTGTTCTTCTGGCACTATTGTTTTAAATGTATTTCATTAAAAATGTCAAGAGGATCGGTTTTAGAAAGAAGCTTGTCATCAATTCTTCTAAGCTGCTAAAGGAATTTACATAAACTTTCTTTGCTAAATAAGTGGATGATGATGCTAAAAGTCTTTAATGTTCATGACAATGGTAGGGACATATAGTGTTACACGCGTTAGCTTTCAGGCACTTTCGCAGGGAATCCTAATTCAATCAACAGGTGTGCTTAACCCCGTACTCATTATTTTGAGTCAATTTCTTCACACTTTACACAAATATTAACATTTTGAGGATTCAAGTCTTTGTTGGCACTTCTTTAATAATTTATGAATTTTCGCAGGTGTAATCAGTAGTTGTATACACGTTCATGTGGCTCTAAAAATAAGAAATATTTAGACGATTAAAATGTCCAAGGGAATAATGCAATTACTTCTGCGAAACTTTATGAAAGACATTGCTGACATTATACATAAGTGTTTTATATTAATGTGCAATTAGAGACAACTAAAAGGCCATCAGTGCAAAGAATTTCATATCTGTAACAGCATCTAAATTTAGTTTTATTTGCAATTTCAACTGTGCAGACATTCAGTATTGATCTATTTTCCTCGGTTTTGCTGTAGATAAATTTCATAATCGATGAGCAAGGTTTTAAAAAAAGCTTGTCACATACAACGTTGATAGATATTTAAAAAAGCATACAAAAACAAAATAAAAACATCTTGACTTGGTTATGTCTGCCCAAGAACCATGTTGGCACAAATAATCTGGTAGGCATGTTTATATGCATATATAACTGCCCAGGTTATATATTTGCACTATTTGGTTGGTTTTAGCATTTCTTTTATTATTTGTGTTCTTATTTGTAATCTTTGAAGCGACAGTTCTTAAGTAGTACCTTATTACTGAGGACATTTGTTTTATAAGACATAATGCTAGTTTTCATTTGAAAAACTAATATATCAGTTTCTAATGGGTGCTAAATCGTATATTTGCCATATTTATTTTGTTTATTTGTTACACTTTATATCTGAGTAAAAAGGTGAACGAAATTGAACACTCCTGTACTTTCAGGGCTTGGAGAGGGAAATGGTCAAGAAGAATGGTATATTGTACAGAGTTCTAATTCAGAAAAATGTTGCTACACATCTCTGGAACTGCGGGAGAATCCATTGCTTGTAAATTCCATGGAAGAAATGAACATTAACGCAATATTAATGAATCTCTTAAATATTGTACCAAAACTTAATATATTCGACCTGAAAATAATATTTCTGCTCTCCTAGCAATTAAATATTACTTATAATGCTTTCAAATATTTAGTCCCGAGTTAAATAACTGCCAGACTGAACTCTCCGTCTCTCAATTTTTTGGATGGAAGCGTTTCAAATAAGTTGGAGGAAATTCATTTAAATATTTGTCAGAGACTAGACATACCTTTATTCCATCCCTTCATGGGAAAACAATTGTTTTATTTGCTATCAATTCTACAACACACTGAATACTATGCAATGCTTTATTTACCACCAGAGGAGGGGAATATAACTATCTCTTTATAGCTATATTCCTTCTGTCTGTCTGTATGTCTGTCGGTTTGTTCTTAATCTGTCTGTCTGTCCATAATTATTTTCTTTTCATGGGCTTAAGTCTCAAACTGTTAGAGGTATCTCTATATAACTTGATACACATATTATAATAGTGGTACATATGTGTCTTCTGGTATTGACAGTTCTTAAGTTTCACTATTATTCTGATTTGTCCGCTTTTCACCATCACTCCATTAATTGCCCAAATTTTCTTTTCCAGGGCAAAACTCTAAAACTACGGAAACCTCTATTTGCATGACTTTGTGCATCGTGTAGTTTTTATAGTTTACGTATAGTTTCGTGAGGTTATCACGAACACATTAAAAGTGACACAAAAGTTTGGAACAAACGTTAGAAAAATAAAGCTGACGTCTAAACTTAAGTAGTCGTGAAAATTTATCAAGATCTGTGAAGTAGTTTTGATGTTATGAACATTTAAAGATGTTTCAGTGCAGAAAACTCATAACAAACTTAGTACCTTTTCCTGATTTTGAGGATGTCACGGACGAGGTATAGTAATTTAAAATAATTTAAATTTTCTTTAATATTACTTAATACACATTTCTTAAAATCTTTTATTGTCAATGAAATACAATATAAATTAATATTCATCTTAAGGTGAATACTCTTGTAAATGAAAAAAAGAAGTTTACATTGGCTTTTTTATAAAAAAATTAATTTGATGTCTCTGGAGAAATGAATGAGAAAAATGTGAAATTTCAATAGATTCTCAGTTAGAAAAATATTTGATATATGTCTACTGACATATGAATAATGACCATCTGGTATAATGCTGAGATTTGAAGAAACTTAAGTTGTATTTAAATCATATCAATTTCAATGTTCAGGGTTGTGAACAATTATCCAGATAACTATCTGAATCTGTAACACCAGCTTGAACATATTTATACTTACAAATTGCAAGAAAATTACCTTCAAATTGTATTATAAGAGTTCAGTAGAAAAATTAAAGTCTCATATATTTTATGACATTATCAAAACTCATGAACATTAACGAGATTGATCAAAGTTATGTCCACTGAATTTTTTAAAACGTAGATATCGAGAGAAGTTATTAACTGAACTCGATGGAAGTTTCAGAGGTTCTCTTTATTTTTATTATATTTGTTTCTAAACTTCAATGTCAATTGAAGAAACCACGAAGAGACTTGCTGAGCTACATATCCAAAATGTATTTACCATAAAATGGTAATTAGGAATTTCTATTATATAGAGCACTTACCATTGTTCTTCGTAAAACACTGATTCTCTTTTTACGACATCAGAAATAAATACGCATGCGCACGAGAATAAAATTCAATATATGTATTGACATTACTGATCATTTGTTTGTTTGTTGGGTTTTTTAGGGGGGAGGGGGGACTTTTGTATTTATTTAGATCAGTGTATAGGCAGGAAGCAATGTGATACACGTTTCAAAGCTAAGCTCAGTTACATCTAGCGCGAAATGAATCAGTTATACTGCGTAAAATCTCGTTATTTTGTTTAGAAAAGTATTGACAAATTGGACAAATATTTATTTATATAATATGTTCTTTCTGTGAGGACGACAAGAGAGTTTTATTTCTATTAATAATTGAACCGTTATACCAGACATTCTTTTGCTACTAATTTACAACTTTAAAAAAAAAAAGATAAACATTTCCGCAAATCAATCAATTGCTCTGTTTATCTTTTTCCTTTAGTCTGTGTAAAGTCCTAGTACATTGATTTACCTTTTTAATAAATATATTTCGTATAAAAAGTATGGATAAATGATGCCGCAATTAGACTGGGTTTTGTTTCCTGTCTTTTAAATTCAACGGGGGAAAACAAAAACTAATCACCCATTTTTACAATGTCACAAAAAACATAATACACTGATACGTGCAGATAAGAGGATACAGATTATTGTTACATCTTTCCTTCATTCTAATACAGTGGGTTTGATATCTGCATTGCCTTTGATTATTTCAATTTGTTAAAGTTTGTTCAAATATCATTAAATACCAACATATTTACATAACCTTTGTTCCTTGAGCAAAGAAAAAGAGATACCGTGTAAAATGTTGTAAAATATCTCAATGAAAGTCTCGACAAAAAGGATTACGAATAATTTATTATATATTTATCGGAACCCTATGTAAATTATCAGGAGAGGTAACCATATTAGTCTTTGTACGATTTGTAAGCTGAGTTTGTAGCTCGTTTCATGCATTATACTGACCTAACAAATATAGGTACCTTGCATCTTATTCAAATTCAGTGCTTTCAACCTATTTCGAGTTAAGGCCAGAATGATTATCAATACTTTTGCTCTTTGTCTCTTGGTATTTTACAACATTTTACACGGTATCTTAATAGAGACAAGATGCAGTGCAAACTCCATTTATCGCAAACCTTTGTACCGAACTTACATCTGCGATCTATCGAGGTAGGATGTAAAACGAGTGTCGACCTTCAGTGAAGACAACCATTAAAAGGTCTTTTGTTGTTGTCATTTTCATAAATGAAAACCTTTGTTTTCCATGTTGTCTTTAATATATATATATATATATATATATATATATATATATATATATATATATATATATATAGAAAGATGTATATATACACATGCATGCATGGATGCACAGACCTAAAGATAGATGGATAGATAGATAGATACTAGGATCAGAAACCAGCGTACAAACCTTCAAAAAGATATATATGACAATCACCTGATAGATAATCTCCTATGCGACTTTGGGGTAGAAGCAGAAAATGCAATTATTCTATTTTCATTGTTGTACTCGATAAACAGTTCAAAGGCAAAATCTGATATTTAATCATAACTTAATATTCATTCCAATCTCAACAAACACTCTTCTACTTGGCTTACCTAAACTCGAAACTGCACGCAATTTAAATATCTTTAAGGTTTCTCAAAGATACATTTAGGATACAAGACTCTTTAACTAATGCTTTTTCCTTAGATTTTAAATATAACGGGATTAATTTTTTCAGGCAATACAATGACCAACTGATATTTGATGTAGGTGCATTACATATTAAATTATATTTTTTCAATAGTTTGGTAACACCATTGATTATTTGCCTTGGATATATTTTTTACTTTTTCGATCCTTAGTTTTCACTTTTCAGCACATCTTATTTGTTGTTGTTGTTGTTGTTTTTTTGTTTTTTTTTGTTTTTTTTTTGTTTTTGTTTCTTTTTTGTTTCTTTTTTTCTGACGTTTGTCATGTTTGAATAATTTGTATCACTATATTTTTATCTGCACAAGCTTACTTAATATTTTGAGAACTTACACCCCGACCCCTTTTGCATAATTTTGCGAATAAAATATGTGCAAACTAATAGATATATGTTAATGTGTATACGGTTGAATCTTGATAATACGGTAACATCTTTTATAACGGTATATACAGATAATAGTTACTTCGCTTTTTTAATGATATATGCTAATAATAGTTACTTAGCTTCTGCTTTTAAATTATTGAATAAAGTCTTGAAAAAGTCAAATTTATAAGAATGACTTTGTACATCGTAGAACAGTTCCAGGTGGGCTTCAGAGCAATTTTAGTAAAATTGAAACTTGATTGTTCTAAATTGTCAATAAATAAATAGAAAAAAAGGTTTCTGTAGCTTAAAGTTCCAGGAAACTACACAGAAAGTTCAGAATTGCTTCCGTGACTTGGAAACGTGGTTGAAATCAAGTTTACACAATTTTTCCGTGTAGTTTCCGTTCAGTTTCCATTCTGTGGGAACCTTATTTGTCATGCAGTGGATTGACTGATTAATTAATTCATTCATTAATTTAAACTAACTTATTCAGGTTTCCAAACTAACAGGCTTAATTCAAACTATTGACTACTTTTCTGGCATGGATTCTGTTTGACTGCTTCTGCGTTTGGCGTCTCCCTTAGTGTCCGTAACATTTTTTCCAATTATCACACACGTCCACAAAATCAGACTGGCTCTTAGTCCCATGGTCTGAAATATATACAGACACACACACACACACACACACATACATACATACATACATACATACTTAAATACATACATACATACATACATACATACATACATACATACATACATGCATGCATGCATATATATATATATATATATATATATATATATATATATATATATATATATATATATATATATATATATATATATAATTAGATAAATACCCTGACTTTGATTTGTCAGTAACAATCATATACTAGTAATTAAATACATAATAAAATGTATTTGTATGGCCTTAGAATCTGCAAAAATCATTCTTTCTGACACAACGTATAAACTAGTAGATGAAACGTTCCAGGGTGATGAATCTTAATATACATCTATTTTTCATGCCAGGCGGCTGTTATATTACAGTTGCAAGATTACGAAAGAAAGCGGCATGGAAACTTTGTAAAAATCTATCATAGTTTTTTTTCAACCAGAATTATTTTATGTCTGCAAAATGGCACTTTTGAAAAACTTTTACTAAACTATATCGAATGATGACACAAGAATACTTAGGAAAGTACGAATATCATATTTTATTTTGTTCTAATCCTTAATTTCAGTAGTTTGTATTTCCTTTTCGACGCCAAAGAGTACCCAAACCCTTTTGTAAACCCTCTTTTGTTTCAGAGAACATTGCTATATCATCTGCATAAAGAATCAAGTCACTTTCAACGTTACTAAATCTTTACTTATCTCTTCTACTGTAATATCTGCATTTAACAGTACAAAACTAATTTCAATATCACCACTTACATATTCATTATAGAATTCAGCGGTATCATTATCAACACTAAAATCAGGATCATTGGGTGCATTATTATTTTTTAAAAAGCTGCAAATTCCTTAACAGTTATTTGTAAATGCGCATCTAACAGTCGTTTGGTTTGTTGATCAAAGAATTGAGCTCTACCCTGTCTAATATGCTTGTTAAAAACTGTGCATGTTTCAACCATGCGTGTCGTATATGTCACCGTCTCATTTCTTCTATAAAATGTTCGGCATTGAGGCAATTGCTTTCGTGTAATTTCAAATTCCGCACCCAACCAAGGAGAATCTGACTGTTTATTTGACGATTTAGCACTTGGTGCTTTAGAAATAAAGGATCATGTACTTTACAAACTACTTCAGACAAGTTCCCAATCTAACTGTTAGTTATATCTTGATTCACATTTGGATCAGAAAGGCAGTACAACATTTCATCAAATTTCCGTTTCACCAAGAACGAATTTAATTTATTGACAAAATATGTCCTACCTGGTCAGGGAGGAGGAGCCACTAATGTTCCAAAACAATTCTAACAGTTAGGGTATAAAATTTATTGTCTTTTACACCTCTTTGGTTGGAATCTTTGTTGTTTTAACCTAGACCATGAAGTATGACGTATTTAATCACTTTTTTACCTTCTTGGGGAGATATTCGAGTTACAGTATTGTTCATTAGGACGTGTAAATGCAGGCAGAGCTTCGGTTGATGTGTTACAAGCAATAGCCACATTGACGTTTTGTTTATTTCCTATTTATCACAGAACTCTTACTTAAGCCGACTGTTTATTGCTGCCGGCGAGTTGAACAACAGGTTAATCCAGATATTGTTTGAAGTGTCAGCAACTGTGTATTAGCCTAATTATACAAGTTGTCCGAACCAAGAGTCTGACCTCTGTTTCACGTCAGATGTAAGCTATGAATTAGTTGTGAAATTAGTGTTTATTCATGGTGCACAAAGCAATCTAAGATCAGTGATTTTTGTTCCTAAAATCCAGTGATGATTTAGTTCATAGGATGGGTCAAAGTGGGCAGGATACAGTAATATTGTGTGGAACATATCTTTTTAGGCTAAAGAATGGATGTAAATGTAACATATCAAGTTATGTTCCTACACGAATTGGTTGGTTGGGGCATTTTATATATTTTTTTAAATTTTATTTTTGATTTATTATTTTATTAGACATATTGGACTTATACTTTATTTTAGTCTATACTTATTCTTAGTAATATACTTCCAAAAAGCTTCATAAAACAAATGAAATGCGGTTGACATGTTTTTAATAATATGTGGACATAGGAAAATGCGATTTGGTAAGCATACTTATGTGCACAAGTAGATCACCTGATTGTTTGTTTTTAAGCCACTTTAACATTGTTTTCTGTGCTTTATCATGTTTCTGGTCTTTGTCCTTTTTTATCCACTCTTCTAGCATACATGTTTTAGAATTTGTTCCGACATCTTTTGCAGTAGTGTGCCTTTTTAGGATCAGAATGCATTTTAATAATGACTTGTACTGAGAGACAAGAAGGGAACATTTTTTGCCGCTGTTCGTCCTTACATCTGAGCATCTGAATATCCATCCCAAATTCATCTTAGAGCGTTTTGCACACTTTCACCTGTTCATTAGTAGATGGCCTAATAAGACAATTACACCAATTTTCCAATTGTTTATCATTTTTTCGCAAATTTATTGGACTATTACATTTTGTAATATGACCTCGTAAGCACGTTTACGCGAAAACGGTATTAAATTAAGTGGGCATATTTGCATTTCAGGCCATTATATCAATTTATCGATTTGTTTTTACAAATTTTTGAATGTTCTGCACTTAGACCTTATATTAGTTAAGTCATGGCTGTCACTTTGTCCTTTCCTATGGAAACCTATTAAAGCATGATTAAACAAAACCGTTCAAGGTAGATACAGAAATTTGGTATGCATATTTTTATATGTAGATAACGTGATTAGATTTTCATGTCATTATAGCAATTTATATAAATATTAATATTTCTTTTTGTTGTTGGCGGGGGGGGGGGAGTAAGGGTGGTGAAGGGGATCTTTGGGGTTATAAATACAAATCTAGTTGTGATTGGTTTGGAATTATACAGTTTAAGTGAGAAACAACTCTTAGCACCAATATCATCTTGACTTAGACCAATGCTTAAGCTTATTTGCTTTGTGAATGATTACATAGCAAAACCAGATTGGATTTACAAATTAAGAAGTGAGATTAGTTTTTTCGAACCAATAATGTGCTGTTGTGGGAGGATATCTGATTACATGTTTGTAGCATTAGAATATTAAAAATGTTCGATTAATGTCTGACATCAAAATGTGGATGAACTTGACCCTTTTTTAATTTAGAAGTTTTTTCTTAATTTTATAACCGATGTTTCTTCAGTAATACCTTACTAACGGAGACATTTGTTTTCTTTAACATAATCCAACGTCTTCATATCAAGCATTAAAGAATTTCCAACGGAAGCTGAATCGTATATGTTGTCCAATTTTTTTAAATTTTGTTTATTTGTTGCTACTAATATCTGAGTAAATTGGTTACAGAAATTTTACTCTAGATATTGTAACAAAAACAAGCATATTTGACCTGCAAATCACAGATGTTTCTGCTTTCCTGGCTATAGGGTAATGTTTCATATTGTTTTCCAATATTTAGTTCCGAGTTTGAAAATTGCCACCTGTGCAGACTGTACTCGCCTTCTCTCACTTTCTTGAATGGAAGTGTTTCAAATAAGTTAGGGCAAATTAATTTTGATTTGTTTTTCAGAGACTAGCCATACCTATATTCAATCTCTTCATGATACAAAATGTGTTTTACTTACTATCAATTCCATATCTCACTCAATACAACTGCAATGTTTTTATAGCGCCAGATATGCAATACGGGGATATAGCTATCGCTTTGTCCGTTTGTTTGTCTGTATGTCGATCTGTAATTCATCTGTCTGTAATTATTTTTGTTTTCGCAGTATAACACTCAAACTGTTTGAGGTATTTCGTTAACTCTTGATACACTGATTGAACTAATGCTAGAGATTTGTCTTTTGCGTTCACAATGTGTAATTTACATTTTTTTTCCTGTTTTTATCTGTGTTTTCACCATCACTCCATTCGTTGCCCTCACATTTGTTTCAAGGGCAAACGTCACAAACTACTGAAACCTCATATTTCTAGTGCAGCTATTGATGGATTGATTGAATAATTGACTGATTGTTTTATTGATTGATGCATTGATTCACTCATTTGTACATTCATTGATTCATTTAATAATGTGATTTAACTGGATACATTTTGACAAGCAAAGGCTTAGGCTTATTGCAAAATATTGTAGATTTCTGACAGGGATGCTTCTTTGATTTGTGGATATGTTTATAATTCAGTGCTTCAAAAGCCAAACAAAGGAACAAAATAACTTTAACATGCTGACAATGTCTCTTCACTTAGAGACTGTCCAGTCGTATAATTGAATTTTATTGATACGGAAATTCTTATATGAATCATAGGTAAGGATTGTAGAGGTTCGTGATTCATTGTTGATCTCTAAACCTTGATAATTGTATAATATACGCAAATACGATGTGAATAATGCAATGATAAAGTGCCGAAAGTACTCAGGATTTACGATTATTGAAGCTGACATGTCACATAATGTAAAAGTCAAAGATGAGAACCCGTACGAAGAACTCGCATTACTTGTACGTATACACAATGCAAACAGCGTGGGCCCAGTGTGTCAAGCATTATTCGTTGACAGATAAGGGTCCTCGCTGTTTGTTCAATCGGGCATTTCAAATAAACAGCGCAGCCTTATTCTGCCGGCAATTTTTCTACGGCATATCATGGCTTGATCGGTTTTATAGTTGTATGCACATTATGGTAAGGTAACTAGGAATTCTTTAAAAAAGGCATAGATTTATTTATTAGATTGATTAACAATGTCAGCCACAGAAAGGTCTTAAGTAAATTAAGGATTTCATCACATCCATTAAGTATCGAGACTGGTAGACACGTATGAAACGAACGTCATGAAAGGAAATGTGAACTTTGTGCAAATAATGATTACCAAGACGAAAACCATTTTGTCGCAATCTGTCCTCTATGTTTCACTTAGAGAATCTTATATTGATCATTATTATTATTATTATTATTATTATTATTATTATTATTAATTATCAATAGAGTACCACGGATTTACATCTTCCCTATATTGCACTTGGCCCGAGATATAGGTTTTTAATTTAAAACTATCAAATACCAATTAATTTGAGAGAGAAAGATAAAAAGAGAGAGAGAGAGAGAGTTTTCAAATCATATCAGTTGATCATTCATGGAGTGACATGATATATTACCAGCACATTATACAGTATAATATACATCATGCTATATGTGCATTTGAATCATAACACGTTTTGCTTGGTAATTGGTGGAATAATGGTTTCCACTGTTCCCAGATCAGCATAAAATTGTATTTCTTTTCAGATTTGATCGCAATATATTTTCCTAAATTAGAGTGGTCTTTAAGAAATGTTTCAATCTATCTAATGAAGGCATATTCCTTTTCATTTTACATATATAGATATAGTATTTGGCAAGACGAATACAGAACTAAAAAGGTTTTTCATATATTCCTTCTGTACGCGTATCTCCCAGTATAACAGTTATGGCATTTGGCACAACATCTATGTTCACATCACATCCCCAAATCAAATACAGTATTATTTTAGGTAGCATGCTACAAAAATGTACATTTATCGGTATCAGACGATTTTATTTTATACAAAAATGAATTCATTGGTAAAATTCTATAATACCACGAAATCAAAAAACCATTGTAATTTTGAGTTTCTTGTTATTGTAAAAACTTTAGGATATATTTTAGGCCGCAAATCCATATTCAAATTGAACAATTTCATTCCATTTATTTTCATTAGTTAGTTTGACATCAGGTTTCAGTTACAGTCTCTCTCTATCTCTCTCTCTCTCTCTCTCTCTCTCTCTCTCTCTCTCTCTCTCTCTCTCTCAGGAATTATGTGTACATATATTTTCCATCGCCATTATTCATTCAAAAGTGATTTGTAAAAGACTTTACACCCTTTATTGCTATGAAATGCAATTTCTAAATGGAATGGGATAAATGATCTGGCCGGTGTAGTTATATCTAACTGTAATATTTTACATAAGAACTGTACACATTGAATTATACATTGAAAGGCAAGGAAATTTGCGGTGAGACCATAATTAGCATTAAAACTATCAAAATCAATAATAATTCCATGATCCCATATCACCAATATAGATTACATTATGTTGAAACCATTTATTATAGAAAGTTGGTACCTTGTTAACCCTTATAAATGAGTTGATCCATACATTAGTTTTTATAAGATCTTCTCTTGCCTGGTGTATATCTTCCTCTATCAACAGTTGCCAAACCAATAGAATATCACGCCAAAAAGCACTTTTGTCTTTTTGGATAATGTCATCACATTTTCATCTCCTAATGGGAATAGGTATTTCTTCTCGCATATTTCATATTCAAGCATAATGACAAATTTTGTATTAGATAAAAGAACTCTACAAATCCATGCTATTTTCAAAGCTAATATATATGTATCAATATCGATCATCGCCAAGCTACCCTTAGAAAAAGTTTGGTATAAAACATCTCTTTTAACTTTGTCCACTTTTGACTGCAATATAAAGGTAAAAAAATAAATAATTTATTTCCCTGATAAAATTTAGCGCATGATTTGGTAACGAGATGAACAAATGATTAAGATTCTTAAACTAACATTGCCAAAACTACTATTTTACCAATTAGTGTATTGATCCCTATTATTGCTATTATTGACAGAAACCAAGTATGTATAAAAATTAATTTTTTTTTAAAATGAAGATTTAGCAACTGAAAAAATAAAGAAAAAGAAACCTAGATAAAAATGTGTATAATGCATTCGAACTAAGATTACCTTCTCTCTCTCTCTCTCTCTCTCTCTCTCTCTCTCTCTCTCTCTCTCTCCGGATTTATGTGTACATATATTTTCCATCGCCATTATTCATTCATTTATGCATGCATGTATTGTATATGCATTATGTATTGTATTGAATATACGTCAATTCAATCAATTAGTTTTGTTCTGTTCTGTTTATTTTAAATTTAGAATCATAGGTCATGACGATGTTTATGTGGATACGGTTTAAATATGTTTATATAGTGCATTAAATCCTTTCATAATGGTGTATCATAATAATAATGTCTTACTTAAGCCGATCGTCTGTTGCTCTAGGCGAGTTGAGCAACCGGTTAATGAATAGGAAATGTAAAGGAGCTTAATGTGGCAATTGTTAGTAACACATGAACCGAAACTCAGCCTGCCTTTACAGACAACTTTGGAAATATTTATCCACCTCAATATCGTTATGACGTATGATTCTAAATTTCAAAATAAAAGTGTGCTCTATTGGAAGATTTCTTACTTACCCTTGTATAGCGCTCATACAAATGTGAAACAGATTAAGCCATGATATGCCGTGGAAAAATTGGTTGGTAGATTAGGGTTGCGCTGTTTTTTTGAAATGATTGATTGAACAAACAGCGATGACCCTGATCTGCCGGCACATTATGCCTGACACTCAGGGTCTACGCTGTTTCAGGTTCGTTGCGCTGTATGTGTAAGAAATGAATCATTGAATGGAAATATGAATGCAGGAATCAATTAATATGTACATCAATGATACAATCAGTCAATTAATCAATCAACTAACCAATCACAGCATGAGGTTAAAATGAAGTTTCCTTACTTTTATAATTTTTCACTGGAAAAGAAAGTGGGGACAATGAATGGAGTGATGCACAGAAAGCGGACATAGCAGAGTTATTGTACAATTTAAGAACTGTCAATACCAAAAAAAACCCATCTGTACCATTAGTCCAATATGTGTACCAAGTTTCATAGAAATACCTCCAACGGTTTGAGACTTGTGCCCCGGAAACGAAAATAATTACGGACAGACAGGCGAATTAAGAACCAACTGAGAGACATATAGACGGAGAGAGCGATGGCTATATTCTCCTCTCTGTGTTACATACTTGGTGATAAATATAGCATTGAAAGAATATTCAACTTTTGTCTTACGGGGTGGATGTCTATGCAAGCAAGAATAATTAAATTTGTCTTTCTTCATTACGATTTCCAGCAATCTGATTGGCGAGTCGCTTTTCAATTTCTTTTGTTTATACCTGTATGAACCAGAACAAAATATGTAATTTAGCCAGGTTCACTGGTACTACTTTTTCAGATATTCGCAGAGAATTATGTGTACACTTAATTTCTATCCAGGTTTGCAAGCGAATTTTATTATCATTGTAAGAACAAACCTGTTATTTGCAAAAGCCTGATATACAAGTTCACATTGTTATAACACAAGTTCGCACTGTTATGTCACCTGATGAAATTTTAACCTATCATCTAAATTATCCTGTCCTGGTTCAGATACCACCGCATGCACATGAAGGAATAAAGCGAAAGCGACAGGAAGAAGCAAATAAAAATAGAGAATAGATGAACAGTATTTCATATTAAAGAATACGATCCGCGTGTATATATTGAAAGCATATCATGTCATAAAATCCGTCATCAATCGACAACACATTTCAACTACTTTTTTAACTACCTCGGTTGGAAGGCCACAGGAAGCTCGTGGAGACTAGCAACAGTAGGGCATACATTATTTTCGCCACTATCAAGAGCTCGCAGCACGACCACACAGGCCAGAGAGACCATCAAACGCACGACCACATAGGGCAATAATACAGGTCCCAGGAGGGCTGCTCTGCCGTGGCAAGTTCTACAACAAATTCGTGCGCCAGATGGAGTGCGCTGGTGTGCACGAAATGTTTGGCAACAACGTCGCGAACGTTTGTATGTGCCCCGACGAGCGCCTTGGAGCAACCTTTGCCAACCCAGAAGTGCAGCGTCGTGGCATCTACAGCATCGATGTGTCGCTGTACGCCCTTCTCTCTGAGGACGCGACTCTGGAAACCGTCACCAGCGCTGTAGAACAGATGCTTGAATTCTCGTACAACCCCAAGAGCCCTCTGTTTGTGTTTTAACGATTTTCTTTTTAAAAAAAAGAAACTATTTCCAATTTCCCTTTTCTCATGAAATCAGACATTCTGGACATCTCTTCTTTTATGTAAAAATGTATAAGTGTCATAACCTCTACGATACACGTACAATATAGTAAACGAACAGATTATACGAAATTTTATTTTCCAATTGATCTTGAAAGAAAATAAACTTGATTTGAATTTGAATTTATTTTTGGGGGGTATTCATTGTTAATATATATATATACATATATATATATAATCCCCAATAGTCGCATTCACTCCGACGTACAATGGAAGTGAAGTGTACTGTTCGTAAACCGTGACTTTGTGGGCAAGACACGAAGCAACGGATAAACTTCGCGTAAAAGTGGCCATTCAAAATCAGTAAGTTACTTAAATAGTACCTGGGGGAAAGGTTTGGAATTTCTTTTTTACGGTGGTGTAAGTAATGAGTTTTAATCGGCACCATATAGCCACCAGTGTTTTGACATGCCGTTAAACCCTCGCACATATTTACGTACTTTTTCTGCTTCATCTGTGAGCGATTACACCCATCTGCATATTCTCTTGGAGAAATAGGAATGATATGGAAATAATTATTAGTACAAGACTGGATAAAGAGACTTTTTTGGCTGCAGAAAAAAGTAAAGTTCTCATAGAAGAACCGAAAATAATATCAAAATTTTAACTATTTCTTGTACATAATAATTATGAACTGAAAATGGAGCAATTTAAACGATGATTACTGTTTGGTGAATTGTTCATTTTGTTTTTTAATCAGATATTTGATATGCTGTTCTGTCCCTGACAATACTCTTTTTCGACCTGATCACTTGTTATCAAAATATTTTCTACTTTCTTCTGAAAAAAATTGATTAAATAAATGTTCAGATAGATATATAGACACAATCTGAAAATTCAAAGAAAATGAACATTTCTCCTAGTCAGGTCTCGACGAACGGTTTTAGTCTTAGATGTTGAATGCTGAGAGATATATCTATGGGACTATCGGATCGTCTTCCATCCTGAGAGCTGAAGATGTGTACCTTATCAATGTCCACTTCCAGTTGGATACATTTAAAGATTGACCATTTATTATTTTATCATCATTGAAGTATGAACCGAAAAAACGCTGTGCAAACTGGATCGTACTTAAGTTTGAACAGCCTTTTTCGATTCATAATTCAATGAACGGATAAAAAATGGTCACTCCTTATGATTTAATTTTATATCTAATAATGATAAAATAACGACAATTCTTTTGAAGATTTTATTAAATAAACCATTCTAACCTTGTGTAACCGTGCATGAATTCATGCAAAATAGCGAACAGTATCTGTAATTTGGATACAGACAATCAGGAGACGGCAGCCAGTTGCCTGGCAAAAACTGACCCTTGGTCATTAAATCAACATATGATCAGCCTCGATTGGATCATATAGTCAAATTACACAAAGTGAAATCCATGATGAAGAAATATGCATATAATTACTCTGTACCATTAATTTCGATTTGCTTAATTACTTTTGCCCTGATTTCCCGATGTCGAAATTTGGTAGTAGCACCTACTTGTCCTAGCTAGTGTACAACATTCGTTATTAGAGAAAAGCAATGTATTCTATACTTTACTGAAAGTGACAAAAATGTATACCTACTTTGCAAGAAACAATATTCAGAGAGAGAGAGAGAGAGAGAGAGAGAGAGTCGTCATTGTTTATGAACCTCATTAATGCATGAAGTGATGAAAGCACCCAGCAGGCTTCCGTTCGCATTCCATAGCTTCCCATTCCACCGCCATCAAACAAAGCTTGTATCCACTAGATACTGTGGTGCAGCTTGATCGCTTTATTATAGATCGCCAACGGGATGTCTTTACTCTGTGATAGATAGGTTGCGGACCCCTCGCTGGTTTTGCGTGGCGTACGCAGGTGCGCGCTCACTCTCTCCTCGTTCAGTGTTGCCACGTCCTGTTCCGTGTAGCGCTTTGAAACTCCTCAGAATCGTCTGGTGCCTGTGTGCCCCCTGTATAAAGTGTAGAGCGTCTTTATTGCCTTTGACAAAAGCACCAGGTTGCAATGGATGGAACTCGCCAGGGCTTCTCATTGTTTTTGTAGCGGCTGTATCTGGAAGAGAGGGCGCCTGGGAATGTACGAGAATTCGAGCATCTGTTCCACAGCGCTGGTGGAGGTTTCTGGAGTCGCGTCCTCTGGGAGAAGGCCGTACAGTGACACCTCGATGCGGTAGATTCAACGACGCTGCACCTCTGAGTTGGCGAAGGTTGCTCCAAGGCGCTCATCGGGGCACTTGCAAACGTTCGCTATGTTCTAGCCAAACATTTATTGCAGACCAGCGCACTCCATCCACACACACGGCCGACCTGCCCTGTTGGCGGGTCTTTGAGATAGGGAGATAGTCCGTTGCGTCCCACATTACATTCGTTTTCCAGAATCCGATTGCCGGAGGGATCCCCTTATACAAACCCATGCATTTGCTTTACAATAGTGTCGTGGTCAAGACAACCGTAGTAGTCCCGTGTGGCATCGACAGCATTGAACTCAATACCAGAGCGACCCCAGAAAGACTGGTAGCAGCCCGATGAGCTCAGGGGTTGGGATGTTGGCTGCGATCACCTTGCAGACCAGTATCGCGGAGAGCGTCGTCGTGTTCGGGTTGTAAGCTTGATAGGCCTCCAGTACGTGCGGATCCTTCTGGAGAAGAATTGCGGTCGTAGAGCGGTATATTGACGGTGCTGTCCCGCTGTGGGAAGTTGTAGCAACGATAGAAACGTGCAGAACGTTGGGTAGCTCCGATGGCAGGCAGGGCAGCGCCTGCGACCCTTGTGTGAGATACCTAACTATCGGAGAGAATACTCCCCAATACAGGTCGTCGACGAAAATATTGGACACAGGTTGCAGTTTGGTTCGAAGCTCGTCAGATGTTGCCGCGGTAGATATTCTACAACAACACGTGCATGTCGGTGCGCTCTTCCACAGACCGGATACCATTGTCGCGGGTGGTAACGTGCGTGTTCGCATTCGACTTCCATTTACATGGGCGATGTCGCTTCTCCAATTGGAAAACATTTCCACTAGTTCTGCTTGTTGGTAGTTTCCGTGGGCTTTCTGGGACCTGTATTATTGCCCTATGTGGTCGTGGGTTTGATGGTCTCTCTGGCCTGTGTAGTCGTGCTGCGAGCTCTTGGTAGTGGCGAAAATAATGTATGCCCTACTGTTGCTAGTATCCACGAGTTTCCTGTGGCCTTCCAACCGAGGTAGTTAAAAAAGTAGTTGAAATGTGTTGTCGATTGGGGACGGATTTTATGACATGATCTGTTTCAAAATTCTCGTTTTTCAAGACATACGCCTTTCCTTCTACTGTGTCACAATGCCATTGATATTTCTATATATATACACGAGGATCGTATTCTTTAATATGAAATAATGTTCATCTATTCTCTATTTTTAGTTGCTTCTTCCTGTCGCTTTCATTGTATTCCCTCATGTGCTTGCGGTGGTATCTGAACCAGGACAGGATGATTTAGATGATAGGTTACAATTTCACGGAGACCATCAAGTGACATACAATATTTTTGTGTTATAACAATGCGAACTTGTATATCAGGCTTTTGCAAATAAACAGGTTTGTTCTTACCAGAATCATAAAATTCGCTTGCAAGCCTGGATAGAATTTCCATCACATTACGTCAACTTAGCTTGCAAATTGTTTACACATAATTCTCTGCGAATATCTGAAAAAGTAGTACCAGTAGGCCGGACTAAATTACATATTTTTTCGGTTCATTCAGGTATCAAAAAAATGAATTAAAAAGCGCCTGCTGGAAACCGTAATGAGCAAAGACAAATTTAATTATTCTTGCTTGCATAGACCTCCATCACGCAAGACAAAAGTTTAATACTACTTCAATGCTTTATTTATCACCATGTATATGACACATGGAGGAGAATAATGCTATCGCTCTCTCTGTCTATATGTCTGTCAGTTGGTTCTTAATTCGCTTGTCTGTCAGTAATTATTTTCGTTTCCGGGGCACAAGTCTCAAAGCGTTTGAGGTATTTCTATGAAACTTGGTACACATATTAAACTAATGATACAGAAGTTTCTTTGGTATTGATAGTTCTTAAGTTGTACTATGTTTCTGCTATGTCCGTTTTCTGTCCATCAGTCCATTCATTGTTCCTACGTTCTTTCCCAGGGCAAAACTCGACAAGTACAGAAACCTCATTTTTAAATCTCATTTTTCATCCAGTGATTGGTTAGTTGATTGATTAATTGACTGATTGTTTCATTGATTTATATATTATTTGATTCATTGATTCATTTTTTAATGTGATCTATCTGTATATATATATATATATATATATATATATATATATATATATATATATATATATATATATATATATATCGAAAAGCAAATGCTTATTTCACAATTTTTAATCATTTTCATCCAAGGATGCGATATTGCTTTGATTTGTGGATATGTTTCTAATTCTGAGCTTACAAGCCGAATAAAAGAACAAAATAACTTTAACATGCTGACAATATCTCATATACACTGTCTAATAATGCATTGATTATCTCGTAACATTTGGTATAATTATGTGTCAATATGTCTCTGTACCTATCGTCGGTATGTTCTTGACGGCAGCCGTATAATTGTGCTTGATTTAAAAAAACGGAAAATTCCTGGATGAGTTGCGCGTAAGGATCGTAGAGGTTCGTGATTCATTGTTGATCTTTAAACCTTAGTAATTTATAATCTACTCATATATGATGTGAATAATCCAATAATAAAGTACCGAAGCTACTCCGGATTTACCGTTATTAAAGTTGACAGCTTATATAATGTAAAAGTCAAAGATGGCTGCCGCTACGAGGAACTCGCCTTACCTTTTTACACATACAACGCAACGAACCGTAAGCAGCGTAGATCCAGAGTGTCACGCATAATGCGCCGGCAGATCAGAGTCCCCGCTGTTCGTTCAACCGATCGTTTAAAACAAACAGTGCAACTCTAATCTGCTGACCAATTTAGCATTTAAGCATGGTTTAATCTCTTTCACAGTTGTATGAGCGCAATGCAAGGGTTGGTAAGAACTCTTCAAATAAAGTGCACTTTCATTTTGAAATTTAAAATCATACATCACGATATTCAGGTGGATACATATTTACAAAAGTTGTCTGTTATGGAAGGCCGAGTTTCGGTTCATGTGTTACTGACAATAGCCACATTAAGCTTCTTTACATTTCCTATTCATAACAGGCCTCTTATTTAAGATGGATTAACCAGGTGCTCAACTCGCTGAAGGCAACAGACGGTCGGCTTAAGTAAGACATTAATATTATGATACACCAATATAAAAGGGATTTAATGCACTATATAAACCGATTTAAACCTTATCCACATAAACATCGTCATGACCTATGATTCTAAATTTCTAAATAAACAGAATAGAACAGAACTCATTGATTTGACGTATACAAAAAAGCACATAGTCAATTCAAGACATACTGTATATTCAATATATTGACGCGTAAATGAATGAATAATTGCCATAGAAAACCTATGTACACATAAATCCTGAGAGAGAGAGAGAAAGAGAGAGAGAGAGAGAGAGAGAGAGTTATAGAGAGAGAGAAGACACTCTTAGTTTTTTTACAGTTATTGAATCGTCACTTTAAAATAATTGTAATAGTTTATACATACTTGGTTTCTGTCAATAACAGGGATCAATACACCAATTGGTAAAAAAGAAGTTTTGAAAATTTTAATTATTAAGAAGCTTACTGATTTGCTCATCTCGTTACCAAATCCTCCGCGAACTTTTATCAGGGAATTAAATGAATTATTTTTCACCTTTCTATGGCAATCAAACTTTTTCTAAAGGTGGCTTGTCGATGATGGATATTGATAAATTTATTTTGGGTTTGAAAATGACATGGGTTCGTTTAGTTCTTCTATCTAATACAAAATATGTCAACTGCATTAATATGAAATATGCGAGATTAAATGCCTGTTCCTATTAGGACCAGAAAATGTGATGACATTATCCAAAAGAACAAACATGCTTTTGGCGTGATTTTCTATAGCCTTGGAAACTGTTGATAGAGAAAAGTACACCCTAGGCAAGAGAAGATCTTATAAAACATAATGTATGGATTAACTCACGTATAAGGGCTAACAAGGTACCAGCTTTCTATAAGAAATGTATTCAACATAATGTAATCTATATTGGTGATATGGGATCAGGGAACTATTATCGATTTTGATGGTTTTAAGGCTAAATATGGTCTCAGCACGAATTTCCTTGCCTTTCAAGGTATAATTCAAGGTGTAAAGTTCTTATGTAAAAAGTTACTGTTAGATATAACTACACTGGTCAGATGATTTATCCCATTCCATTAGAAATTGTATTTCATAACAATAAAGGGTATAAAGACTTTTACAAATCACTTTTGAAAACTGATGTCAAAACAACTAGTGAAAAGAAATGAATTAAATTGTTCGATTTGAACATGGATTTGTGGCCTAAAATACATGCTGAAGTTTTTACAATGACAAGAAACTCAAAATTCCAATGGTTTCAATTTCGTGTTATTATACAATTTTACTAATGAATTCTTTTTACATAAAATAAAATCGTCTGATATCGATAAATGTACATTTTTGTAAAACGTTCCCTAAAACAATACTGTATTTGTTTCGGAAATGTAATATGATAAACAGGCTGTCGAATGATGTGTTCCACTGGATTTATAATAAAGTGAACATAGATGTTTTGTCAAGTGCAAGAAACCGTTATACTGGGAGATAAGAATACAGAAGGAATATAAGAAAACCTCTTTATTTCTGTGTTCGTCTTGCGAAATACTATATCTATATATGTAAAATGAAAAGGGATAAGCCTAAATTAGACGGGTAGAAATATTTTCTTAAAGACCACTATAATTTCAAAAAAGATATTGCAATCAAATCTGAAAAGAAAGTCAATTTTATGCTGATTTGGGAACAGTGGGAACCATTATTCCACCGATGACCAAGCAAAACGTGTTACGATTCAAATGTACATTTTATAGCATGATGTACATTGCACTGTATACGTCTCTCTCTCTCTCTCTCTCTCTCTCTCTCTCTCTCTCAAATTGATTGGTATGCGGTAGTTTTAAATTAAACAACCTATAACCCGGGCTAGGTGGAATATAGGGGATATGTAAATGCATGGTACTCTATTGATAACCAATAATCAAAAATAATAATAATAAGGATCAATATAAGATTTTCTAAGTGAGAGCTATACAGGGCAGATTACTACAAAATTGTATCATCTTTGACATCATTATTTGCACAAAGTTCACATTTTCTTTGATGCCGTTCGGTTCACACGTGTCTACCTGTCTCAATACTTAATGGATGTGATGAAACCCTTAATTTACTTAAAGACTTTCTGTGGCTGACACTGGCAATCAATCTAATAAATAAATACATGTCTTTTTTAAGACTTCCTACTTACTTTTCCATTACGTGCATACAACAATAAAACAGATCCAACCATGATATGCCGTCGAATAAGGTTGCGCTATTTGTTTGAAATGACTAATTGAACAAGCAGCGAGGACCCTTATCTACCAGTGCATCATACTTCGCACTCTCTGGACCTATTCTTTTTGCGGTGTATACACAAACAAGCAACGCGAGTTCTTCGTACGGGGAGTCATCTTTGGCTTTAACCTTATGTGACATGTCAACTTCAATAATTGTAAATCATTATTTACATCGTAAATGGGTATTATGCAATTACCGAGGTTTAGAGATCACAAATGAATCACGAAACTCTACAACCCTTACCTAGGATTCATATAAGAATTTTCCGTTTAAATCAAATTTTTCAGTTATACGGCTGCCATCAAGTGTATGCTGAACACATTCACAGATCAATATTTACACGCACTTGTACCAAATGTCACGAGATAATGAATGCTTTATTGGACAGTGTCTAAGTGAAGAGACATTGTCAGCATGTTAAAGTTATTTTGTTCCTTTGTCTGGCTTTTAAGCACTGAATTATAAGCATATCCACCAATCAAAGAAGCATCCCTGTCAGAAATCTATAAAAAAAATAAGCCTTTGCTTGTCGAAATGTATCTAAATAGATCACATTTCAAAGGAATCAATGAATGCACAAATGAGTGAATCAATCAATCAATGTATCAATCAATAAAGCAATCAATCAATTAATCAATCAGTCCATCAATAGCTGCACTAGAAATAAGGTTTCGGTAGCTTGTGAGTTTTGCCCTTGAAACGAAAGTGAGGGCAAGGAACGGGGTGATGGAGAAAACACAGATAAAAACAGGAAAAAAAATGAAAATAACACATTGTGAATGCAAAATAAACTTTTCTAGCATTAGTTCAATAAGTATACCAAGTTTTAAAGAAATACTCCAAACAGTTTGAGAGTTATATTCCGAAAACGAAAATAATTACAGACAGATGGATTACAGATCAGCAGACAGACAAACAAACGGACAGAGCGATAGCTATATCCCCGTATTGCATATCTGGCGCTATAAAAACATTGCAGTTGTATTGAGTGAGCTATGGAATTGACAGTAGATAAAACACATTTTATCCCATGAAGAGATGGAATATAGGTATGTCTAGTCTCTGAAAAAGAAATTAAAATGAATTGGCCCGAACTTATTTGAAACACTTCCATTCAAGAAAGTGAGATAAGGCGAGTACAGTCTGCACTTGTGGCAATTTTTAAACTCCGAACTGAATATTTAAAAACAATATAAAACAATACCCTCTAGCCAAGAGAGCAGAAACATCTGTGATTTGCAGGTCAGATATATTTGTTTTTGTAACAATATTTAGGATATTCGTTAATTTAGTGTCGACATTTATTTTTCCCTTGGAATTTACAACTAATGGATTCTCCAGTTGTTCCAGAGAAAGTAGCAGCGTTTTTCCAAATTGCAACTCTAGAGAATATACAAGTCTTGTATAACCATTCTATTCTCCAGTTTCTTAAATTGCCAGAGAATAACATCTCTTTAACCAATTTACTCAGATATTAATAGTAACAAATAAAGAAAATAAATAAAATTGGACAAAATATACGATTCAGCTTCCATTTTAAAGTTCCCTAATACTTCAAATGAAACCTAGGATTATGTAAAATAAAACAAATCTCCCCATTAATAAGGTATTACTGAAGAAATATCGATTGTAAAATTAAGAACAAACTTCTAAATTAAAGAGAATCAAGATCATCAAACTTTTGATGTCAGATATTAATCGAACATAGTTAATATTCCAATACTACAAACATGTAATCATATATCCTACCCCAACAGCTCAAGATTGTTAAAAAAAAACTAATCTCACTTCTTAATTTGTAAATCCAATCAGGTTTTGCTACGTATTCATTCACAAAGCAAATACATTTAAGCATTGGGCTAGGTCAAGAGGATATTGGTGCTCACATAAACTGTATGATTCCAAAACAATCACAACTAGATTTGTGTTTGTAAAGGGTTTATGCCACACCAAAGACCAACTCTACGACCTTCCCACCCACCCCGAAAAAGTAAATAAATAAAAATAAGAAATATTAATATGTATATAAATTGCTATAATGACATGAAAATCTAATCACGTTATCTACATATGGAAATATGCATACCAAATTTCTGTATCTACCTTAGACGGTTTTGCTTAAGCATGCTTTAATAGGTTTCCACAGAAAAGGACAAAGTGACAGCCATGACTTCTATAATAAAAGTCTAAGTCCAGAACATTCAAACGTTTGTAAAAACAAATCGATAAATTGATGTAATGGCCTGAAATGCAAATATGCCTACTTAATGTTAATACCTTATTTGCTTAAACGTGCTTACGAGGTCATATTAAAAAATATAATAGTCCAATAAATTTGTGAAAAAATGTTAAACAATTGGAAAATTGGTGTAATTGTCTTATCAGGTCATCTCCTAATGAACAGGTGAAAGTGTGCAAAACGCTCTAAGATGAATTTGGGATGGATGTTCAGATGCTCAGATGTAAGGACGAACAGCAAGCAAAAAAAAAGTTCCATTCTTGTCTCTCAGTAAAAATCATTATTAAATTGTATTTTGTTTTTAAAGAGGCATATACTACTGGGAAAATGTGGGGAAAAATTATAAAAGACCAGAGTGGAATAAAAAGAACAAAGTCCGGAAATATGATAAAGCGCAAAAAACAATGTTAAAGTGGCATCGAAACCAACAATCAGGTAATCTACTTGTGGACATAATTATGCTTACCAAATCGCATATTCCTATGTTCACACATTATTCAAAACATGTCAACCGCGTTGTATTTGCTTTAAGAAGTATTTTGAAAGTATATTGCTAAGAATAAGTATACACTAAAAGAAAGTATAAGTCCAATATGTCTAATAAAAGAATAAATCAAAAATAAAATTAAAAATAAATACATTTGCATCCACTTATTTAGTCTACAAAGTTATGTTCCACACACTATTACTATATCCTGCCCACTTGACCCATCCTTTAAACCAAATCATCATTGAAATTTTAACAACAACAAAACTCATTGATCTTAGTTTGGTTTGTGGACCATTAATAAACACTACTAATTCGGTAGAATTACATCTGACCGTGAAACAGAGGTCGGACTCTTTGTTCGGACAACTTGTATAATTAGGCTAAGAAACAGGTGCTCACACTTCAAACAATATCTGGAATGATCTGTTGTTCAACTCACCGGCAGTAATAAACAGTCGGATTAAGTAAGAGATCTGTGATAAAAAGAAAGTAAAACAAAAAGCTTAATGTGGCTATTGCTTGTAACACATCAACCGAGACTGCCTGCCTTTACATGCCCTAAATGAAAAATAATGTAACTCGAATATCTCCCCAACAAGGCAAAACAATCTATAAACAACACAGATTCCAACCAATAGAGATAAATAGACAATAAATTATTTTAAAGTTAGAATCTTTTGATATTCGTCTCTCCTCTCTGACCAGTCTGACTTTGATCTCTTTTAAGATCGTTTTGTCAACATTTAAAATGTTTCTGCATTTCTGACGGAAATTTGATGAAACAGTTGTACTGCATTTTCTCAAGTAATTTGTAAAGTAAATAATTTTTTTTGAAATCCAAGTGCTAACTCGTCAAGATAATAAGTCATAAAAATTTTAAACAACGAGATTAATTGGTTGGATAGCGTTTAAATAATTAACAGATAAATTTCTGAGAACTAAGAATGAATTTAAGTGCTAATACGACACGCATAATAGAAAGCAATTTAAGATGCGGAATTTGAAAATATAAAAGCAATTTACCTCGATGCATTTTTAGTAGAAATCATGCACAGCCTTATAAGAAAATTACAGTAAGCTTAAAAAAAAAATTAATATACCCAATGATCCTGATTTAGTGCTGATAATGATACGTTAAATTTATAATGAATATGTAAGGGGGTGATATTGAAATTATGTTTGTGCTGTAAAATGAAGATGTTACAGAAGAATAGATAAGTAAAGCCAATAGAAGAATTGAAACGTGCTATGTTCACGTGCACCCGATAAACTGACAATATGAATTTTTGATTCATAGTAATGATGTATTGCAGTCATATTTGTTAAAACTATGTACTAGTATTTTTAATACAGAACTTTTTTTTATTGAAAGCTGTTTTGACATAATCATTATCCCAGTTCATTTAAAGCGTTCAATTAAGAGGGCTCAAAATTATAGAGGCATCACTCTATTAAGTCTATTAGGTAACTTTCCATGCGTATCCCTAAACAGTTGACTTCTGGAGTGGAGCAGAGAATATTCAGGTGTATATTGAAGCTCAGGCTGGGTTCAGACAAATTATGTCTACTGCGGACACCTCTTTCATTCGTTCTTTTTCTACCTTTCTCTATCTGCTACTCCACCAATAATAATTTGCAGTTGTACTTAATCTCAGATCATCTATTGTTATCCCTGAGTTGGCAATAAAGTTCTGATCTCTTCTGTTCTGATAACATTTGTATACTGCATGGCTTAATTACTCATTGTCCAAATTCAGGTTTAAAAAACAAATATATTGACATTTTGTTGATTTTACAAAACCCTTTTGATTATATTTTAGAGATATATTATTCTGCAAACAACTGAAATTAGGATCAGAATAGAATGAAATATGATTTAGTTACCTTCGTAAGTATTCTTGTTGCATCATTCGTATCGTTAAGTAAAAGTTTTTCAAAGTGTACCACTTTGGAGACATACAATAATTCTGGCTGAATAAACTTTGAAAGATTATAAAAAAGCTTCCAATCCGCTTTCTTACCTAATCTTACACAAATTTAATTCAATAAAAACAGTCGCCTGATATGAAAAATTGATGTAAGATTAAGGTTCATCACACTACAATGTTTCATCTACTAGTTTATGCGTTGTGTCAGAAAAAAATGATTTTGAAGATTATAATGCCATACAAATACATTATATTTTGTACTTAATCACTAGTATTAAATTATTACTGAGAAATCAAAATAAATCAGATATTTATCTAACTAACTTTATATATATATGATATATATATATATATATATATATATATATATATATGCATGCAGGTAAGTAAAAATGTATGTATGTGTGTGAGTGTATTATGATAAAATAACGCAATTGTGGTCTGATAATTTGTTGAGTTAAGATATATCGTTCTAATTATACTAGGTTTACTGTTTTCATAAATAGTTTGTTGGACGGTGCATCGGTAAGCAAATGAAATGCAATGAGATTTAGATTTAGTCTTCAGGTAGTGAATTTTATTTTGCAGAAGATGTCTTTGATGCTATTTGGATTGCTTTTGTCTGTGCTTTTCGAGGTGGGTGATTATGTCTTATCTCTCTCTCTCTCTCCTGAAATTATATATATGGATATTATTAATACAGATAAGTTTTTACAAGATACCAATACATATATTTTCAATGCAAATCTACAAGACCAAAATAAAGGTATTTCGCTGACCTTGTGACTTAAAGTTTATTTTGTGTAGGAACATGGAGAAACTGGCAAAAATGTAGCATTTTGATAGTGTTGGACTAGGCTGAATACATGCAAGAAACTAATATTTCCATGTCCATTCGTTAGGTACCTCAAATATCTTACTTACCTCGTTTATTCATTGTATTATTTGATACTGCCTACATTTTTAGGAGATTAAGTATAAAGAGAAATGTTGACATTAGTCTTTATCTTTGCATATTAATTTACTTTAAGTCCATTCTTATAATAATATTCATTGTTATAAAAACCCTTAAAACTTATTTGTCCTTCATGTGCTGTTCAACAATCGTGGTGTATATTTTGAATTTTGTGTAAGTATTGTTATCATGCCGTATTTAACTATAATCGTTCATATAAATTTTCAACCTAGAAAAGGACCTAGAAAAGAACAAGAGGAAAAGCTTGAATAACTGTTTAGAAAAAATATATATTTAATAGCGGTTGTTATGAATTAATAATAATCTTCGCTGCGGATAGCTAGCCTCATTTTTGTAAAACATCTTTTGCATCCTAAGATTCCGATAGGTAATAATGCAGAATTCTTGTCGTATGGCATTAAATATATCATGTACAAGGTAAGAGGTCACCAACAACTATACAGAGTAATTTAACTTGTTAACCGATGATTACTTTAGCTGCTGTATTTTAAATCATAAGATATTTCTTTTCCCGTAAAATATTTTGAATATATTGTTCAGAATAGCAAAAACACACGTTTGAGAAACCTTTATCTCTCAGTACGTCAATAACATCGACCACGCAGGAGTTTCTTAATAGGAAAAAGATTAATATCTCCGGTTTGCCAAATTTAGATGAATAGAATTACATTCGAGGGGGAAAGCAATAAATACTTGCAACATATCATTATGATGAAAACAGGGTAAATCTTCCTACCTTACGCTCATGACATCTGATGGAGACAATCCTTCTACATGCTATTACATTATCTAAAACAAGTGTATCGAAACCTTTTTACAATGCCCAAAGTGCCTATGGTATGTTGACTACGAACCTCCGCCTTCAGTTGTTTGCATTTTGCACGACAGCAATAAGGCATGTACTCGTCACCAGTGATTGCATTTGAGAAAGGAATGTATTTTAGTCATATTAAATAGATTAAGGCATGAAACAATTAGACATGAATTTACGTATATTTTGGATTTTTATATTAAAAGATTTATAAACTTTTCTCTCCGGCTCTTTTTATTTAAAATAAATATATTACACAGTGTATTTTTTCTTGTCTATATCAACAACAACAAAATCCGTTTTATTGTTTGAGTGATCAATATAGAAAAAGTTTTCTCGTTTATACGGTGTCTTTTACCAGATTCTAATAGTTCTAAATCATTTCCTTACGCCTTGAAAACATGTGTCATGGTGCCAATCATGAAAGTGTTTTTTTCTCACTTTCACTTGACAGAACCTACACAAGAATTGAATGAATGATGCGGAAATAAGTTTCGAGTGAGACATATAACTCCACTAAATATCACCTTCAAATTCGTTTAGGTTCAAGACACTTCCAAACTTTGAAACAATGGTAGATTCATAGATATTAATTTACAACTTAAAGTACTTATGCAAGTAAATCTTAAAAGGAATATAATTTGCTGTTCCTTTGTATAATCTAGTTTTGGAGGAACCAAGAAGCTGAGAGGCGGTATAACAGCGACCCGAAAACTATCTGTAAAGAAATGAAGCAATACAAGATTTGTTCTCAATGATCGATGCTCAGATTATACAGGACAATACGATTACAGAATCTGAATTAAAGCAAGCTTGGCGAGAACATGATAGCGACAGTGAGTACCCCCCCCCCCCTCACTCTCTCCCTTTAGCTCTAAACCTCCCATTAACCTCTGTATCTTCTTTAAAATCGTTTAATGAATCTATATATCCATCTATCTATTTCATGCTTGCCTTGCCTGTATTTTGATTTCTTGCATATTCCATTGATCTCTAAACACACCTGTATGAACTTTATTTTCGACCTTTGAAATGGAAAGAGGTTGGCCGTTTTATTAAAAGACATATAAGTATCATGCATGCCATAGGTCAAAGAAGAAGAGGGCAAGAGAAGAATCTGGTCAGAAATATGTTAGCCAGGAAAAGCTATGTGGTATACTGTGCACTTTTCCGTTCAAAATACATCCACCCAACTCGCTCCTAAAATGTGTAGTATATTGTCTATGGCAAAACACTGACATTGAGAGGGTATGCAATAACTGACAAATCGAGCTATTATTGAAATACAGCAATAATCGCTCATTAGACATATAGTAGCTCATTAGCCCTATCACGCAATAGCTATATTTCCTTACCCTATAATAAAAACTGCGCACACATTAGCGTGCATTCTTTGTCATGGTCGCCTGAATCAGCAGCAACCTGCCCGTGCATTTGGACGGAGAGGCAGATAGCAAATTATTGCTGGAAGATGACAACCTTCCTCATCTTGCCTCCTTAGAGTTAATCTGAGATATGGGTATTTAGGACCTGTTTTATTTCTTGAAGCGCAAATACTTCTTCATTGGACTGTCGTTCTTGGATTCGTTCAAGAGAGGTCGACTCTAATAAGTGAATGTTGCATCAAGCACGCATAATGCAAATACAACAGTGTGTTCGACTCTTTTTGGACTGCCTACGCTATATGACTGAAGAGAAAAGTTGACTATAATAGGAATATGTTGATACCGGCAAGTACTATGTAGAGATTACAAGTGTACCCGACAAGGATATACTTTTTATCAATCGTAGTTAAGGGAGTGATGAGTGATCGACCTAATCGGTCTAAACAGCATTTTGAAAAAAAAATGCTTGACTTGAAAAACAATTTTTTTTTTTATTCAAGTAATTTATTGTATCTGTTCTTGGTCTCCTCAAGTCAGGCACGAATTTTATAGTGCATGCACACATACATCAGACACAGTATTGGTTTGACCAAATGAGGCGTGTGTTGTGTATGTGTGTGGGTGTGTGTGTGTTATATTAACAAAAACTGGTTTGAGGAAGCTACATGTTTATTTGTAGCAACTAAATTTAGCGGGGCGATATGTGTGCTAAACAGTTTTAAAACATTATGTAGTTAGATTCGTCCAGCGATAATAATTACTTTGACAAAGTATGCAGGAACGTCTTAGGTGTGCAGATACACCGGCCTGCGTTGTATACTACCGCATCTGCGAAATTCCAAGTGACAGCTGGCTCATTAGATAGAGTTGTCCCTAATATCTAACGATTCACAAACCTATGTCATGGTGATTACATACACTTTTTATCTACATTCATGACATTTGATGAATGTGTTTACAGTTGAAATCACCACAATCAGGAGGTACATGTAGCTCGAAGTGGCATACATATACGTTTCTAGTCCGAGTTTCCTCTGATCTCAAGTTTATGTCGATTGTTCACATTTCAAATCGCAACAGGCAATTGGTACGCGTAGGTAGAAGTCTATATGTACTTTTTTAGTACAAGTTTCATCTGACCTTTTCCAACCTTTCCCTTTCTTGTATTGATAGGCAGATAGGCAGATCTCAAATTTGATCCTATTGGGCTCGAGTTCCATATAATCGATATAAATGCACTATGATCTCCCACCCCAAAGTAACAGTACAAATATATAAACGGGGTGGGAAACGTCAGATAAATATCGGTCTTGGATTTTTTATTTTTACATTTAGTACAGTTTCCTAGACAATGTTTTATAATTGGCGATGACACTTGATGTGTGCATTAACAAATATCAATTACGTTAGCACCCAGAAAGAGTAAAGTATGTTTGCTATGACTTACTTTTCTTGCTGAAGTAGTTATGGTAAAAATTGTCGGACCGTAAACCGGCGAAAGCATGAGAGACATAGCATAAAAACAAAAATTAATGTTGGTCTATTATTAACGCCGATCTTCAAATTATTATCTGTTGTAAGCGTGAAAGAAGAATTTTTTAATTTGGTTTGACTCTGTAGATGGAAAACACAGTAATAATTCTCTTTCACCCAATTTCACTCGCGTTCTCTCTTGGTATATTGCTCAAGTATAAGTATTATTCTGGTGGGTTTTTTTTTGTTAGAATCGTGTCCTTGCATTCTGAATATCTACGGAAGCACAGAAGAAATATAAAGAACACTTACTCATTGACGCTCTACTACTAAAGAGTTTGGATTTGTCAGTGAACGTTAAGCACTTCATTAGTCACCGAAATGTTTGTTCAGTGGATTTAAAATTAAAATTCGGGGGATGCATACACATAAGTTACAGTGATTTTGTTGACATCGTTTGACCAGGTACCACATAGAGGACTAATTCATTAACTTGTAATGAAGGACACTGGTGAACTTTGAAAACGTGTATTTAAACATTCCTGTCGGAATAAAAAACAAATGTATAGTGAATGGAAAACAATTCAAGTGTCATACTCTTACATATGGTATTCCTCAAGGGTCAGGGCTGGGACCGATGGAATATGTGCTTTATATGTGGAATAGTGACTCATCATCATATTTGTTTGCCGATGATACAAAAATGTAAAGAAATAAATTGTAAGGAATATTGTGAATACTATTACAAGGAGTTATTCCATTTACAAGAGTGGGCCAATAAGTGATTACTTAAATTCCATTCGAATAAATGTAAAGTCATGAGATTTGGGAAAAAGAAGCCTAAAGATTCAGAGAATAGACTAGACCTTATTGGTAGTTACTCTTAAGCATGTTAATTCAAAAAAGACAATAGGAAGTGAAGTTGACAGTAAAATGTTATTGAGCTGCGTATTCTGGAGAAGATACATCGGTAAATATAGTCTTTTGTTTCGGACTATCTAGATCTATTTTCATAAAATGGTACTCTATTTCAATGTTTTTCTCCTACATTTTGGTGATGGAAAGTCTTTTTCGATAATTTCCAGTTCGGTTTCGACAGTAAAAAATCTTCGTTTCAGTGACAGTTGGGAGCCTGTCAGTAATTGAATATTGCGTGTTCAATATACAACTCCATTTCCATGAATTGAAACTCAGTTGCTGTAATTTCAAAATCAGTTTCCGCCCATTTTGATGTTGATACATGTCTTGCTCTCTTCATCAAAAACGGAAGAAGGGAAGTCACAAACATATCAAATAAATTTAAGCAATGGCCCATGCCGATGAATTATTAATTGCTGCCTATTCCAAAACCAAAACTAGGCGAATTAGGAGAATATATTTTTAATACATTTTTTTGACATACATTTTTTATAACAAAAACATTATTGTTTCTTTATTTTTCTCGTCACTGCAGCTGGACGAGGTTTAAAGATAACCTTGAAGTAACATTCACTTTATCTAAAGAACTACATATAATGAGTTACCATTAGGTGTGACGTTGAGAAAACATGGTATAGATAGTTGAGTACTCAAACAGTAAGAAGATAAACTCGAAGAACAAGAAGCTTAAAGTAGTCATATATTGTGAAACGTAAATCGAAATAAAATGTTTGTTTATCAGTGACTACTTTTGTTACTCTTGAGATGTGCTCAGTCTGAAAAAGAAGTGAAACATCATCACGAGATAATAAATGCTGAATGTACTGAAATCGATCATACAAGTGAGCTCAGATGCCATTACCTTAAAACATTCAACATATTTGACAGAAGATTATAAGTCTTTTTCCAAACATAAAACACCATCACCTCTTTTCTTCCCCTCCTCATAAGGGCACACATTCTTGATCGTAAGATGGCCTTCCTTTTTAATATATTTTTCCATGAGTAAACCTGTTCTTTTGTGTTTTGTTTTTCTTTGAAGAGAATATTTTTCTATACTGTTATCAGACATTGAGTAAAATCAATTGATATCATTGTTATTGCTTGATAGGTCCAATGAGCTAATATATCTGTATTTCCGGCTAATAGATTTAATTGGCAAGTTGTGCCTAATCTGATTAATGTCTCTTGGTCTGGTCAAAGCGATAAAGCCAGTTGATTGTCCTATCAACTATGCCGATGTAACCATACAAAACTCAGTACTGTTGGCAACTGCTTGATTATTATAGTAAAACCTGGAAAACTCGAAGTGCTTAGGGGCTTTTATCGAGTTTTCGGTAGTTCGAGTTGACGACACATGGAGTGAACATTTAATTCCAGTAACACAGACAATTTAGCTGATTCATGATGAATTATATATATGTTACTCATATAATTTCAAACCGATGTGTTGTACTAAAAATTCCGATCATACAATGCTTTCGCTATTATTTTTTATTCGATTGGACATTATTCCTTGTTAGCCCTATTTAGTATTTATTATTCCTTAACTTTTCCTGAAAAGACTATAATGTATAATGGGCGTTTAAATTTTATCCCTAAAACAATATTACTTTATAAACACTGAGAAACAAATAAATTTGGTTAGTTGCAACACTTGTTATTCACTTTTTAATTTCTTGTTCTTTCCCTTTTTCAATCGCGCGCGTGGCTTGAACGTTTAACAGGAACGCCAGCGTGAAATAGAAAAGAGGCAGAGAGGTATTCCTTAAGGTCGTATTTGGTTTTTCAGCAAACCTTAATATTTTTCTCAAATCTGTTATCATTCTTTTCCCTTATTACCCATGGGGAACTGTCACGTCTCCTGAAATAAAACTACTAAATATTTTAAGGGTTAGGATAATCTCGAGGTATATTTAAGAAAATGTCATTGAGTCGATCTTTCTTTACATCGTTGCAATGTTGGATTTGGAGATAACTGAAGCTGTATATCCTCGTTGTCAAGCTACACTGTAAATGCACTATAACCTCATTGTCAACCTTCACTGAAAATACACTATATACAGATTTCAGTTAGACACTAGGTTGAGTGGGATAATTAGCTTAGTTGGTAAGGCGGCTACCTGCAACACAAGATAAAGCGGTTCCTCTTCTGCATAGAGAGTACTTATTTTTTTCCAATTTTCATCTGTTTACCTTTTTCATTTTTTATATTATGCAAGGAGATAGATAAACATTTTACAAATAAAAGAGACATACAAACTGACACATACAAATACATAAAGGGCCGAAACAAATTAAATACGTGTAAAATCGTTAGATACAGGCAACTCTGTATGTCAATGTGAGAGTCAATTACTATACAAGCAATATTTGTGACATATCATGGACCTTAACGAGATCGCAGTCTTTCTGGTGCTTTGTTTTGCAAGCAGAAAGAGATGCAATATGTGAAGTTTTGCCAACTACCAAGAGTTGATTCTCTCTTCTTCGTTATGCCGTGTGAATTTAAACCTCAAATATCATATACTAGTCTTTTCTACATTAGATTTAGTCCCTCTCATTCTGAACAGTTTTATAGCACTTCTAATATGGTTCTAAAATATATGTCACTGCCATCTAAACATATTTGGGTATCATCAGCATATTGACTTAATTTATTTTCAGTATTATCGATAGTAATTACTTTCATTGCTTTATTATTTCTTATCATTTTCCTAAGAGCCTCAAGAAACAAAAGAAATATGTATGGAGAAATTGTTTTACATTAACAAAGACTAACATATGTCCACTTTGTAATATACATGAATTAGATCCCTTATAAAATAGTTGTTTTCATGTTAGTATGTATGGAATTCCCAGAATTAAAGAATCTAAAAGGAGTCTAATTATAAGTTATACAATCTCTACAAATAATTGATCAGATATATTCAACTTACGATCCTCAGGTTTAATATCTTTGACAGCAATGTCACCTGTTTCAATGGTACATGTTTTATTTACTTCATATATCGTATCATTTACTATTTTAATATATTATTTATCCTTCAATAAAGAGTCATTCATCTTCCACAAACCCCTCCACCTAACATGCTCTTCAAATTTCATTTTTAAAATTGTTCCTGAATGATCTGATCTATAACTTGGTACAATACAACTGCTTCGAACATTACCACACAAATCTCTTGAAATTAAGTTAAAATCTGCACGAGCTTGTTGCTGGTGATTCTTCGTATGCCACGTAAACTCTGTTTTGTTTTCACTTAAGACCTTCCAAATTAAAATAATTTCAATTACATTTTTCTTTTTCTTCACACGTTCATAAAATTCTGGTTAATCATTGTATTCTCTCATAATATTAATGAATGTAACACTCTTCCTTTGAACTATCGGGTCAACTATCAAATAATTTCCCATTTACTATTATTCTTATTTGAACTGAAAATAGCATCTAATCCCCACTGAGCTTTAACATATAACTCTTGTGTTTTAGTTATTTGAATATCTTATAGACAGATTGTATTGTATTGTTTTAGGGGTTTTTTTTCCTTACATAGTGAAAAACATTCCTCCTTTTCTTAATATTGGCTAAGCCCCTACAGTTTTATGAAAATATTCTTATATGACTATCCATAGATAGTAAATCTTGATCTAAAATCAGATGCAAAACTATACGTCTGTATCACAGATGAACTATTGAAGCGAATGCTTGTATCTATCTTATTCTCATAAGGACCCATATCAAAGATCAAGGAACAAATGAATATAAGCACACACAAGCCGACAATTTTGTGAAAGATCTTAATATGATAATCAATGAACTAAAATCTCAATCTCTAATTGCTTGGATCATAACAACCTGTTTCACTTATTTGATATGCACATTCTAATCACAAAACAAAATGTAAACCGACACAAAAAAACATGCAAAAACAAAATAAAAACAATAAAAAATTAGCTTTTAATGCAAATTTAATGAGATCATGAATTTGCAATGAAACGAAACATTAACAATTTTTACGTTTGTACGTTGACTTGTAAGTCGGTAATATTGCTTATTGACATCTCGGTGTAAATTTGTATCTTTTTATATAGAACATTTTAATGTACATTTTCATGGCATTAAGAGTATAACAATATATTTATATCATCATTTTAAATTGAATGAATAATTTATGAATCGGTGCATCAATTAGAAATACATGTAAAAGTTGAACACTTTATGGTCTTCGTTTATACCTTTCCACACGCGGTTTCCATGGCATCTTGAGCGTGAATATAACATTTACGTAAGAAATACAATAGAACCACTTCTTGCATGTATTATGCATCCTACAATGACACTTCGAGACTGCGCGGAAAACGGCCCATATTCAATATACTCCGTTGCACTGATATTTGTTCTCGCAATGTCCCCATGAAAAGAATACCTTATATCCAGTATTAACGTAACAACATAATTACAGAATCATCCACAGAATTGAAGACTTATAAAGAAGATTATAGGCGTTGCGCAACTCTGAATATTTGCTGCTGATGAACAAACACTAAGTACTGTGCCTATTGCCCCGTGATATAAATAAAACAAAACTTCCATCTGTAAATAGTAATGAAATGAAACTGTCTCTAAAAGTGTATACTGATTGTCATTTATTTGCTTGCATAAAAGCGTTATTGACTTTAGTCTGGTGAATTCGACCTTACTGTTAAATAATCTATTATTACTGCATGTGCAATTTTGCATTCAAACCAAAATTATGAAATGAAAACATGCGAAAACAACAGACAGAACACACGGAATAATTTCTTTCTTTCGTAAGAACATCATAACTGACAGAAACAAAACTAAAGACTTTTTTCCATTTTTAGAGGATGATATCTTAACTGAGGATGAGTTGAAAGTCGCCCTTGAGAAATTAAATCTCGGATACAGTAAGGAAGCGGAATTTCTTTTCGCAGGGATGGAACTCAGCGATGAAGTGATTTTGATTTGGCTTGAGAATTTTGATATGGATTGTAAGTGCAACAGGCAATTAATGTTTCTGCTCTCTCTCTCTCTCTCTCTCTCTCTCTCTCTCTCTCTCTTTTTTTACATCCGTGCACACACTAACAAACATCGAATATTTTGTTAAAGATATAACCTAAATAGAATTATCTGGGTTTGTTTCTTGTTCTAAGCATGTGATCATGTGGTTCACTGGATGTAATAGTGACTATAACAGCTAAATAGATATCAACTTAAATCGTTAATGTTGTATCCAATCGTCTATTTTGATTTATTCTAATACCAATGGTTCTTTGAGTTTTTTCTTTGCTTATAACTATAAATATATATATATATATATATATATATATATATATATATATATATATATATATATATATAAATATATATATATATATATATATATATATATATATATATATATATATATATATATATATATATATTTCAGTGTGTGTATGTTTCTGTCTCTCTGTTTCAGATGATGGGACTGTCACAGAGTCTGATTTAGAGCTCGCGTACAATCTTAAGTTTCCCGATTATTAATAAATCACGAGGCTGCCAGTAATAAAACGGAGAAGAATGTTCCACTTCTACGCTCAAGTAAAAAAAGTATCCATGTCAGAAAAGTAGTAAAAAGCATGAATGAGTCTGCGATTCTTAAAACATGAATAAATGAGTTTATCTTAATAAATGAGTTAATCAATCAATCACTGCATAAAAATGAGGTTCCCACAGAACGGAAACTGGACGAAAACTACACGGGACTTGCGCAAACTTGATTTCAGCTAAGTTTCTAAGTAACGGAAGCTCCGCTGCACTGTCTGTGTAGTTTTTCTCAAGCTTCAACATGCGGAAACTTTACTGTCCATGAATTTACTGACACTTTACAATTATCAAGTTTCCATTTCGCTAAAACTGTTTGTAGACCCACCTGAAACTGCACTATGATATGCAAAGTAATTCTTATAAATTTGAATGTAAAGAGATGTTTTCAACATAGTAAAAGCAGAAGCTAAGTAACTGTTACTAGTAAACTACCGTTATATAGACGAAGTTACCGTACTACCAACACCGATTTAACGTTATATACAAATTTAAAGTTATGTCGATGTTCATTTCATCCATGAAATTTGCAACCAATGAATTCTCCAACAGTTCCAGAGGAGGTTAGTAGCATGTTTCCAAATTGTGATGTACCATTCTTCAATCTCCATTCTCATCTCCAAGCTCTGAAATTTCAGGAGTGTACAGTTTCTTTAACATATTTACTCAGATATTTCTAGTAAGAAAAACAAAATAAATAAATAAATAAATATTAGACATACGACTTAATAATTTCTTACAATATTTGAAACGAAAACTACGATTATGTCAAACAAAGCAAATGTCCCCACTAAACAGGTATTACTTAAAAAACGTTCCTACAAGGATTAAAAATAACAATCCAAATAATACAAGAAGTGATAAAACCAAGCAAATAGTATAAATATATAACCTGATCAGTTACATACGCATATAAACATGCCTACCAAATTGCAATTCTCTATGTTAGTTATGTTTTTTCTCTCTGAAATCATGACAGCAAGGTGTCTTTTTAAATACCTATTTACGTTGTACATGACAAGTCGTTTTTTATAATTTACTCACGGATCATGTAATTTTATCGAAAGCAAGACAGAGGAAATATAATTAATATGAAATTTCTGCATTATTGCAATTGCAAAAAAAAAAAAAAAAAAAAAAAAAACAACAACAACAAGATACAGTTCCAGATGCAGTTACAAATTTGAATATATTTGCGTTGCTGGCATTTTAATTGTCCCGAATTGCCCATTAATATCAAACACTTATGTAAAATGTCAGTTATGTCTTCAATAAAGTCTTCCAAAAATAATGACCATATTCCATTCGACAATCGGTTCATCAAACTATTCCTTGATTTATGTAATTATTTTCAAAACATGCACACAACTACTGACTAAATCCACGAAAATTCATAAATTATGAAAGAAGTGTCAATCGAGACTTGAATCCTAAAAATATTCATATTTTTGAAAAGTTTTTAACAAATTTACCAAATATAATGAGCAAGTGTTAAGAACACGTGTTGCTGGAACATGGAACATGGTTCTTTAACAAAGTGCCTGGTAACTTAGTTTAACGCAAATCTTAACCTAAGTGTGATTGACGGTCTAACGTATGGACAAAGGTAACGCTATAAGTCCATGACACTGTCATGAAAATTGAAGACGTATAGCACTACATCATCCACTTATTTACAAGTAAACGTTTATTATCAAAATAGAAGAATTGATGTCAAACTTCATTCGAAAACCTGTTCTCTCAAAATACCTCCAATTTGACATTTTTAATGAAATATATTTAAAACAATAGAGCTAGAAGAATAAAATATGTCCATTCACATCCACTTATTTAGCCTACAAAGGTTCAGAGAAATTCTTTAACAACTTTGCAAAGAACCAGTAATAACAAGCTTCATTAAAATAAAGTAGACTTCGAAATTTACACCTTAACGGCACCCCACCCCCCGACACACTTACAGATGCCGAAAATGTAAAATTTAAGCAGAGTAAAAGTAGAACAATTACTGGGCATCTAAACCATCAACTTATTTAGCCGACAAAGTTTCAGTAACATCCGTCGAGCAGTTTAATGGAAGCGGTGACAATCTATTTGACGGACACACAACAGACCATTTACCAGGCATACTAGCATCAGGTCTGACTATCATGAAGACTTTTAAAGACCCTTACAGTGTGTGCGTGTGGCTATTTCTAGCGAAGTTTTTGCTCTGGACAGCTGCCCCATCACCCCCCACCCCCACACACATACACACATTCTATACCAGTTATAGCTGCATTGATTGGCTGATACAAAGTCACAATTTGTATCCATACCCCGTTTATATTCCGGCATTCAGTGTGATTATAAGTCGAATTGCTTAATTTGACTCATCAACAGTTAAACGCAGCATCACACGCGCAGGCTCCACCCATTCATTATTCTACAGATGCCTGAACTTAGTGTCACGGATTATTCGCAAGCACTTCAGGGATAGTGTTGTAGTGTTGATGAATCAAATAATAAATTAATAAAACTCGTTTATGCTGCGTCTTTGATGAAAGAGACTAATCCCATAAAATTGCTTCTTTCATTCCTACCCATATTTGTGACTTTTACCGTAGAATCTGCCGACAGACTGAAACATGGGGACAATAACATTGTATTGGCTCAGTGATGTCAAATAGTAAGTCCTCCGTAATCAGACAGAAGCAATATATTCATCAAGACTTCAGAAGTCAACAGCATTTTATGGATTCTGGGACAAATAATCAAGATTCTCACTCTCTAATTTACTAAACTCAAGTAAGGAATATCCTATTAAAAAGGACACAGCAGGGATCGAACGGAAAAGACATAGCAGGGATGGAAATAAACTAACCTTAAGACCGGGAATGAAGCTACGACTGACGTTCAAAAACTTATCCCTTGATTCCTATCACATAATGAAATCAATGCATAAGCTAATTAACTCATAGACATCCAAAATTTCTTTGTCATTTTTATGGAAAAGCTAACTGTTTATACTATTTGACACCACACACGCACACACACAAACACACACACACACACACACACGCTCACATGCACTTTATTTATTCAGCTTACATGAATAGGGTATGGCAGTTCCTATGTTCAGCTTGCCAGGAAAATAATAGACAATTGTGTACTCCTTCATCGAATTGCTTCTGTTATATAAAATCCACATCTTCAAACTTGTTGAATCACTTGCTCGTTATCACTCTTATTATCGGGAAAATGGTGTTCAGAACAATATATCTCTCTTGTTAACAACCTTTGGATCTCTTGGTTTGCATAGCAAATCTACCCTCAAATGCAACATTTCACCAAACATGACACAACTCTTGATGTTGATGAATTTCTGCCATGGTCAAAAAATGATCGTCATTATTTACTTTTTTCACTAACATGAGCTAGACAAAACTACTTCTTATATTGGTACTCCTGGCAGCAAACGTTGTATGTGCCCTTCTATCTGTTCATACAGGAGGGACAGAAATGCAATGTGCTTATTTTCTATTACTTAAATAGTGCAATAAATATTCTAAGCGCTTGCGCTTCTTCAGTTTTACGACATCCACAGCATTGAAGGATTTGGATTAATCTACTTCATGATATACTTCATGTACAGTATCCACTTCATAATATACTTCATGTATAATCCTTTCCAGTTGTGGTGGTATAAGCCCAACGAAAACAAGGTGTCGCACATACTATAAATCAGACGACTTCTTTCGTAACAAAATGTATATAGTGTGCAGAATTTTCACTTTTAATGGAAAGTCATTTAGGAACATCTAGATCAAAATAGAAACTTAATCAGCACTTTTTCAATCGGAAAGAAAATGTTATTTCCTATAAGATGAAATTATCAAGGACATATCTAATTAGCGGGTAAGAAATGGTTTCATCCGAAATCTGAATTGGCAAATTTGAATTGATTATAATGATACTAAAAATGAAATGGGTCAAGAAAAAGAGAGTTGGTCAACAACTAATTTAATTTGGCAATGACCAGCTATTTGTTTCGGCGGTATGAGGGTTAAAATGACTGATCATACCTACTATAGTAGTGTAAAAATACTGATGTTGATACCTTGTTTCCAATTATTTTCATTTTCTTTCGACAAATTTTATTTTTTAAACTATAAAAGATTTGATATATTTTGGGGTTTTAACAACTTTTCTTAGTCTTAATTATAAAAAAATTTTTTATATAAATTTTAGGCTAATTTTATTTTTGTAAATTTTCCAACCATATATTTGAAATTTTACTACTATACATTTTCTAAGCTATCTATTTCAAATTTTATTTTTGTACATTTTTAACTATGAATTTGAAATTTAATTTGTATAACTTTTAAACCATGTATTTCAGATTTTATTTTTATTAATTTTTAAACTATGTATTTGGAATTTTCGTTTTGTAAATTTGTCAACTATAAAATTTCATTTATATAAATTTTTTTAATTAATATTTCAAAAAGTTTTATAAAAATGTTTTGATAACAAGTTTCAATAAAATGTAATGAATTGAGAGATTAATTTTTTTTTTCAAAACACGATTGATTTAGTGGTAAAATCGTAATTATTGTTTGGTTTTTTATAATCTTATGGATGGTAAAAATTATTGAACATTTCATGTAAATAATAAATAAAAATTATATTGTGCGTAACATTTTGATAAGTTCTTCTCTTGATTGTTATTGCTATATCTTTTGTCTAGAGAATAATACATGATTCGGTCTACAGTTCAAAAATATCAAAAAAGTAAATTATGTACATTTTATTATCCAAACATAACAAGCACGTTTTTGTTTGTTCATATAAACCTAATTTGTGGTTAGTTGGTCTTATAACACATTTTATTTGATTGTTCACTACAATGAAAACAAAATACTATTTTTATCATTTTCTGTGAGATTTTTATCAACAACTGATTTTGTAATTCCTTTGTATATTTTAATATAATCTTTATCATTATTGTAAAATTGTATTGAATATTGTTTGCTTTTTAATCTAACTTTGTCTTCAATAATTTTTGAGCCAGCCTCATCTTAAAATTTAAATAGTTGTCTGAAGTTTCGTTTGTTAACAAATGCTTTTGCATTTGAATCATTATATCATGAATGATTTTTATCATACCAACCTAAATCAAAATAATTTCTAAATTCACAATCGTCAATAAGATCTTGATATAAATCGTTTGTAATTATATTCATTACCAAACTATTTGTATCATTATAAAGAAATCTTACTGTGTCACCATATTTCTTTTTCATCACATTGTACCAGAAAGTATACATCTTCTGTTTTGATAGGTCTAGTATCTCCAATCCAACATATAATGGTTTATCATACAATACTTTTGTTTTTTAACCTCAACTCCAATTAAATGTTGGTTGAATATTTTGGATTGCTTATAAGTAGGTTTAGCAAATAATCGCCTAATTTTACCTGTTTGATCACTTCAACAGAGTTGTACGTTACAAAATTTTCTGTTACTCTGAAGTGACTTACCATACGGGGCATAGCTGCGAAGCTTGTTCAAATTGCTCTCATAGTGACTTTTTCTTGCTTTTGCTTCATTACGCAACCTAATATTATTATCTATGTATTTTTTTCATAAATGGTTTTTGTTAAAATTCCAAAATTGTATGGACTTTGGTTACAACACATCCAAGTGCTATAAAAAGTTTTCAATAATTAATAATTTTTAATGTATGGTGTAATTTTTTATGATATAAATTTGGTACCAATTTTTTACACTCAGCTAATTATTTATCATTATCTTTTAATATTTTTTGTTGGAAAGGTGACAACATTTCTTTTTTAATTTCAATATTTTTAACAAATAGTTGATAATTGTTAAAAAAGCATGGGTTCCTGGACGAATATGTACGTCAATCTCCAGTTGTAATCCCACAGAACTGCCGTCGGGTGATTCCAATATCTTTTGAAGATTTCGTTTGCTAGGTGATATCCATCTGAAATTATCATAAGGCAAAGGTAATAACATGCTGCTAGAATATAATCCATTTCCCTCAACATATATAATACAACTTGGTTCTTTTTTTATCAAATTTAACCCCCATATATTTGTTATTGGCTCAGCATTATCACTTTGGGCATACTTTGTTTATTCCACCTCTAATAGATTTTTCCTCCCACAGATAAATATTCTGATATAATAATAATTGTAGTCCCTGCTTATCATATTAGATTCAACAATTCCACGAATATAATGGTAAAGTAATATAATGAGCTGGGTCAATCTTATATTGGTCACGCATTCCTTTTCGATATTTTTCCAACATAAAACATCAAGTGAAAGATAAATATTATCATCATCTTTGAATGTTTAACAATTACATTTTTCCATACATCCAGTGCATACTCGTATTGCTAGGAATGATTTTATCGTTGTTTAATTGTGTTTCATCCACTTTTTCATATCATCAATCCATACGTATGAAAATATACCTTTTGTCTTAATAAATTGAACTGATAATTATTAAATTTACAATACAATTTGTTAAGTTTAAATCGTCATCTGTCAGATTGTCTGCAATTTATTTCAAGTTCTTCAGATACATGCTGATACCTATCAACAAACCTAATTTGGCTAATTTTAAATGATACATACAGCTCCATTCTTTTTGGGATACACGTTATTTTTGTTTAGTTGTTTTTTAAATTCATAAATGATTATACGAGAATCGTAGCCTTTTAAATTGTGTATAAAACACGGTGTTTCCCTTTTTTGTGATACTAATTATGAGATTACAGCTTTGATGGCATGCACATCGATAATGACCTAATACATGACAAATGACCTCGGCATTTTATGTCAATATTAGTGAATTCCTGTTCACAGATATAACATATTTTAGCTTTCTCATAATGTCTTTTTTCTCTTTTTTGATCATAATTATATTATCCTTATTTGCTATAAATAATTTATTTATTTCTGAAATTATTTTTTCAAGTAATTTCATAATGTGACCATTTACATTCTCACCTACATATAATTGTGATATAAACAATTAACCTTCATAACGAACTACAGCATATTTATTAGAAACAGGCAGTTGAGATGATGCTTGTTTTTGTATGTGGTCCATACTGTTTTTGAAAAGTACATTTAAACATTCCAAATCACAATATATAACAAAAGGCACTGGTATCTTAATCATGTTTTAATACTTTTTTAATTCTGAAGATTTCTTTAGTCTTTTTTTGTTGTAATTCCAGCTCGTAAAATGTACCATAAATTCTTTCACATTGTAATTCTTCTAATTCAAAAACGATTGGGATGGTATATATAATATTGATTATAAAAAAATATTTCAGTCCAATTGTAGTGTAACCTTTTTTAAATGTATGTTCTTTCATATATATTCTAACCATATCACCTATTTTAAATTGTGTGACCTCTTTTACAGAAAAACGTTAATCACATATAGATTGATGTAAACATATTGTTCATTTTCAGGTTTGCCAGCCTGTACATGTGTCATTTTAATACTTCCATGCTTTGTATTAATTTTATTTATCTATCATATTTGGAAAAGTACCTAAATATTTATATGTGGGGTTTGCCGTAGAATACTTCCACATTATACCTTAACGAGTTCTTTTGAAACGTTCAACAATCACATCTTTCCCCTCACAAAACGTATGAAACATTTCAATATTATTATCATCCAACCATTTCTTAAATGTTGTATTATCAAATTATGTTCTCTGATCAACCCAAAGCTTTTCTGGTGGGTTTTCTTAAAATATTTTCTTGAAAGCATTTGTTATACTAGTTCTAGCTTTATTTTGAAGTGGTATTGTCCAGGCATATTTACTGAATATATTAATTACAGTTAATAAATATGTTGTACCTTTATTACAGTTACTAAAATGCTGTATGTCAACAAAATCAGCCGACCATATTGAATCTATTTTATCTGTAAATACACGGCGCTGAGTGAAATGTATTCTTATGTACTTCTTGGGGTAGTTTTCTTGTCCGCTTCAGTTCCTCGTTCCGTTCTTATCTTTTTTTCTGCTTTTTCCTAAACCTAATTTAAATTTAAGTTTCTAATTGATTTGACAATTTACATATAATTACATTACATTGTTTTTTATTATAAACATTTTGTTTTTATTGTGCCACATATGGAATATGTACTCATCATAACTCTTTTTTTGTATGACCAATAACCTCACATTTTGTATTGGGTTTTTTTTCTCACTTTAGACAATATGATTTAATTTACTTTATAATTATATTATATTAAATTTGAATATTACTAAGTGGCACTATTAATTTGTTGTCTCTGGCAAAAAAAAGACATTTACCTTAATTAACACGACCCCTTGTACCTGGAAGTGTTAAACCTGACCCACCAAACATTTTTCCAAAAATACCTAGTAAAAGGTAATCAGTCGCACCAGTCATAAGAGGAATCAATGGAATTATACCTCCTTGCTTCTTTAATTGTTCTTTTGATAATTTTATATCTACACCATGACCCTTACATTTTCCTTTTATAATTCTTTTAATTTGTGTTTTAGTTAACTTGACCTTATCTGAAACATGTTAGTTGCTTTTTTTCAAGTCCTATGACCACTAGTTGCTGTTTCTTCATATGTTCTCGTATTTTGTGCTTAATCCAAATTATGTGTGTGACATTAATATATATATATATATATATATATATATATATAAATCGTTTTCATATACTTTGTTCTTTTACTATTTATATCTGTTTATTGTAACCAACACGTTAACTTTGATGTAACTCATTTTATTATATATTTATACAATAATTTGCATTTTCCCATTTATTGTGTTTAATGATAGGTAACTGGCACTTAAAATAACTGCATAACAATGATAATAAGCTTCTTTCCCTAATCTACCACCTAATTCCCAAGTAATCTCAATGTCAGATATATTCATTACAAGTTTTTCTACATGTTTATTAACATCAAAAGGAAATCTTGGGTACAGACTTGCATAATCAAATATATTGACGTTTGTGCCAGTGTCAAGATCTATATATGTATTTACAGCCTCTTGAAATATTGTATACTTGTATATGCTCTTGCGTAATTTTCAATACCAGCTGAAGTATTGCACTGTAATGACCGCTCAGGATATCGCACAGAGTACATTCGTACATATATTCGTCTTAAATTTGCATGATAAAATACCATATTGTTTTATTCCAGGGTATTATTTCTTGCTAAAGCTTGAAATGCTATAAATACATGCCGTGAAAGCTGCTCACTTGCATTTGTGGTAATTCTCCATGCTGGATTTAATTCATTTAGTGTTATAATGTTGTTTATATAGTCGTCTGTTCCAAATACATCTTTTTCGCTTCACCACTGCACTGACCAATTTTGTTTCGATATCACTTGCCACTGGCATTGACAATTCAAGTTTTGGTAAATTATTAACCAATATGAACAGTGTCAAATTTACCATTAGCAACAACCGCATTCTTAATAATATATTGTCCAGATGGGTTCCTATCTAAGATTATGGTGTCTTTAACACCACGGAATACTGTATTTATATCTCTACATAATCCAAATATACTACGTAATGGTAAAAATAATGACAGTTGTTTGTCACCAGTAGTGAGAAGCTCTATTTTTGCAGATCATTCATTACCACCTGTATATTCGAAACCTTAGCAAAAATTGAGGATCTTGAACAAATCGAATATATAGTTTATAATCTGCAAAACGCAATCCACCATGACCGACGTCCACTTCAGTCACCGGTGACATTTATAATGGTGTACCTGTCATGGTAATGCAGATTTAATTTCCGAACTGTTTCGTTGAAAGAGAAGCACATACCTTAGCTCCCTATTTTTGTTTTCCTATAACTCAGCCAAGTTATTTTGACATTTTTTAGAGCGATTTTGTAAATACTTATGCCCTTGGAAACATTATAAGCTGAAGCAATTCAACTAACGGTACAAGTTAACAGGTATGTATATTTTATTCACAATAATATCAAATTAAATAGCAATTGTATCAGAGTTCGAAAATACGTTTTAGAAATCAACAGCATCTCATTTAAGTCTTGTTTAAATTTAATTCATTATTCCACGAATCATCAGTCAATTGGCTAATTAATTAATTAATTTACTCTTGAGACTTTCAGACTCGGTGCAAAAGGGTGTAAAATGCGATCCTTTAGGGTCTTCTTGTTATCAATGTTCTAATTTGAAACGAATATCGCAACTTTCACATAGTCGGTATCACGAGTCATTTCCACACCATCTCTACCCCAACCTACCCCCCCCAAAAAAAAAAGAAATAAAATAAAATAGTTGATATTCGCCAAGTCAAATTATTTATTGCGTAACTCTTCTTTTTTTTGAAACATTTAATGTTTAGTATATAACTACAAATATTCTAAATCAGAGTTTAACATTTACTTTCCAGTTGAAATTGTTCGGATGAAGTTTCTATTTTATTCTAGATGTTCGTAAATGACTTTACATTAAAAGTGAAAAGTCTGCTCATACTACAGATATTTTGTAGCGAAATAATTCGTCTGATTTTAAATATATGCAACACCTTGTATAAATGGCTTTATACCACCACAACTGGAAAGGAATATATTGAGGTCAGATGGGGTATATTATGAAGTAGGTGGCTGGCGTAACTGGAAGAAACACAATCACTTAGAATTCTATATAGAGTATTTGAGTAATTAAATACAAACGCTGCTTTAACTTCTTTCCGCCAAGAGTACGAATCTAAGAAATAGTTTTGCCTAGCTCATGTTAGTGAAAAAAGTAAATCATGATGATAATTTATATGACCCTGGCAGAAATTCATCATCATCAACAGTTGTGCCAAGTTTGGTGAAATGTTTTATTTGAGCGTGGGCTTGATATGCAAACCATGACTTGTTATAGAAAAGTCAGAAAATATAGATTCAAACCTGTAAACAAGAGAGACATATTGTTCTGCTGAACTGAATTGTTGAGAGAATATGTTTATTCCTACGCACTTTGTCCTGCTGGATTGCCAGAAACTTATACCAACTATATAAGATGACAACAATGTCAATATTCATGTACTACTCTAGCCCGGCATGAATAATAACGAGTAAAGGGTATAGAAAAGTTTGATGATGTGGATTTGTCCTATATAAATACGTGCCTTGTTAGATGAAGGCGTACATGCCTAACAATTGTATACTGCTGTCCGAGCTAGTTGGGCATAGGAACTGTCATCCCCTGTTTATGTTTATATATGCTGAAGAAAAGAGAGGGATCAAATAGTATGAACAATAAAAGTGACAAAAAAGAGTTACATGTCTATGAGTTCATCATCCTATACATAACTCCCATAATGTGATGGGAATCAAGGGACTACTGCATGTACGTCAGTCATCTCTTGGTTCCAAGTCTTGAGAAGACGTTTCATCCATCCATGCTATGTCTTTTTCCTTTGATCTCTTCTATCTCTTTGCAATGGGATATTCCTTTTCTGAATTTAGAAAAACAGGGTGTGTAAATTTTGATAATTTATCTCAGGTTCCATAAAAAGTTGATGACTTCTGAAGATTAAGCTTACAGTCTTGGTCAATATATTTCTTTTGACTGATTTTTTAAGACTTTTCTTACAGGGAACTATTTGACATCAGTTACTTTAAAAGGTTTAAATTCCGATGACTCTTGCTCTAAAGTAATTGCCAATAAGATGTTTACAGCTACACTTCCACCATACTTTCTACTGTAAAAGTCATAAATATATGAGGTAAGGTTATAGTATAACTTTTATACAATTATTTGTTTTCATCAAAGATGCAGCATGCCCGAGTTATATTCATTTATTATTCTACTCTTCAACACCATCATGGTATTACTGAAGTACTTGAAATACTTATCACTGAAGTGCTTGAGCATGATCCGAGACACTGACTTCAGGCATCTGTACAATAACGACTGAGTGGAGCCTGGGTGTGTGATGATGTGTTTAACTGCTGATGAGAAGTTTAATAAAGCAATGGGAGTTACGATCACACTCAATATCTGAACAGAAATGAGATATGCATCAAACATTGTGACTTTGGATCATCCACCTCTATCAGATAATCAGATCAACAGCTACGCTAGAAATAGCCACATGCATATTCTGTTTATGTTGACAGACCAGGTGCCAGTTGTAAGATGACAAACCAAGGACGGGTGGCTAAAAGTACAGACAGACTTTGCTAAAAAACTGATATAGATTCGTCAGGGTAAAAAGCTATGGTGTCTGTCAATCACAAAACTTGTCATCGCTTCCATTACACTGCTTGAGGGATTTTACTGAAACTGTGTAGGCTAAATAAGTGGATGGTTTAGATGCCCCGTAATGTTTTACTTTTTCTTTGCCTAAATTTTCGGCATGTTTTTTAAATGCCTGGTTAAGGTGTAATTTGTCAAAAGTCTAGGTTTGTTTTAAAGAAGTTTGTTATTACTGCTTCTAGACTTATTAAGTGGATGTAAATATACAAATAAATTTGTTCTTCTGGCACTATTGTTTTAAATGTATTTCATTAAAAATGTCAAGAGGATCGGTTTTAGAAAGAAGCTTGTCATCAATTCTTCTAAGCTGCTAAAGGAATTTACATAAACTTTCTTTGCTAAATAAGTGGATGATGATGCTAAAAGTCTTTAATGTTCAAGACAATGGTAGGGACATATAGTGTTACACGCGTAAGCTTTCAGGCACTTTCGCAGGGAATCCTAATTCAATCAACAGGTGTGCTTAACCCCGTACTCATTATTTTGAGTCAATTTCTTCACACCTTACACAAATATTAACATTTTGAGGATTCAAGTCTTTGTTGGCACTTCTTTAATAATTTATGAATTTTCGCAGGTGTAATCAGTAGTTGTGTAAACGTTCATGTGGCTCTAAAAATAAGAAATATTTAGACGATTAAAATGTCCAAGGGAATATTGCAATTACTTCTGCGAAACTTTATGAAAGACATTGCTGACATTATACATAAGTGTTTTATATTAATGTGCAATTAGAGACAACTAAAAGGCCATCAGTGCAAAGAATTTCATATATGTAACAGCATCTAAATTTAGTTTTATTTGCAATTTCAACTGTGCAGACATTCAGTATTGATCTATTTTCCTCGGTTTTGCTGTAGATAAATTTCATAATCGATGAGCAAGGTGTTAAAAAAAGCTTGTCACATACAACGTTGATAGATATTTAAAAATGCAAACAAAAACAAAATAAAAACATCTTGACTTGGTTATGTCTGCCCAAGAACCATGTTGGCACAAATAATCTGGTAGGCATGTTTATATGCATATATAACTGCCCAGGTTATATATTTGCACTATTTGGTTGGTTTTAGCATTTCTTTTATTATTTGTGTTCTTATTTGTAATCTTTGAAGCGACAGTTCTTAAGTAGTACCTTATTACTGAGGACATTTGTTTTATAAGACATAATGCTAGTTTTCATTTGAAAAACTAATATAACAGTTTCTAATGGGTGCTAAGTCGTATATTTTCCATATTTATTTTGTTTATTTGTTACACTTTATATCTGAGTAAAAAGGTGAACGAAATTGAACACTCCTGTACTTTCAAGGATTGGAGAGGGAAATGGTCAAGAAGAATGGTATATTGTACAGAGTTCTAATTCGGAAAAAAGTTGCTATACATCTCTGGAACTGCGGGAGAATCCATTGCTTGTAAATTCCATGGAAGAAATGAACATAATGAATCTCTTAAATATTGTATCAAAACTTAATATATTCGACCTGAAAATAATATTTCTGCTCTCCTAGCAATTAAATATTACTTATAATTCTTTCAAATATTTAGTCCCGAGTTAAATAACTGCCAGACTGAACTCTCCGTCTCTCAATTTCTTGGATGGAAGTGTTTCAAATAAGTTGGAGGAAATTCATTTTAAATATTTGTCAGAGACTAGACATACCTTTATTCCATCCCTTCATGGGAAAACAATTGTTTTATTGACTACCAATTCTACAACACACTGAATACTATGCAATGCTTTATTTACCACCAGAGGAGTGTAATATAACTATCTCTTTATAGCTATATTCCTTCTGTCTGTCTGTATGTCTGTCGGTTTGTTCTTAATCTGTCTGTCTGTCCATAATTATTTTCTTTTCATGGGCTTAAGTCTCAAACTGTTAGAGGTATCTCTATATAACTTGATACACATATTATACTAGTGGTACATATGTGTCTTCTGGTATTGACAGTTCTTAACTATTATTCTGATTTGTCCGCTTTTCACCATCACTCCGTTAATTGCCCAAATTTTCTTTTCCAGGGCAAAACTCTAAAACTACGGAAACCTCAATTTTCATGACTTTGTGCATCGTGTAGTTTTTATAGTTTACGTATAGTTGCGTGAGGTTATCACGCACACATTAAAAGTGACACAAAAGTTTGGAACAAACGTTAGAAAAATAAAGCTGACGTCTAAACTTAAGTAGTCGTGAACATTTATCAAGATCTGTGAAGTAGTTTAATATTACTTGATACACATTTTTTAACTCTTTTATTGTCAATGAGTTGACGGTGGTTTTCCATTTCCGGCAATATAGTCTCAAACTCCGCTATGGTAATCGTTTTATCTTCGATTGCTATCGAAGACAGCTTGTCAATCATATTGAGACTGCTTTGTGTCGCCGCGAGAAGTTCCGATTAAACACGTATTCGTTGATGTACTTGTATCCAAATTAGTTTACTAGAACCGCCCGCGATACCGGCTACTATCGATATAGCCTCGACGATAATTCCGATTGGCGCACCTATAATAGTTGCCGTCGTCATGATTCCCGCCAAGCGGAGACCAGCAGTTGCTGCCGCGGCAAACCCACAAATAGCATCAACGACCACGCATACACGTTTGAATTTCACGAGCAACGCGGTTCTCTCATCTTGTAGTTGCAGCTCCGCTTCGATTATTTGTTCGCGTCGGTTAGTTTGAGGGTTCATTATAATTCTTCTATAAATAATGTAATTGCGTAGTACAATTGCTCGACAACCATGACAACCATGCCTTGTTCAGGTGCAACAATCGGACGCACTGCTAACCAATTACCCTTTTTTACTGGTACAACTGCCATACAATCAAAGAAAATATCTTCCTGTGTAATACTTAAATCTCCAGCAATTGTGCGTTCCTGAGGCTGGGCACTACGTATATATAGAACCATATTGATTACACCCTTGGTTGGTGTTTGAAACGATTGAACTCGTCTCTGCCCAGGAAGTGTTACACGGACAAATGTGTCCTTGTCAAATAGCAGTCGAGATATTTCTCAGGGTTAAGGTTAGCCGACGGTGCAATCACGTACAAACGATCCCACGAAACCCATCGTAAAATCATATTGAACATATAGTTGGTTTTAGTTCAAAGATTTGGAACAAGCTTGGTGCATTCCGTAAACTTGCGTTTGGATTCGTATACAATCCAACACTGAGATGGGGACAGCCATTCGCGGGGCACCGACAGCGTTTCCGGTGCTAGTGGCTAGACGTTGTGGGCTTGATGAAGCTCGACTAGATACTCCAGATCAACTTCAAAGAAGTACATGTGGTTGCTGTTGCTGTCATACTCGTGTACTTGTTTTTGTACGTCCATGTGCGTGGGATCAATCCATTCAAAACCACCAACATGCAGGTGCTGCATCATTGCCCAACCATAAAGATTATTGAACTTAAGATACATGATGTAACTGTTTGATACAGCGGGGTCATATCCGTCCCACGCACGGGTTATTAGCGCGCGTATCGATGACTCACCATAGCAATTCCGTCACGGATTGCACACTCATCAAACAGATGCTGGTCAATATCGGTAAGCAGTTCCAACTCCACCTTGGTTTTTAAAACTAACTCATTGCAGGACATTTCCGGTGACGCTTGGCTGTATCACGAAAAGTCTCAAAGACATCGGCGAGCAGCATCACATCAGTGCGCAAATACAAATCGTGATAGTCACCGGGATTTCGACAACTAAACGCTGACCAAAAACTTATTGTATGCATTTCGTCTATGACACTTAAATTTTCACGCGTCCGTGTTGAATAAAAATGCTCAGATGGGGGTAACTTAGTTTTGCTAAATGTTTCAAAAGAATCCATGTACTCGTATGGATATGCTCCTTTACGAAGCAGTAAGGCAAAACTTTGTTTGTTTTTGGTCGGGTTCATATGGGTAACTGCCCTCATAATTTAATGCTTTATTAAAAGCACCTCCGTATTGACGAGTAATTGTAAAACGATTATTACCATTCGCTGCAATGTTGTATGCTAGTTTGTCCAATGAAGAATTCAAAAACTGTAACGAATCGATAAACTGCAGTTGTCCGAGTCTTATGGTCATATATTGTTCCATACTGTTTGGAATGACGCTTATTGGCGTCTTTGATGCCGTGTCTACTGCCTGCATTATGAAATGGCCATCATACCTACGCAGGCTATGAAGCACTACGGAAATTCTTCTTTTATTTGGGCAAATTCGCAGCTGTAAATTATATGCGAGGTGTGCGGCTCCAAGGTACGCACCAGTGATATGACAGTGATCGCGAACTTTGGAACTTGTAGTCTCAAATGGACCATCACAAATCCAGCAACGAGTTCTCTGGGAAAACTCATTAATATCATCACGGGTCATAATCATGTCTGCGGGGGTATAAAACAGTTTTCGGATCCATTTCGCGGTCTCCTCAAGCAAATTAATAAACACTTCAACCCAATTATTGCCACAATACAATATTGGTGGCTCAGTTTGTCCATCACATCTGACGACAATGAAACAAAAACCGGATGAAATTTGTTCAGCAACTTGGACTACGTTTGATTGGACTGTGGTGGATTCATCGGTTTCCCCGGAAACCTTTAAACATTACAAATCCGCATAAATGACATACGAAATTTCATCTTTCGCTACACCGCGATAAATTTTAAAATTGTTTTTTACAGGTTCTGGCATGATTGAGGTTTTTCACTGATACCACCACGAAAAAGTCATGGTCCGCGAGCAACTGTTAGGTGATAAATAAATGCAGGCAACATCTGCATGGAAACATTTTACGCTGGTGCTTGCTGTGTCGGCTAAGCCACCTAGAAAGATTCTTTATCCAAACATAATGAGATAGCGACACTGAATCATTCATGCCGCTTATCAACAGCAGATCAATCTCGGTCCGCCCATGCGAATCTTTGTTTTGTACATGTGGGGATAGTGCAAGCGGATGAAAGCTTTTGTCCCAAGCGAACACGTTAACGGCGATACTGGGGTTAAGTTCTTCAAACGTTTTGAGTATCGCCTTAGTAACCTGCACCGGAAATTCAATGTCACCAAAATTGTGTTCACCCAAATATTGCTCGTATTTCCGCTGCTGATCTTTGTGATCGCTCGCGGAATGTAAAGTGGACACGATCGCCCATTCAAAGCTTCGATTGTCGTCGTTTTTTCGGTGGATCATAATATGGCGATAACAGCTGCGGTACGACGGCCGTCTTTGTCACGAATATACCCGACTGCCTCAGCGGCGATATTCGCTGCGACGCGCCGACTGTTTTGTATCATCATGGACTATATTTGCAATTTCCGCACGTTTGAGTCGTGGAGGAATTTTGATACTGAATCGTGCTGCAGTTTCACGAAGCTGTCTTACGGTGTGGCGCGGTTCGGCTATAATACTTAATAACGTAAGTATGTGATCTTTTCTTGCGCCTCTTGGCATTTTTATGTTCTGCTCGCTGGCGGATTGCATCAGTTGTTGTTGGGTAACTGCTTGTTGCTGTTGTTGTACAACCGGTTGTGGTTCAGTTACGAGTCCTAATAACTCAAGTATGTCAGCTTTTCGCATACGGCTTAGTATTCGTATTCCACGCTGTTGCTTGAGTTGTTTTGTTTGAACCACAGTCGGCATACTGTTATATAAGGGAAAATCTTTGTTTAATTGCAAATTAAGTCAATAAATTGATTAAGAAACTGTACTTTACCGGGGTTGGAAACGGCAATTAGCTCAATCCTGGCTATTATTTCATTTACTTCTGTATCGTTTTCAACAGCGTGGTCGAGTGTTTCATCAGCGGTGTTGGGTATTCCTGCAGCAAGAAGTTATATTGCTGTTGCGCAGGCAAATCTTTGACGGCGTGTACGATAGTGCTCGCGGACAGATCCGCATGGTCGACAGAGCTGATCATGAGACTTTACTCCGATATCACATTTGAGACATGGTCGAGTACCCGGATCAATAGATAACGCGAGCAAATGTGATTTACAGTATTCGTAATGGCATGTTCTGCCGCAGAGTTCATGTTTTCCAAGGTATACGCCATTGCATTGATTTCGTCCTAATGCCATTGAACTTCCCTAATAGACATAATCATGTGTGTTGTTATAGATATGCTCATCTGTGTTTTCGATTGATGGCGTACGTAACTTCAGGCGTCTGTGCTCCTAATCAACTGACATCTGTATAAGAGTGATTTTGTACTGAGCCATTGCTTCTTGCATTCCTGAGTTTTTAAATGTATTTTTTTCCATTGATTTTCACGTTTAAGAAGTCTATAGAAATCGCGGAAGTCTCGCTCCTCATAATAATCTTTGTAAACCACTTGTCTTGACATTTTAGTATATTATAATACCAAAAGGCATTTCTCTAATTAATTTGTTCTTGGATCTTTGCTACTGCTACAATATTCGACTGATGTTTCAATGTCATCGTCATTATAGTATTAACTCGTTTCGCCATCTCTACTAGGTGGTCTAGTCAACGTTAGCGACTTTATTTTTCTTGCACAATATCAAATAATGTTTTTTCAGATTGTTTATTATATTTTTCTCCAAGTAGACATCGTTGTTTTTCCAAGATAATTCCTAAGTTGATTCATTTATGAAGATGCTCCGGATACGGGTTTGAAAAATGATATAACGTCTTTTGAGCCTCTTTAACAAATCTGTATGATGCATTTAAGCGAAGCAGTAATTTAGTCTTTTCTGTGACGTTTCACACACTCTATTGGTCTGATGGATTAATTCCAGACTCGGTTATCTTCATAAATTCTTTCAGAATACTATTTACATCAATCTGTGGATTTTTCGCCATTTATATATACCAGTGTAATTGTCTAACATAAAAATATTCTCAGCGGTTGTTGGTATAAAATATGTTCTGCTGGTATAACATATAAAATACCCAGCTGAGGAGAAAAAAATATCGGACTAACTCTGACAGTACAAAATATTCTACGCTGCAGAGAAATTAATATCAGCAAAATATGTTACACAGTCGTCGACGATCAATAATAGTATTTCTGCAGTAGTATAGTTGTAATCCATAATCGGAACTGATTAACCCTCGATACACATCACTGCACTAGCTGAGAAATTTTGTTGCGTGAAAATCTCGTAGCTACCTTGATAGCATAAATTGTAGTGATCAATGTGCTAGCTGGGAAATTCCTGGAGATACTTACTAGTATAAATCCTAGTGATTACCACCTGGGAAATTGTATTTCATAAACCCATATGCAAGATAAACTGACTTACAATATTTCTTCCTAACACTCTTAGCATTTTAATATATCTGGTCCTAAAGGCCCAATCTACCTCTACTACACTAAGTAGAGGTGCGTCAGTGAAGTAAAACAAACAAAATAAATAAATATGCACAGTCAATTCATTGAAATTCTACCCGATATGTTAGTAATACACTGATTAATCGTCTACACCAATCATCAGGCACATACCTATTTGAAGAAAAGAATTTAATGTCTTATATTAGGTTAGGAATCTTGTGTGATTCAAAGTCGTGCGTATTCATAAGAAGGTAAAACAGAAACCTGCTCTTTAGAAACTTTATGGAAACTAAGACCAATATGACCCACTTATTCCATGAATAACGTTGTTTTCTCTGAATTGCAGTGCTTAAATATGTAGAGTTTAATATTTTTTGGATTGAAATGTTTAATATAATAATTTCATATTTTCGAATCTTTTATCTTTTATTCTAGAAAGTATTGAATAAATTTCAATTTAGGACTGAAATATTTTGCACTGTTTTCAATATTTCAGGTGACCTAAAAGCTGCAAGGAACAAAACTTGCTAAATCAGTGTGATCATATTCGAAGAGAAAGGCCCATTCCCTATAGCTGGTTTCGACTCCCGGAGTTGCTGACAGACACTTGCAACATGGAGAGCTTAACTACCAGACAGTGGTCCAAAGATACGCAGACACTGGATGATGAAAATGACATACACGCACTCATCCGAGCAATTGCTACATCCAACACTGATGAATCCAACATGAAGAGGCTTGACTCAATAACGAAATATCTAAAAAAATATTCAGAGGGATGAAGAATCGATGAAACAGTTCTTGAAAGGAAATCCGAAGGGAGATTATCAAACACCGTTGCACATGACAAGCAGCATGTTTTACCTGCAGAAAACCACGGAAAAGAAAGTAGTTGAGATTCTTGTGACGACATTTCCAGATATGATCCTCAGCAACAGAGGAGACTCGGATATGTATAGAGGACAGACTCCTTTACATATGGCCATCTGCCGAGGAAACATGTGGCTTCTGGACACGATGCTTGATGCTTTATCTGACTCTAATTTACGAGATAAAAAAAGTCGCATGTCTGGAGCAACGAGCCAAAGGACATAAATTCGAGAACACGATGATGCTTGCGGAGCTTCCCTTGTCAATCGCTGCGCTCACGTGTAACAAAGAGGTATTTGATAAGCTTCTGCAGCATGGAGCCAAAGTGGAAGACGTGAACAGTCAGTCGGATTCCATATATCACTGTTTCATTGTTTATGCTTACCTTTATCCTGAAAAGCTGAGTAACATTCTGGATATGATGAAATACATACACGAGGAGTCAAAGGTGGACGAAAAGAGCAAAAAGAAACTGATGTTGATGGATAGGATGGGAAGAGAGAGCACTCTGCAGATGTCGGCCCGCTACGGCCAGCACAAGATTTTTGCCTACATTCTAGAACATGTAAGTATTTAAAAGTAATATAGCAGGAATGTTGCAAATTCAAGCAAGTTTATTGCTTTTTTGTCTCGTCTTCTTTTTCTATATAAGCCCTCTTTTCTTTTCATAATAGTGACAGTAAATGCAGTTGTTGTATGACTCGTTCTGTGACATTGAAGATTCTAAACTATCAAAGTAAAAACCATCTGCATCATGGTAAACATAAACAAGTGTCTAGTTTTGTTGGAATTTAAATGTAGACTTGGATTTAATCTCCTCATTTAATATTTACATTAAATTTTCAAAGAAGAGACATAGTGTGACCTATATATAATATCTGTCTTCCACATCTGCTCTCATGGACACTTTAACAGTGTTTTTTCATATCTTCACTAATTGGAAATCAAACATGATTTACTTTTGCCTTGATTGTGACAGTTCGTAATGCTTGTATTTGTTACCCTCAAAAGTGGCCGAAAGCAGAGACAAACGCGTCATCTGTCTTCATATCACTATTAGACGTAAGATGAGGCGTCAAAATAAAGAAAAACAAAAATTATGAAAGTGTTTATATGTCTAGTCTGTATACGGCTTCTTGATTCCAAGTTGGACTTCTATATAGTGGAGAGCAAAGTGTTGAAACTATCTTTAAGTCAACAAAACGGATATACTTTCATTCCTCTAAATGTAACTAGAAATCAGTTTTTACAAAGGTTATACGCAAAACAAAATCACCACACTTAGTTTTGCAATTAAGTATTTTATAGTCAATGAAGTTTTTCATACACACAAATAAAAGTACCTGAAAACAGTATGAGGTAAGTAAGTATCCTTTCTCTGAGACCGAAAGGCATTGTAATGCACTTTATTTCAGATGTAAACCCAATCAGGATTTTTATTACATGTGTTTTACTTCTGCAGGCATACTGTTATCTGTCCAACAAGGATGGACTGTTTGACGTAAAAATATATGACATTACCGAAATTGACCTAAATCTTGCACGTGCTCTCAGACGAGAAAATTCAGCATCGGATGCTGCAAACCGCAGAGATGTGCCGGCGAAATATAACTCATCACAAAAAGCAGACTTAGATACTGGAGGTAACATTTCAAAGACCTCGTCAATATTGGATAAGATGTTCGATTTGAATTACACAACTGCCTTTGAATTTATTCATCAAGCTCCTATTCGCCGATTGATTCTCCAGAAGTGGAAGTATTACAAGCTTATGTTCTACCCTTTCTGGCTTTTTCACGCAGTATTTATGATTTTGTTGACAGTAAGTGCTGTTGAACGAGCTAGAATTGTAAGAGAAAATAAAGCAATGAATGTTACCGTTGACCAACCCAATACTACAGCCAAAAAAATAATATAGGGACTAAACGAGAAGCTTGATGGCCAATTTGTCACGGTCATTGCAGTCATCAGTGTGATTGTGGCATTTATAGTTATAGCTCAAGAAGTAATGAGAACTGTGAACAGAAGGATCCGTTTCAATATGTCTCAGCTCCTTAACCCGTACGCAAATGGTTGATTCAGGTCATCTCTGGTCCTGTTTGCCCTTTGTTTGCTAGTCGATTTCGGTGCTACATGGAGTCCTTCGTACGATGAATATCTTCTTATTGTTGCTATCGTTGTCGGCTGGCTGTGGTTTCTATTCTTTGTTAGAGCTATTCGACAGTTAAGCTTCTTCACATCTCTCATTCAGCGGGTCCTGATCAGCGACATTGCTCGATTTGCTGTTATTATCATCTTCGAGCTGATTGCCTTCAACACTGCTCTCTTCATTCTCCTTCAGGGGTCAACAGCAGAGGACAAAGATGATTACAATAGCTGGTGGAAAACAATGGTAAGGACAACTATGGCCTTTTTTGGAGTAAAAGAGCTAACAGTCTTCGAAGCAAAGCAGCCAGTCTTGGTTAGTTTTGTATATCTAATGACTCTTGTCCTTATGACGATACTTATGTTGAATGCTTTGATCGCGGTGATGTCCAATGCATGCATGGAACTTCTGTCTAATTTCGAAGATGTCAATGAGATGCATCTTCGTCTACAACAACTGTCTGTTATTTTATTTTTCGAGAGCATGCTTCCCACTAAAATTGCCGAGAAATTAGCCTCTAAGGTGGCAAAGCAGGACAAGTTATTCTGCTTTGATCTGCAAACAGACAGCGATTGCAATATGACTCGCTATCTCATTCAAATCGACTCTATCAGGGATGCTGAAAATGTGTCGTACCAGGAGTCAAGAGAACAAGGATTCGGACTGTTTCCAAACTTTGACCGTTTTTTGGGAACCAGAATCGAAAGTGCCCCTAAGTTTGCTTCCATGCTTGGAAACAGGGATGAGTTTAGTATCTTCAGTAAGAACGTTGCTAAATCTTTGGGCAATGCGAAGGGGCAGATGGCTGAATTTAAAAGCAGTTCGGTGACTCTCGAGTGTAAAATGTCATCTGTAGCGTCTTTTGCTTCAGTAGAATCGAGTTCTACAACCATGATACAGTCTACAAAGGTAGAACGCCAGAATGTTCAGATGCAGAAGGTAGCTTATGAAACTTCCAGTGGCAGCATAAGTATTGAGTAAAAGTGAAAGAACATATAAGAAGAAAAACAATAACTGTCTATGCCATATAATTTCCAATGGACTCTTATTAAAAGGGACATTTTAAGTTTCTCTTTCCTCAAGTCTTATAATATCTGTTTACATAATAAAACGGTCAAAATAATACTTCAAATATTTGTACGTCAAAATCATTTTTGCATTAAAAAAGCATTCTTATTTCATGGTGTAAACAAAAACTACTTTGTGTGGCAAGATAACGAAAGAGGTGTGTGAAACATATTATATTGCTACAATGTTCTCAAACAAAGTCAAATTATTTCCAGAAAAGTTCGTGCTCCATGTCAGGGGCGACATTTTATTCACCTTGTTTTAAATTGTGCCTATTTGGGTGAGATTTAAACATGTTCTGGTGAGATTTGTTTGAGTGACTATTTCGAAAATAATATTCAGTTTTCAAATTTATATAAAAACAAAGATTTTTTAAAAAAATTGAAGGCATGTTTTAGTCTACTATGCATGTGTATATATATATATATATATATATATATATATATATATAGATATATATATATATATATATATATATATATATATATATGGGCATGTGTATTTAATATATAGACACCCTATTGCAAAATCTGAAATCTCCTTCATGTCTGGGGTGAAATGTTAATCCGCTTGTTTTAAATTGTGCATATTGGGTTGAGATTTGAACTTGTACTGAAAAGATTTGTAGGAGTTGTATTTTCCAGAATAATAATCTATAGTTGAAATGTATATATTATTTCTTCATGTTTTCTATAGGTATGGCTTGTTTAAGGTATGTACGTATTGATGCATGCATCAATGTATGTATGTATGTATGTATGTATGTATGTATGTATGTATGTATGTATGTATGTATGTATGTATGTATGTATGTATGTATGTATGTATGTATGTATGTATGTATGTATGTATGTATGTATGTACGTGTGTTTTCATTGCATAAGATACACCATATAGTTTCAAGGATCTCCCATAACGCTTGTGGAATATAATGCATACTTATTTGTACATCATTTAAATCATATTAGATATCTTACAGAGTTCGTGAGAGGTCTTACAAGTTTTACATCTTACCGGAAAATTAAATTCATACCTCTGATAATACACTTTGAATATTTGCTAAAATTTGTAAATACATCTTAAGTTTATTGTCTATAAAATGAATCAGACATCTGAGTTGCAAATATTGTTTTTCTAATCTGAGTTGAAAATAATTTTCTAATTTGTTGAGAAAGGTGTGCGAGCTGCATTCGTGATTTTAAACCTTTGTTGTCATCTATCTACACAGCTTGTAAAAAAACCTATGATGTGATATTCACCTTCCCTCAATCAATATATCATGTTACAAAGAGAACTGACTGTCGGATGCACGGACACATTGACACATTTGAACAGAATGACGGACGGACGGTCTTGACCAATCACAATACATTTTTAAAAGTGTAGATACAAAAGGGTTTAATTTTTAACCATTTTCACCTTTGAATCGCTTCAGTTTTTAATATTCACGCATGTCTTGCTAATGCTCTAAACTGTGCATATAATCCAAATGTATTTTATTAATAACATAATATTTTGTGTGTCTTTGTGACTTAACAAGGTAGAATGTATGTCATGTTTAATATTAAATTTGTATTTTCCTTTCAAGTTTTAATGTGTAAATAAAGTATAATTCACCTTTATACGGTTTGATCTATTCTATAACGTTAAAAGTACATTTTCCGCTTAGAACGAACATATTTCCAAATTCGGACTGAACTCCTTCCTATAAAACGATATGAAATCACCTCCGCATCAGAAAAAGGAAAAAAAGAAAAAAAAGGGGGTGGGGGAGAGGATAGTAAAATCAGTCCCGCCAAGGTGGAACTGGTACTTCAAAAAAATACCAGCCCGCACCCCCCGAAAAACATGAGCGAGAGAGGAAACCTAGGTACGTTGCCACCCTTAAGGTGCGCAATACGCTAAAGCGAACCTAGAAAAGCCTCTCACTGCAAGTGTAAAAAAAAACAAAAAAAAAAAAACAATTAAGAAACATTAGAAAATAGGGTTTACCACATAGAGAAAATAAAAACACTTTTTTTTTTTTTTTTTTGAACGTGGGAACCAATTTGGATTTGTACACAAATATATTTTTTTTTCAAAATTAATGGAAAAGAAGGAGAAGGGGGGGGGGGAGGAAAAAACACTAAATCAGAAAGTAGATGTTTGGAACCTGACGGTTACAAATTTTAAACAATTTTATAACAGAAGAAAAGAAACAAAATTTTTTTTTTTTTTTTTTTTCACCAAATCAAATGAACAAACTAGAATGAGCCCACACATAAAACGGGCACACCAAAAGGGTGGACGCAACGGGAGAGAGCGAATGCAGGAAGCGGGACAGTAAAAAGGGCGGACGCAAAAGGGTACACCACAGGAACGATCGGGCAACATCAAGGCAGAAATAAAGAAGGTACAGGAAAGAAGAATGCTAGCAGAGGGAAAGGGAACGCAAAGGCAATGAGAAAGGAAAAACGAGAGATACAGCAAGGACAGCCCTACAAAAAGAGGAAAACAACAGAAAAAGTCCTTCTTAGGGCTAAAAGGGAGAAACCAAAATTGCCACTCCAAATAAAAACCCAAAGCCCAAACCCCTGATTAAGCTGGAAGAATGACATACACTAGCAAAAGCCCCAAACCAAAACAAACCCCAATACCCCGCCAGCGAACATAGCTAGGAAGTATCACATACACCTAGCAAAATCAAACAGCCGTCCCACAAACAAAAACTAGAAAGTATAACACACATCTAGAAAAAAACCCAACCCCAACCCGACATTGATAGCATAACACACACCTATAGCAATGTCACACCAGAAAAACACAAAAAATAGACTGTATAACATACATCTAGCAAACCCCACCCCACCCCAACCCGACATTGATAGCACACCACACTCATATAGCAATGTCGCACAAAAAAAACACCCAAAGTTAGAAAGTATAACCTACATCTAGTAAAACCACCCACCCCAACCCGACACTGATAGCACATCACACACATAGTAATGTCACACAAAAACACAAAAGTATACACTATAGCACACACCCACACCATTATATCGTAAGGCTTTCATTTTTTGACCCACGAAAGCCCCTTTGGTAAATAACTAAATGGCCCTGAAAAGAAACCTGATTGGCATACTGGTAACAAACATTTTTAGCACTTTTCGGAAAATAATAAGTACGATCAGTACACAAAAATAGCACAAAAAAATAATATCACCTGATAGGAAAATTCACAACTCAGGTTTATTTGAATCGGGAATGCAACTACAGCATTTTTCGGCGAATAGGATAGGGACCGCCCACGAAATTAAACAACCGGGCACACAGTTGACAAAAAGAAAAAAATTTCAAAACAAAAAAAAAGACAACAGCTGGAAGGCGGAAGCAGGCGGACAGAGGTCTGAAGGAGTGATTGTGGAGCGGATGACCGGCGACTTTGTGGATGTGGGTGCCGTGGGCTTCCCTCCCTCCCTCCAGGCGAATGACGGGGTGTCGACCGGCTTGGTGCCCTTCTTCCTGCGGCTTGCTTTGGGAGGCATAAATTAAATTAAATAATTTGCGGGAAAACGCATAATTCAATAAGTGCGCAAATGCGCACACCCTAAGTTGTCGTAAATGCCGTAAGGCGATAAACGACGTTAATCCAAATCATCATCATCATCATCTCCGCATCATCCTAAACACGGATAATATTAACGTTCGCTTCTTACATACTCAGTTCTATCCAAGTTATCGAAGCTACAATGATTACACACACACACACACACACACACACACACACGCCAGAAAATATTCCTTTATGGGTTGCTGTATTTTGTTCTGGTGTTGTAGTGTACTTGTTGTTTTGTATCTATAGTATGCAGATCGTCGGGACAGTGTGCAGATCGGCGAGACAATTCCATAAGTCATGACTATGCACACACACAAAAAGAAAGAAGCCACCGCTTTTATTACCAGCAAGTGAAGAGAATATCTTGTTCTTTAGTCATGTCTAGCAATAAGGTTTTCGTGAGCTTAAAAAGAAAGTATTACAATGGTTTGTATTGGTTGCACTGTAATAGGCTAACGTTTTGTAATAATTTTAGGATAATGCTTCAAAACATATTCTACTTCATTCACGCGACACTCGCGAATAACATTATACACATTTTAATTCAAATATAATCTAATTAGTAACAGGTTCTGAAAAATACAAACTGATGCATATTCTCTGTCTGTCTGTCTGTCTGTGCACCTGTCATTTTGTCTCTTTGTCGAATGTTTCTCTGGCATTTTGTCTCTGTCATTCTTCTCAATATCGCACCATGTTTCGTTACCCGTCACTATATTCTTCTTCTAAGACTCCGAACAGATGCTGGCGTCAGTTTGATGCAAAGGATTATGATGAAACCTAATACATTAATTATGTAATTGTGACGTAATGTAATTTGATGTAATTAGTTTAAATGTACGTCTGCATCTAAACTTACGGTGATTAATAAGTGTGCACAAACGAACGGTGCACGCTATTATAACTGTATGAGACGCTGTTCGCACGACGAGACAGTCAATTTTACAGGTAATGCAATAGGTATTAATTAATTTATTACGTTATAAATATGAGAACACAGTTTCTGCTTACATTACTAACAGGAGACAAATTTGCAGGGAAAATATTTCACTGTGGGTGATTCTGAAAAAAAGAACCCTGACCTTTTGTTCATATGTTTTTTCAACATTATCAACAAAAAGAAAACAACAAAAAATTATGCACAACAAAGTCACCATTATAGTTAACAAAGAGAGCAATAATAACAGCAAGAACAACAGCAATTCTTTCGCTTCTACCACTACTTCCAAAACTTTTACTACTAGTAACTAATATCTTTTTCGAAATTAATTCATTTGACCATGTATAATATACTTTTGGCTTTTTTTATATTACTTTCTGTTGACTATCAAATCTATTACAGATAGATTAAATATAAAAATATCGATTCAAAATATCCTTATTTAAGTGCTGCATGACTCCAACTTTCCATAGAATATCACATTTGCACCAAAGGTTTGAATTTCCGGCAAGTCGGTGTGTCTTTTCTCCAAATGTCGATCTTGAGTCGATTTAGATAATCTTTCCCTAAGAATTATTAGTAACAGACTTACTTACAGAGAGTTAACGAGATATTCTTTGACTATCTAATTAAACTTATTTTTAATTGGCTTCGAGAATGGCCTCTGTTGTTGCGTCTCAAAAGGTATGGTGTAAACGTCCTGAAAAATGGATAAAGATAGTTCTTCTTACACGTGATTTAATAATGTCATTTTAGGTTCTTAACATGGACGTTGAGCATGTAACTCTCATAATAAAGGTCAAAACGCTAGTAATACTAACTGCCTCTATGGTATTAAATCGTTTTCCTTACACTGGAGGTTAAACCCCAACCGACCACTTCATTTCCGGTCGTTTACTATATTCTGTAATTAGTCTTTCACATTTTGTTTGTTTTTATGAAAGGATTATCATTTTCTTAAAGGATATGTAATTAGATTTTGTAGAAAAGATGTAGTAGAAAAGATATAGTTTACAAATTATGACGCAGATGACAGTACAGTCTGGTGTCGGTTCGAATCGTATTTATGTGCAACATAATAACCCGGGTTTACGGAAGATGGTTTATGGAAAATCAGTGTACTTGATAAAGTTAGGTTTTGGTACGTGCTGTTTGCAGGATGATTTATTAGGATTTAACACTCTGGAAAATTCAGTATTGACAAACAAGTGTAGGAACTATATAGGGAAAATAATTGCGACCTGAGTCTTGTCAGTATGTTAGCCTTAACATGTTAAATTGGAATGGAATTTTCATTATTAATTGTAATTTTAATATTTTATGTACATTGACTTAACAAACAGAATATTTGAATTAAAAATTAAACAATTTAATATTGTATTAAAATTTAAATAAAAAATGTTTAAATATTTAAAGTTTCAAACATTTGCCGAACAATGCACATTATAATCTCTGTGGAGTTGACGCTCATACACATCATCATGTATGTATTACTACACCATATACAAGTTAAAATGGCGGGTATTTTTGAAACTCTGTCAGAGAAAATATCTTTATATTCGATGCCCGCATTTAGTAATAATGATATACTCTTGACAGGAAATGTAAAATCCAATAGATCATATGGACCATTGTCATATAGGGTTCCTGAGACAAACATATGAAAGAAGAAACATATCTACAGACTGGCATTAATGGTAAAGATGAGAAGTCTGAACATTTCAAATGAGTCAGATGCATCCCCTTTATGCTACAATAGTTTGTGTATGTATGCGGACCATCTCACCTTCAAACACGATCATATCAGCAACAATAGGCAGTACTGCCAAGGATATCGCAATTGTTTTGGTCATGGCGAATTCACAAACCACATGCTACAGTTGAAATCGGGAATCATTATATTTATGATTATAGGTCTCCCACTACCATCCACCCACCCCACCCACCTCCATATAGAAATGTACATTTACATGGCATGGCATGGCATGGCCGGATGACTGGATACAATGGGCGCAGTTGATTGATGGGTGAACGAATGAATGAATGGATCCATGGATGGATGCATTGATGCTTGGCTGTGTTCAATAAGGAGATAGAAGGAAAAAAGTGGGTGGTCTTTATTATGTTTGTCTTTAGTCATTTATTCATTCGTTCGTTCGCTCATTCATTCATTAATTCGTTCGTTCGTTCGTTGATTGATTCCATTTTATCTCCTATTTTTCATTATTTTTATATTCTTTTTGTTCATGTGTTTGTATCCTGAGAAAACTTTATCGACCTTTCCACCGGTCTCATCAGATCGTAGTAGGTAAGACAACTGCAAATAATAAGCATTGTTTTACCAACGAATTTCCCCACGACACTTTTCCTTTCTTTAGTGTTTTCATGGTGTCTTTGGGCACTTGTTCTGTCATTTTGCACATGGAAAAAGATCAAACTTTCTGTCCGCAGTGTCCTTGGCCCCTGCTAAATCTGTGCATAGGAGTAATCGCTTTTAAACTGACTGTCCAGATGGCTTTTATAGTACTCAGACGTATTGTTGCCTGCCCTAGTTCTGTGCCTTAGACGAGACTCTATCATATGTCCACGTTTTTTCAGAGTACGTTTCCTGGTTTCTGGATCCTTTTGATATAACTGATCTTAAGTACAATCTTTATCCTTATGCTCCATTGATCTCAGAGTCCTTGGTTAAAGTGTACGTTCAAAGTGTTTCACATTTGTTTTCAGTGATGATCCAAGTCTGTTATTAAGTTTGTGTATTGTTAAATGCACTATTGCCTCAAAGGTTCTTAAATAGTTAATATTTGTAGGTAATGATACACTATTCGATCTGTCCACAGCCTCACGTTTCTGCGTGTATGTGTTAAGTCGCGTTCTTTGTACAACATCACAGGAAAGTTTCTTTTCCAGCACTTCCAGGAGAATATTCGTATAATTTTCTGTCATGTTTAGATGAGTCACTTGATGAGGGTCCAGGAATGCCGATCTTATCCACCAAATAATGCCGACATTTGCAGCAGTTCCTATGATGATAGCGACGAGTGGCATCCTGTACTTGGTGACGTTGACATTTGATAATTCTAGCGTCACCACATGCGTCCTTCATCATTCGTATAAAAATCAAACTGAAGTGGGCTTTAACATCTTGACTGAGAATCTTCTGTTTCAGTTTCTGTCCTTTTCTTCTTTTTTCCGGAAAAAAATATTTTCACTGAAAGATGACGAATTGCACGGTTTGAACTGGGAACGACCCAAATGAGTTGAGTCAGACAATTTTTCTACTTCCCACATTTGATATATATTGCTGCAAGCATCCTGAAAACTAGCAGCAGCCTGAGCATCCCTATCTGTTGTTGCATGTGTAATGAGAATTACTTGCAGCACAAACTTATCACCTATTTCTTTTGCCATCGCATACCTTGAATGTGGTACGACTCGCGACATATTTGCTGTGCAGTCAACATGGCTAGCTGGACATTGCACATCAAAACGTTGGCCTTTTAACTATGCTCCAGTCCAGCCCAATTTGTTTTCTACTGCTGCTCCTAGAATGTATTTGTTCTCTGTAACAGTTTCAGGTGCGATTCCAGCAGCTTGAGATGAACTTTGACCGGGCTTCTTTTCATGTCCAAAGTGAATCGCATTGTGTCTTGCGTCAAATGCAACCTTTATTTGCTCAGTGTGCTGTATACCATGAATCACATCAACTTGTCATATTAGTTTGAGCTTGTCTCCCATACAACTTTCATTTAGCTCCACAGTAGTTTTACCAACAATGTTAGAAGCCATTTACATAGATGTTCTGCTAGGTGGCGGAACCTTATATTTACACAAGCAGGATTTTAAGCCAGGTGTATTGTTTTTTCTTTTTACTTCTTCATACAGCCTGTACTATGGTGACATAAAACTGCAGTTTTTTACAGCACTGTATGTTTCCAGGCAAGTCCCCAGTTTCTTTCACTAGGAATCTGGAAATCATGTATGTCCCACCTGTCTTAATTACCATGACGATGAATGATATCGTTCCACATTTCAACCTAATTTTCATGCAAATCATACGTTTCCCATCATGCTGATTGACTTCTTCTGTCTCTTCAGGGTTAGTCTTGGTTTGCATGATGGCCATAGAATTCAAGCAGACCCAGATGCGCCATTACAGTCCAGTGCGGCCATTGACTGGAAAGCGCCACCTGTCGGCTTTTCATTACTGATATGAGAGAAAACTTTTCTGCGTGCATTCTTCTGGTCACTTATGCAAATGCAGCACTGAAACTTTGTCTGTTATCGTCAGTCAGAAATCTGACCATTTACCCAAGTGGAATATTTCCTGGTTTAAAAAAACACAACAAAAACCAAAAATCTCTTCTTCTTCTTTGTGTAGCTTTTCATGGTTTCAGTTAAAATAACTGCATGTAAAAATACGATAATTATCCTCCCTACCCTGGCATAAAAGAATTCCACCAACTCTCCAATTCTATTAGAAGTTTAACATCCGAGAGCCCTCCACCAAGATAAATAAGAAAAAAAAACAAAAAACAAACAAAACAAGCGTATTCAGATGCTACCAGATGTCGGGTGCTATATATTATTGGCAAGACCTTGTGTAATTACTTCACACCTGATAAAAAAAGTCCTGACGAATATAATACAAGAATAGAGACACGTTGTAAAAGAAACAATTGTCAACTTCAGTTGTTTATGTTCATGTAAATTTAATTTAAATTCAAATATTTAAGTACAAACATGTATCATTTTATTAAATTAACTCTTCTAAGAGAGTTTAATAGACAAGTTTAATATCTAGTAATTTCTAGATTTTTATTACTAATAGAGACTAATTACAACTTATTTGAGATGTTTATCGCAAAACTTCAATTCACAATTGAGCACAGTCAACTAATTCAATTCCCACTTACCGTAATGTAAATATTTAGCCAAATTACAATATGTTTGCGGTAAGATCGGCAAATAACGCCCGGTGGTATCTTCCGGTATACATCCAGTAAAATGGTATTATGTTAATGCCTACTACTGTGTACAATTTGTCCATGCGCAGTCTTCTTCTTAAAAATGAAGTTTTTTTTTTTTTCTTCTGGCTATTCTTTTCAGCCAAACAGTGACCTTCATTCTTTTAAATACGGTATTTAATATACCACTACGAATAGGCAGGTTCCGTACCTGATAAAATAATAAGTTGCCTGTGAAAAATGAAACTTTTACTTTTGTTCATTTTTGACAGTGGACAATTTTGATCTTCCCTGTTTTTTAAATACAATAGTGCTAGATAAAAGCCTGTAACTATCAAACGATTGAATCAAAACCATCGAACGTTTGCAGCAGTATATCAGGCAGTTATTTATTTTTCATCACAAATAAAATATTTGTTTCTCTTCCAATGAAAATGTCTCACCCTGATAGGAATCAGGTCGCAATTTTTACTACTTGAGCCATTACCCACGAATGTAGTCGCAGTCTAAATTTAGAGCATTTTTTTTCTCTCTCATTTTTGTGGTACTACTTGGCTTAGATTAGGGTATTCTTGGTATTGATTATTGAGGAAATTGTTTATTCTTTAGTATATGAGCATTATGGTATGATTATCTGTCTGCATTTTGGCAACTGTGCGCAATAAGTAATCAGGCATTGATGCGTGACACCAAGTGAAATATGTAACTGATTGCATGTTGTTTCGTTTACAGTTCAGCTTATTAGAAAAAGAAATGCCGGCTGACCAATCATAAGAACTTCACCGTGAGTTCATTTTGGAAGATATTTTAGATTAACATTTAATTTATTAGGAGTTGAACACACCAGAAAGGTTAGTACTGAAAAGCAAATGTAGGGACTATATAGTAAAAATAATTGTGACCTGAGTCCAAAACCCGGTGGTAAATTGTTCGTTTTGTTAATGATCTTAAAAGTCGTTTTCCTAGTACGTAGGCCGTTATTTAATGTTAATCACTGTTGCATAATATAATCAACATCAGGTCACATTTTTTGCATATCTAGCATTTACATTATGAGTGCCTTAAAGTTTGAAGGGTCAATCAGTTGCATGTTTTATAAATTGTTCAGGACGTTTGGATTGATACAGTTTGCAATGCATTACCAGATAACATTAGCGAGATCATTTCTTGAAAGGAGAAAAATATCTACAAATAATACAGAGGCAACAATATGCGTAGCAAACACATTCAATTTGGACAATGATCTTGTACAGATATTAATGTTACAATATGTTTAAGAAATTGCACGATGAAAATTAAAAATGTTGAAAACAATATATCTAGGTTAAGAATGAAATCGTGGTTAAATCGTGGCTAACGAAGGCGTGAAACTGAAATAGCATTTAAGAAAGGAAACAAATGCCGTTGGAAATTTATTTCTAAAGATAATAACATCAGGTGTAAATATAGGTAGATTTATGTTGAGTGATCTGGCTATAACGACATTACTTTTACACACACAAATACACCACATACACACAAATGCAATTGCACACACATATATATGTGTGTGCGATATGTGTGTGTGTGTTTGTGTGTGTGATACAAACTAATAATTCAATCACAACTGTCAACAAAAAAGGTAAATTGAGACCGATTCTTCTCTGATAGAGGTACATAGCCTGCGTCAGTTGTTCACTTACAGGAAAATATTGAAAATATGAAATACAAAATTGGCACGCTACACAAGTTTTTTAACCAATGCAATTTTCGCACCTTGGTCAGGACCAACGCGGATATACTGACCGCCTACGAAAACAGTATGCTGGCCCATCAGTGTCAATCCGGCAACCGGAGCTGACATATAAGCCTCATTTAGCATAAAACTTCAACCTCAGGGAGAAAGCAAGTTCCAAGATCACCACTACGAAATGCCCAAACTGACCTGACATCTCGGCATTCCTGATCTTAGGTGGATGAACACTCGCCGTCAGTAACGATGGTCCAGTGGGTCCCCTGGTCATACTCTCGAGTGGAGCCATCCGTTCCTTCTGCTGCAAAGTAGGTACAACCCTAACAGTCAGTCCAGATTGTCCTTGGATGTGAACCAGTACCCCATAGTCCGCAATTGTGAGTGTCCTATTCTGATCTAATTTCCCACTGATATGTTAGTGGAAGTGCAACACACTAAAGGAATGCATGTAGTATCTGCACACTAACACATGAATATGTTTATAGTCTTTTCTTTAGCAACGGCTTATATCTTACTGTGAATATATCAAACATGCATGCAGAAATACCTCGATACAGGATAATGCCCCTTTAGTTGAGATTATGAGTCATTGAATTAGTAGTAATGTAGGCAATGCTCAGACTCCAGTGTTCTCTGTAACTGGTGACTCTGGATGTCATGGGTTATTAACTCTAGATATGTTACTAAAATGGAAATAAACTCAACAGCAGTATTTGAGGAATGGTGCAGCTGATCAGGGTAGAGGGTTGGAATTTAAAAATGTGTTAAAGACCTCTAAAACAATGTGCTGATCAATGTTAGCAATGTCACTTATTTGTTTCAGACTCAATGTGCATATAATAAAAAGAGATTGGAGAGATGCTTTATGAGCGACGTGTGATTTATGTCCTTTACATCATATTAAAATAATTATTGTAACAGTACAGAACCAATGACAAAGTTCCACTTCATTAAAGGTGGTGATCAATGAGCGATAACAATTACATAGTTAACTGTGAAATCCTTTTAATGTTTCTTCCGAGAAAAAGAATATCTCTAAAGGAATGAGTCGTCATTTATTAGCAATCTTTTCCAATAGCTTTCGTCTACACATTACTGAAAAAAAAACGATTTACAGACGCTAGAAAAGGGCATTAAACTGATAAGGGTTTCCTTCATTTAGGTTAGGACTTCATTTTAGAGTTAGCATTTTATCCACATATTATTTCAAATTCTGAACGATAACTATTGACTCATAACTGAAATTATTAGCATCATTAATAAAATTCCAAACAGGTGAAGAAATGTGGGCTGAAGAAGGGGACATCTATATATGGGACTTGTTTGTTTTTACTAATTTGCCCTACATCACTGGTACTACAACGTTGGATCGGGTTTTTACATAATTGAAATAGACAAGATCAGATTGATAATTTCAAATTTTGTGACCAAATTAATATTATTCTATGTTTAACCCCTTAATAATTTGTGACATCTTTTACTCGGACTCACTACCTACTTTTAAAATTTATTCTGGCCAAAGTGCTCGAAATGGATAATTTCTTCCTTCACATGATTGTATGGTTGACCACATGACCAGTACATGATCAGAGCAAAGAAAGGACTTTCAGAAAAGCGACATTTACCTTCCTTTTCTGATGAGGAACCGCGGTGACTCAGTTGTTGAGGCGTTGGACTCGTGTCTAGAATGGAATTGGTTCCATTTCCACCATCGGATCAGCCCAGTTCAGGTCTGCTACTGTGGTGTGTCCTTGGGCAAAACACGGCACGATATGACCTTAAATGTGTTGCTGTGGTGTAAAACACCAAAAACCAATCCATTCATTTTCTAAGGTCCTCTCATTATGAGTGTGCAAAAATAAAATATTTTCATGTCTCTACACAAAGTTCTTCTTTCCTGGATTATAACAGACGCACATACATATGTACAGACACAACTATTTAGAGCTCGATGTGTATAAAGTACGAACATATGTATCAGTACACGAAGCACACCGAATTATTTGTGGGTTTTGATTATGTTTTAATGTCTTTTGCAGGGAGACTAGTGTATACGTACTGTTTGGAAATTCATGCAAAAGACGAAACTTTGACAAAGATGAAGCATATATTGTGGGTAGAAGGTAGCTGGATTTTAACATAATAAGCAACAATCAAATCTGTCAAATCAGAATCCTGTCTCTTCCGAACCCTTGTTAGATTCTATTAAACTTGGCTATTGTCCTGATTAAGTTAATAAATTTTAAAAAAATTCTACTTGAACTCGCTGTCAACACCAGAAAACAATTTCCCTGCCCAAGTGCTCGAACTGCATAGGTTCTTCCCTATGTTGAAACCATGGATTTTTTCCCGCTGAAATGGTGAGGTTATTTTTCTTTTTGTACTTATTGGTCACACCAATTGAAATTATAGCTATGTAACAGTTGAATATTGATTCGTGGTATTCCCTTCTATGATATGACCATATTTTATTTCTTTTCTGTACAAACCTATGAGACCAGTAGTTTAATCACTTAAATCTTTTAGAGCCAGCCATAAGAATTTACGTGAAATACTTAAAAAACAAACAACTAATCGTGTACCAACATATATAAGAAGTTTTTTTCTTACTAGTAAAATCCAATAAGCATAACTAGTGTATGTGAATGGTATATATATATATATATAGATAGATAGATAGATAGATAGATAGATAGATAGATAGAGAGAGAGAGAGAGAGAGAGAGAGAGAGAGAGAGAGAGAGAGAGAGAGCAAACAGAGCGTTATTTTTTCCGGACGTAAAATATAGCGAGAAATAGCAATATTTTCTAAACCTAGTAAAACATGTATATTTAGGGCGCCAAAGCAGGGACATTCGAGTACATACTACTGTAATGAGGACAGGTGAAACTTACATACCTACCGTTCAAAATAGACAAGGCCAGGAAGAAAACAACATCCAATCAGATTGTCATTTAATTGACACACCAGACTGTTTCTTTAGAAAATATACAATATAACCTGTTGTCTGGCATAAGAAACAAGAATATTAATGTCCTTAAAACTGTATGCTTGATTAACTACCATGTGTTCATAGTCGCTAATCGTGGAGTACAGGGTAAGTGGTCATTACAGTTGTTCATGGAAGTGGATGGCTTGAATTCTATCATGAAGGTATCAGTGACTGGGAGTTATAAATCAGACTTAATAATTGTTAATTCTGTGAATTTGTTTAATTTTATTCATGTATGGATAGCAAAAGTTGTACCCCCCCCCCACACCGAGTTAAAACACAACATAATAGTACGTGTAATTATTGGGACATTTACCGTGTATGCCGAGAACAGTAACAACCTAAGCAGATTCATCAACAACACAAAATGGAGGGATGGTTCGTCGGATTTTATTTCAAAGTTTGACGAAATTGTGGACACATTAAAGTCACCGGATATTAAATTTGACGGGACACCTGTCTCAATTTCAGTCAGGGATTGATACATTGCTAAAATTGCTCCGCATCTAAACTAAACCGCTATACGGTATGTTTCTTCTGGTATTATTAGTTTGCTGGTGGTGAGGGTATTCACTCCTCGATATTTTGAGTTGTGTGCCCCTATAAGTGATAGAGCCAGTAATTAAAATTCTAAATACCTGGACATATTTATATCAATATATGAGGCATGCAAAAGATGTGTTTACCCATATAACATTTTGGTTCATCTGTAATTTGATTCACAATAAGTCCATTCATGTAAGATTTTGTCTGACTCCAAGTTTCATTTAGATTTTGATAAAATATTTTTCTTCAAAATATTTTCCACTTATTTTCATTCTATACACATGAAGTTTCTGTTGCCCTCCGGTATTTGTATTGTATATCTCTCCTTGTCAAGCAGATACATAATGAATGAATTAATTACACATCAACACATCGAGATGCATCAACATCCAAAGTTTGATCAGTCTAAATGAAATAGTGTCTAAGATAACGTTCTTGTAACAAACATGTGAAAATATAAAAATAACTCAAACGTGAAATATATGACACGTTGACAAACTTTGGCATAATCAAGTTAATCTTTTGGAGATGCATCGATTGCTGTGGACACAAATTTGATGAGTATAGATGTGATATATTCCATGCAATGGATATAACATCTAATAATGCGATATTTCCTCAAGCATGAAAACGGGTGTCACAATAACTTCCTTCGGCTATAATTGATTTGCTCTACTATATATTTGTCCACACGAGTTAAAATGTAACCATTGGAAATAATAAACAAATTGAAATTATTATGTTCCTATTCGTGTCCAACAAATTCCTGCGCAATTTTTAACCTGGTCCACGAACTAAATCTGTGCACAAATTTTTGATACCATAATGATAAATCTTCAATAACCTTTCAATGACATTATGCAGTTTATTCATCGGAGTTATTACTGGCCGATTTGAAGTTCATTGAAACACAACCTACAAATAAAAATTCTGTTTACATTATACTCTGCTGACTCGGATATTGAAAGGCTATTATTGTGAGAGAGAAAAAATGACAGGAAATGGGAGCAGGCAGTAAGCATTACACATGATATATAGCTGCCACAATTGACATATAATAATCACTGAAGGACACACTAGGTGAAACTGTAATTTGATAACTTAATGCACGATAATTAGCATTAAAATTCCATCGTTCACAGCCAAATACTTAGTCACGCACTGATTAATCATATACACGAATCGTCAATCAGAAAGATCGTATATACATATTTATACGAGGCTAAAACACAGAAGCGAGCATTTTGGAAAATTCGACAGTAAAGTCAATGAGATTCAGTTATTCCATAAATAAAACATATTTCTCTAAATGAAAACACTCAGATATGTTTAACTCGATAATTTTTTAACTGATATGTTTAATACCTAATTTAGTTCTAAACTATTTACAATGCTCTAAATATTTTCCAGCTAATCTAAGAGTTGCATTTCACAAAAGTGCTTAAATCAGCAGCATCTTCCTCGAAAGGAAGGGAACTTTTCTTCCTGCAGCTGCTTTAGACTTCCGGACTTTCCGACAGACACTTGCATCATGGAAAGCTTGACCACCAGACAATAGTCCACAGATACGCAAACAGTTGAGGATGAAAATGACATATATCCCCTCATCCGTCCAATAGCTACATCCAGCACTGAAGAATCAAAAATGACAAAGTTTGAAGCAATAACGAAAAGCCTACTAGACATAAGACGAATGACGAATCAATGAGACTGTTCTTGAAAGGAAATCCGATGGTAGATTATCAAACAAAAAGAAAGTGGTTGAGCTTCTTGTGAAGGAATTTCCAGATATAATCCTCAGCAACAGAGGAGACTCAGATATGTACAGAGGACAGACTCCTTTACATATGGCCATCTGCCGAGGAAATATGTGGCTTCTGGATACGATGCTTGATGCTCTCTCTGACTCTGATTTACTAGATAATAGGATCGCATGCCTGGAGCAACGAGCCACAGGACATAAATTCAAGAACACAGTGATACCTGCTGAGCTTCCCTTGTCAATCGCTGCCCTCACGTGTAACAAAGATGTATTTGATAAGCTTCTGCAGCATGGAGCCAAAGCAGACGGTGTCAACAGTCAGTCGGATTCCATATATCAATCTTTTGCTGTGTATTCTTACCTTAATCCCGAAAAGTTGAGTAACATTTGGGATATGATGCAATATATACACGAGGAATAAAAGGAGGACGAAAAGAGCAAAAAGAAGCTGATGTTGATGGACCACTCTACTGATGGCCAGCAGAAGAATTTTGCCTACATACTGGAACATGTAAGTATTTAAAAGTAATGTAGCACAAATGTTAAAAATTCAAGCAAGTTTGTTGCTTGTTTGTCTCATTTAGACTTATTTTTCTTGATTTTATACAATTTCTCTTTTCTTTTCATAATAAAAGGGAAAGTAAATGTTAATTGTAGTATGACACGTTTCTGTCACATTGAAGGTTCTAAACTATCGAAGTACAAAACCATCAAAATCATGGACACAAAACATCGTCTCCACCTTTATTGGAATTTAAGGGTATACTTCGATTAATTCCCCTTCTTCTGTATTTATACTGAAATCTCAAAAATGAGACATATTGCGACTCAAGCACAATGTGTATTGCCATTTTCTACTTGTTCAGGGCACTTTAGTAGTGTTTCCACATTTATTATGTTCACATATTTGAAATAAATTTAGACTTATCTTTACCTCAATTTTGAAAGTCTGTAAAACCTATGTTTGTTACTCTCAAAGGAATGGTTAATGCTGCACAGTGATCGGACGTGGAGACACACGTGTGATATATCTTTGCATCTATACTACACTAGAATCGGGTGTCAAAACAGAGACAAGCAAAAATCCTGAAAGTCCTTAGCTAGCCTAGCTGTAAACCGTCTAGATGACTTCAAATTTATCTTCTGTATACTGGACACTTAAATGTTAAAAATGTCATCAAGGCAGACAAATGGGAGGTGGCGGGTGGGGATAGATTAGTTTTTATGCACAAAAAAGTGCCGCCCGTTGTGTCTATAACCTAGTATTTGATAATTAATAAAGCATTTCATAAATAAATAAAGTCCTGGTAAAATGTCTGAGTTTTAATTACATGTCTATTATTTTGCAGGCATACTGTTACCTAACAATGATGGAGTGTTCGATATAAAAATGTATGACGTCACCTATATTGACCTAAATCTATCACGTACTCTGAGAAGAGAAACTTCAGCATCGGAAGCTGCAAGCCGCGGACATTTCCAGTCTAAAGATAGCCCAACTCAAAACAAGGCAGACTTGGATACGGGCGGAACCATTTCAAACATCTCCTCGATATTTGATACGATTTCTTTTGAATTACACAACTGCCTTTGAGTTACTTCAGCAAGCACACATACGCCGATTAATTCTCCATAAGTGGACATATTATAGGCTAATGTTGTATCCTTTCTGGCCTTTTCATGCAGTGTTTGTGATTTTGTTGACTGTAAGCGCTGTCGAGCGAGCTAGAACTGTAAGAGAAAAAGAAGCAATGAAAGTCGAAGAATCCAACAACAGAACCGAAAAGAAAATATTGGGACTAAACGAGAAGCTTGATGGTCAATTTTTACGGCCTTCGCAGTCATCAGTGTGATCGTGGCATTTATATATCTAGCACAAGAAGTGCTGAGAACTGTGAACATAAGGATACCTTTCAATATGTATCAGTTTCTTAACCCGTACGCAAATGGTGGTTTCAGGTCATCTCTGGTCATGTTTGCCAGCGGGTCCTGATCAGAGACATTGCTCGATTTGCTATTATTATCGTCTTCGAGCTGATTTCCTTTAATATTGCTCTCTTCATTCTTCTTCAGTGGTCGACTGGTGCAACCGAAGAGAATAAAGATGTCTTTAATAGCTGGTGGAAGACAATGGTAAGGACAACTATGGCCTTTGTTATGTACGATGTTTATATAATATTACAAATATATTAGGAAATTATAAATGTTTCTTGACTTTAATATTTGCTTAAACCTTAATGTTATGATAATGTTGACATGTTTAGCTATTGTCCTTGAATTAGGTTATTTACTTAATATTTGAGTTCAAGGACGGTTTTGGTAAACAAGTTGTTTATTCCATTTGAGGTCAGGGTTGATTTTATTTACAGATAAAACAAGAATTTCCTAAGAGTCATGTGTTAAACGTCACACACACCATATAGTATTCTAGAACATTCTGTCATGTGACTTGTCTTATATTTATACAGCATTTGGTAAACAAGGTTCCATTCCAATTTTAAATCTTGTGTTGAAAACCTTCTTGTTTTTTATGATCAGTCTTTTGGAATCATCATATTGTTTGGAATCATAGTTGTGCTGTAGTTCTGTAATCTTGTAGTACTGTAATGCCGTAATGCTGTATTGCTGTATACATAATAATTCGAAAGGAATTATTTATTTGAACATTCATTAGAGTTGCCTAAAGTGCCCATTAACCTTTGTATTTAAATATATGACTTTTGGATATTTATGGACATTCTCCAAGATGATGTTGATTACATGATTGGAGTACAACAGGACATCCCAAAGTACCCATTTATTCGGAACATTCATTCACTCGGAACATTCATTCATCTAATACATTTTATAATTTCTATATTTAGGACTTGTGAATATGACACTTAGGATTATTGGAAATATTTGAACTTTAATTCACGTTACTGTAAGTGTCTGTTGAATTTTAACTTTAATTGTCCACAAATAAATTGTTTGTTGATTTTACATACATTGTTAGTTCACTTTCTTTCTGTTACATTTTTCTTAGACCATAGAGTCGTAACACCATTTTTTGGAGTAAAAGAGCTACCAGTCTTCGAAGCAAAGCAACCAGTCATGGTTAGTTTGGTATATCTAATGACTCTCGTCATTACGACGATACTTATGTTGAATGCCTTGAGCGCGATGATGTCCAATACATGCACGGAACTTCTCTCTAATTTCAAAGACGTCAATGAGACGCATCTTTGTCTGCAACAACTGTCCGTTATCTTGTTTTTCGAGAGCATGGTTCCCACTAGAATCGCCGAGAAATTAGCCTCTAAGGTAGCAAAGAAGGATCAAATATTTTGCTTTGATCTGCGAACAAATAGTGAATGCAACATAACTCGATATGTAGTCCAAATTGACTCCATCCGGGATGCTGAAAACATGTCGTCCCAGGAGTCAAGAGAGCAGGGGTTTGGACTTTTTCCAAACTTTGACAGTATTTTTGGGACCAGAATCGACAGTGATCCTAAGTTTTCCTCCATGCTTGGAAACAGGAGTGGAATTAGCATCTTCAGTAAGAAATTTCCTAATTCTTTGGGCAGCGCGAAGGGACCGATGGTTGAATTTAAAAACAGTTCGGACTTTGCTAATTCTTTAAACAACGTGACGGGACAGATGTTTGAATTTTAAAAGAATCCGGGGACTCTGGAGGATAAAATGGCATCTTTATCGTCTTTCTCTTCAATAGAGTCGAGTACTATGCAGTCCAGACAGGTTGAATGCCAAGCTGTTCAGATGCAGATGGTATATTTTGACGTTTCCAGTGACAAGATAAAGTATTTCGTCTAAATGAAAGAACATAGAAAAAGAAAAAAGCTACAAATGTCACATAGCTTCCACAGCACTCTTATTGTTCTATACACACGTTCGAAATGGTTTACTTTAAGTTGCTCCTTCTCAAGTATAATAATATCGGTTCACATGATAAAATAGTCAAAATAGAATAATAAACATATTCATGCATTAAAATAATTTTCTCAGCTAAACAGAAGCGTCCATACTTCATGATTTAAACAACAATGACTTTTTAGTATGATAAAGATGAGAATGTGGCAAAGAAATTAATTTTGCTACGATTGTATCAACTGATGTGTACCTTGTTCTTAAATCTATCAAATTCATAAATCTTTCCTGGAAAGTTACTGTTTCATGTCTGAAGCAAGAATTTAACATGCAGGTTTAACATTCTGAATGCTTTGCTGCGTTTTGAACATGTTTTGACAAAGAATTGGCAGAGACGTATATTTTAGAATAATATTGAATTTTGGAGTTTTAATTTCCCTTTTTTAGGCATGGTTTGAATTGTATGCAAGTGTATAAGGTATGACATAATATAAAGTTTATTATATATATAGTTACATCTGCAAGCTACCTTATAAATTATACAAGATATCACACAAACTACATAAGTTCACTTAGAAAGTGATTAAGATATGACATAATATAGAGTTTATAAGATATCTCGTTAACTCTGCGACATATCATATAAATTGTGCTCGATAACTTACAAACTGCATAAATTCACTTCGAAAGGGTATAAGTTATAATATAAAAGGGCATTTATAAGATATCTGGTTAACTCTGCAAGATATGTTATAAGGTTAGCAAGCTCATTTTGCATTGTAGAATTTATAGTATATTACAAAAATTGTTAAGATGTGTAATAACCTGCAAGAGATCATACTACGTTTATGAAATATCTGAAATGATTCTGTTTGTAAAATATTTTTAAAAGAAACCCCAGGGCTTCTATGAACTTTGCAAGATATATTTAAACTGATAAAATGGATGAGATACGTTTGAAGGAATAGATACTTGGACTTTCCTTTTATTTGATCATTATGAATTCGTCTTTATTATTACAATGAAATATATATGTTTAGCAGATAACAAGCTTGAATGTATAAACAAGTAATTTTTTCCGACGCACTAACAACATGTATATCATGCATGAAAGAAATACAATATTTTCCTTGTGTTTTGTATCGTATCAGCAGCGATCCCATGATTTGAGTCTAGTTTTGTACAGAGTATAGATTAAGACAAATCTAATCTATTCTTGCTAATTGTATCACAATTAATACATGTCAATCAGATTTTAAAAAATTATCCCAACACTTCTTTTTTCTGAAAATTACCAATAAATATAATCGTGGAATTTAAAAGAATTTCTAATGACAAGATTTCTGTTCATTATCTTTCATATTTCTTTGTTCTTCAGTTTATATTCTACTAAAGAATCTGTTACAATTCTTTACATGAGAATGTATATGTACATTGTGTCAATAACATTTGTGAAATAAGTATATTACCTCCAACTATATATATATATATATAATATATATATATATATATATATATATATATATATATATATATATATATATACATATATACAGTGTATATACAAAATTCAGCAAAAATTTAGTGTAACATGAACCGTCTTGGTTGAAAATTCAACGCTTTGTCTTTAAAATACACATCATATTCAGAAAAAGTACACACGGTGGACTTCTTCAAATGTTAAAAATCTCTCCCTAAATGTGATGTACATTACGGAAAGTAGCAATGGAAAAATTATCGCAAATATTTGCACGTTATTTTTCCCTCCCCAACTTTTCCCTCTTGGCCCCGGTGTGTATGAGTCGCAGTGAAAATTCGAAACCTATGTTGTCATCTATCTACACATCCTCTTAAAATTTTATAATATGATTCCCTTCCCTCAGTCGCTATGGATGTGGATCAGTTTACAAGGATAACCTACTGTCGGGCGGACTAACGTATAGACACATAGAAATGTGGACAAAGGGAAAGACAGACGGACTTGAACAAAAAAAAATAAAACCCGCAACGGTGTGATTATAATAAAGGATTTACTTTTAATGGCGACTCAAATGCGCTTCATTTTGGGGACATTGGTACAGTATGACATCTGATGCATTATACCTCATAACATCATTAGTCCAGTGCTCCATCAATTAAAAAAAGAATTCCTGACTTTTTTCTCTCATGCATTTGGTAAAAACCTTCCCATTTGGCACTAAAGCAATTGTAGATAATAGGTCGCAGAAGATGCAGTCTAACTTGAGTGTGATGCAGTTTTCAAAGCATACGGTTTTCTCCAGGTGGCATTTTACCACCAAATATACAGAGCTGTGGTAGTGGTATTATCCTATCAAAGGAAGGTAATCCAGCGTTTTTCATTTTGCAGCAGCGTTTGATGTCTAAATGGTTGGGAAATCAACGCGTATAAATGTGTTCGAGTTAAGATCAAAGAAGACATTTGCTACTCTTATACAGTAATGCAAGGGCATGGGGGTAAATTGCTAAAATATATAATTCTATAACTGACACAACTTCACTTTAGTTTACAATTTCACAGAGGTCGGTAATCGGACGAAAATAAAAAAAAAAAAAATATAAAAAGTATCAGTGAGTACAGGACCGGTAAGTCTACGTGGTTACCAGTTATGTGCACACCTTACCTGTCCGACAATGTAAAGTAAGCATCTGAATGGGCTCTATATGCCCATATGTTATATATCGGTCAATAATTTGCAGAAAATCAAACCTTCACATGAACGGAAGTTTCGTTTTAAACTACATCGACTGCAAACTGAAGACATTCTGAATCGAAAATAATCGCCTACGAATCTTATCCGACCGCTTGAAGTTTAACTACAAAATGTAAAAATCAACTGTCTCGGGTGCTTCGAAGTGGCTTTTGTTTTAACTCTGGAATTATGTATGCAACGACGACATTAACACTATCGATATGAAGCTCGTGCAGCCTTGAGAATAATTGGGTTGTGCATTTATCTCTATAGGGCACGTTATCTGTACGTTATATACATTACCAGTTACAGAAATGTACTTCATGGTTAAGTGTTACACCCCTGGTTGCAGGTAATGGTGTGATTTTGGTGGATTTAACGCCATTGTACAGAACATGTTTGGCTATACATGGCGGGCCAGTATACTTGGTGGAGGAAGAACTCGGGACAATCCAGGGAAGGACCACCGACCCACGGGTAGCTACTGGCAAGCTTTCTGACATACCTACGTTGGCCGAGCCGAGACTCGAACCCAGCCAGACAGAAGTCGAGTGACCCAGACCACTCTACCACCAGGGACCCTGTTGCAGGTAAGAAAATCTGCTCGTATCATTCTCACTCCAGGCAAACGCCAATATCGATTGTTGTCATGAATACACTTGTTGGTTTTGTTTATTTCTCTCTGACAGCACCCTGGAACAACATTTGCATTCGCAAAAAGTGAGAAACAAAGTCTTTTAAAGTTTTTGTATCATCTAAACACTACAATTTTGCTACAGTTTACTTTTTTCCAGGTGTATAATTAACACAAGATCAATAACATTATATGGTGTATGGATCGTTTTATATCTAGTTTTGAATGTAAAAAATGAAATACACAAATATAAACAGTCCATGTAACATTATTTAATTCTTTTCAACTGCACTTCATTACGATATATACATAGGATTATAATCAGATTGAATACAAGAACTACGTGAAATAAAACTAGTTATCGCTTTTTGAAATTTACAGCGTTATCTTGGAGATTAGTTTTTAATATCTAGACTTTTTAAAAATGAAAATATTATTTTTCTCTTGAAAAATTATTAATAAACAAGGACAATTAATTCAAATATTTAATGTATTATAATAAAAATTATAAAGTAAAGATAAGCATTAACTGTTATTATTTTCGAAATTCATGATATATATCTAACTAATGCATATTTATTACACAAGTCGGCCTAATTGAGATATGAAGGATATCTAGTTTAAAAGTCAGTAGTAGTAATATGAGCGCGCTAAGAGCCAAAATAGCCTTATAGAGTCATACGGGATATTAGCATAGAGGAGCCTGTATAGAGCCATACGGGACATTGTGGCATCCAAAATGGTCACAATGATAGCCATCTTGAATATATTCTTATTGCTTCTCTTCCTGTTTTTGTATTGACATGGTGTTTTCACTAAAGACTTCTTGTGATGTCTGGTTGATTTTAAATGAAAATGGAGCAACAGTAGCTAAATTAATAGAGTGTCAGTTTCTTAATCAAAGGCTAGTGGTTTCGACACCTATCCATGCCAGACTGCTTAAGTTAGCTCAAATTTCCTTTGAATGATATAGTCAATAATGTATTAATAAATGGTATTAATAACTAACCAACAACGAACATAAATGAAAATGATGACACTCTGACAGCCAACATGGCCATCATAGTGGCCATCATCAAACAGTTGTTCTCTCCACTTCTAAACATTTAGCAATAGAGACTTGGGATTTCCACATGAAAATGGTGCTGATCAGACATTTTAATGTGGCAATCTCTAAATCTTATTATCACTACTTCTCAGGGTTCTTATTTGGGAAAAATACGGAGATACTCCCTATTTTTCTAAGATAAATCATGTTTTAAAGTCATGAAAATCCCCTATATAAATTAAAATTGCTGAACAAAATGATCTTTTGATATTTCATTTATGTTATTATCAAAACTGTAGTTTCAATTGTTTACATCATTAGTATAATTCAGAAATAATTTATGCAAAATATACCAAAAGAATATGTCTTATTTCCTCAACATTTTCCTCAATATAATTTCTGGGTTTCAAAAACAATATCTTTGGTGACAAATTTGAATTAAAAACTGCCTTGTCCTTGTATGCCGATTTTATTCTTATTGCAGCATTCATTCAACATTATCCAGAAAATATGGTTGCCACATTCAATAAAGCAGTAATGATGCTAATATGTTCAGAGAAGTTCTTGTTCTAAATGGGCAGCCTCATGTAATATACATGTCAACTTTTGTAATACAGAATGTTAGCGCCCTTGAAGAAAATTTGTATTGGCATCTGTTAACAACAACATAACATTTGCTTACTGATCTGCATACTGTTTATTGGCCACGTCTGCCTTATCTGCTGGTGTAGACACATTTGTAATCTTTTACGAAGACATGTTTAGCGGTACAGACATAGTATCATCAGTTTGTAGCAAGCTCTTGTTGACTTCTGGATCAAAACGGCTGTTGTTGTGCTCAATTCAGCGCCGCCTATAACTGTGCTAAAAGCTGTATAATGACTCATTATACTCTGCTGTATATAAATGCCCAAAATCAACTCTGACTCAGAAAATATCAAAAAGTCCAGACATCACTTTTTGCTTGGAGATTGTCATCACATGATCGTTGGTCCAACCGGTCACTGCAAAACCAGTTTTCAGGTCTGAACAATCGCGACATAGATTCTATTGTACGCAATCGTTGTTGTGGCATAGACGCTGCTAAATTTAAGCAATGTCACAACGAGGCCACTGGCGACAGCAAGCATGATTTTTTAACTTTTCGCGGAGATGCAGAACAGGTTCATGAAATGTATCTTCGCGGCTTTGGCAAATGTTATTTGCCAGATTCATGTATGGCTAGGTTCCGATTTAACAGGAGCAATGGTCAGATCTTATAATTTTGTGCAAATACATTGTATATCATGCCATTAATACCATCATGCCATTTATACGAGTAAAACAGCCAAAAGATAAAAAATAAAATTGTGCCAAAATACGTAGAACAACAGCAACAATTGCGTTGTCTTGTTCTCGCAGAAAACGTAGAAGAAGAGATATTTCATCGAAAAAGGCAACATCAAGCAAAGGTATATAATGCTACAAATATTCAGCCGAGCTTGTCACACGTCAAAAGTTTGTAGCTGCCAGCAAACAAGCGGGCAACGTTGGTGTGGAAGTTGAAAACGAGATCTCTGAGATACTAGACCATTTACTTCAACAAAGCATAATTATTAATGCAGAATACAAACATTTGTACAATGATCTGATATAGACAATATGTCGTAAACTCTTATTTTTGATTCTAAGTTGGCTCAAAGAAGCAGCGGTAATTTTACTGTCATATATAGCTCAACCAGAGAGTTATCGCAGGATACTCGCTACAAGATTGCTTTAATTTCTGCAGAAATATGGAACTCGTTTCATAATATTACAACTAGCAATAACAGGAACATTGCTAACCATAACTCCTGGCGCCTACAATATTGTTGACATAGATGATGAAATAAAAAGATGATGACATAGAAAGGTCATGTTTGCGAAACCATAATAATCAAGCTAAATTATTATACGCTTAAAACTTGATTGTTTATTAAGGGCGACTACCGAGATTGACTCTACGGTTCAGAACAGCCTAAGAAACCTATTAGGTTTTAGTTCGCGAATTCTACAAGAAAATGGTATTTACGATGGGGACTTTCCCGTAAACATTACCGACGTAAACAGCTTACTGATAAATTGTTTCATAGCTGAAGGATCATTTGACGCGCGACGAGGTCATAGTCGCGTCATTTATAGCCTTCGCCGTTCATTTATTATCCCATCAAAAATGTCTAGAGCATACCAGAGATCACGATGTCAATCACGGATCAATTGGGAAACAATGTCAACCTTAATAATGACCGAGTCAAATTTTATCTGCGTTTGAGAGCGCTAGCCAAGACAATGTAAACAAGTTGTATAAATGAAGTCAATACGAATTAAGCACAAAAGGATCATATGAGGATTTTATTCAAAACTGTTCTCAAAGGCTTCTAAGGCAGTGTCCGGCATAGTCAAACGAGTTGCTCCTCTTGCATTTGATGCCTCAAAAAATGCCGCTTCAGCAATACGATCAGTAGTTGGACAAAAAAATCCAGACAAGATTAATGGGACGCCAGTACCATAGCAACCTGCTATGCTACAGCTGCCTGTTACATTGGTGCCTGTCCAAGAACTCATCAAGGAAATTGCACCAAGAAAAGACCCGGAGCGCGTAATGACTAGCACTGCAAAAAATATAAGCGCATTGAAGAAATTATGAATGAACTTGAGACGCGCACGTTAGCAGCCAATACGAGAGCAGCAGTGTCAAATATCATATCAGGATACGGTCTAAAAAGAATTTTTGTAAAACAAGGATGTATAAACATGCTGTCTAGATATACACCAGAATACTTGAAGTTTTTTGATGAAGCACCAATTGACGAGTCAACAACCGAGTATGAATAGGTCGAATACTTGGATAAAGACTCGCATCAAATGAACAAACCCGGAACAAGAATTATTGGCACGCATGATGAAGATGTTTATTTGCTGCCTCATGAAGCTTTTATTTAAGTCAGAGGATATTTGCAAACAAATGCTGCTCCGTCTGCAAATTTTCTTGCTGGAACAAACGTGGCGCTGACAAACAACGGCGCGATATCAACTTAATAGTCAGGCAGTTGAGGACACTAGCAACTATCTTCCAGCACCATCATGAATTTAATTTCAATGAGCAGAAGCTCAGCAACAAACACGTTTCTGTACCAGGGCACGAGTGACACGAAATAGCAACAAGTATAAGCAAGGCATTGCAGTTCTTCCTGATGCTGTTTCTGATATGGCTGGGCCAACTGAGGCTCAAATTCGTACTGCCATTCGCAATGCTTTTATCGATCCAGAAAATGGAAATTATAATCTCTGTTTTGCCATAAGGCGCCATGTCAAGAACGGTCATAAAGAAGTTTCTATGCTCTTGTCACTAAGTTCCATTTTTGGTTTTTGCCGCGACATTGACACAGTTTTTAGCAGCGTTAAGCACACGCTGGTTTTTTAACGAGCTGATCCTAATACTTATATGCATCATGAAGTTGGTGCTATTGATGGACGTTTCATTTTTACCAAGTTATCGCTTGCGTTGCCAAAGATAACGCCGGCTATTTATCATGTACTAGAATTGGATAACCTTTTGTCCAGGTGTAGCAGAAAAAAAACTTTTTTTTTAGCAAATGCGCGTCTGCATAAGTGTTACATACTTAGCTGCGCAATTATCTGTCACCTGGAGAATAGCCACTTTGCCCGGCAGCGAACTACCAAGACATGTCTTTGTAGCCTTTCAACGCGCCACAAGAGATAAAGACCAAGAAACAAGTTGCCAGTTATTTGACAACGTTGGACTGATTCTTATTGCTGTTAGAGTCAACCTCAGGCAATATCCTGAAAGTGAGCTTCAGTGTAATTTTGCACCACTTAGTAGAAATTATTCACGCCCGTACTTTATGCTTCAGGAACCAATGCAAAAATACCATGAAGACGACACGGGAATATTCTGGAGGACTTTGCAAACCTGTACACAATTTATCACTTTTACGTTTCCAAGCATCTGTAGCGCACAAAAGACTCCATGACAGATGTTGAAGTCAAGTGGACTTTTCAACCTATCCCACCAGCCGTAGCTGTAAACAATCACGTTTATGCTGTAATTACTTCCGACAGATTTCTGACACTTGATGCTTTTAGTGGTAAGATGACAGCTATTGTTTAGCAGAAACTGGTTTCACATAATTTCTAAAGATATCATATAAATGAGTTACTCTTCAGTAAAAGTCATTTTGACGCCTTCATAATAGCCGTTCGTTGCAGCAGTTCGTAAGAAGCATGCGCACATGCCCACCAAACTTGTAATCAACCAACTGCATCGGGGACAAAATGTTATCGCGCTCACGAAAAACAGTATGCAGATTTTAAAGCGGCAAAACGTTCCAATACTGGATTAACCCTAAAGTTATCGGCCACACAAATATCTAGCATAGGTGGCGCTTTACCTGTAATTTTAACACTTCTTGCAGCGTGGGCGCCAAACATATTACCAATTCTTGGCTCTTTCGGAATAGCTGTGGCCTCTGGAGCAAAGGACTGCAACGCAGACATCAGCTACAGAACATTTTGTTTAAACTCTCTAGATAGGAGCATCGTATCAGGATGTTAGTCTATTTCTTTCTTAAACTCAACGTAAATAAATTACGCTGGCCTCTTTTAAAGGTTGCCCATTGTCAATATGACTATCAGCAAAACAATTATCTGCTGGCAGCGACAAGTTGATGCTAAAACAAAACGCCAACTGGACAAGGTGAAAAAACAAAGTGCAGCAGGAAAAGGTGTTGTACTTGATTTGTCTGTAGCACAACTTAAAAAACAAAGCAGAGTCTTACCATTTACATTACTGCTTGCTGCTGTTAGTGCAAGTGCGCTGTTGCCGGGCCTTCTTGGCAAGCTTTTTGGAAGTGGCATTAAAGGTATAAAAAAGAGAGCGAGGATTGCAATACCCAGGAACACAGAGCCGCTAAACGACATACAATCATTTCGTGGCGTTTGTTCCAAAGATAGGATGCCAAAAACAATGAAAAGAAATGAATGATGTGTTGTAAATATCGAACATTATTCTAATGGCTCTGAAATATATTGGTTTGCCATGGTCAACAGGCCATATAGTAGTGCTACAGAATATTTTGATTCGTTTGGTCTGCCACCGTGCGATACCATCAAAAAATATATTTCTGCTGCGCGGCAAAGTTGTGTTTATAACTCAACACAAATTCAGCATATGAATATTTCGGCTTGTAGTCTTTATTGTCTTTTTTCATCAGATCATGATGCAAAGGAAACTCTAAGTTAGATATCTTACTGGAATGTAACGCGTTACCAACTCTAGACAATGACAAATTAATTTTATGTAAGCTTAACCAGCAGAAAACTGCGGCAAATTTTATGTAAATGTCAAATATAATGACAGCTTGGTGGTGCTTATCATGCAGAAGGAAACTGACAGTCTTGAAGAAACTTCATCTGAAACTAAAAACGGACGTCCTGCCATAAAATCAATGTGCGTCATTTGTGCGCAATTTCTGGTCGTTGTGCTGATGCCAAACTTGTTGTCGTACTTGACACATCATTTTATGTTTGCTTGCTCTATATGCATGCCTGCAATGACAATATTTGTATTCAAGGCAATACAATTAGTGGACACTGTTCTGTTTGTAAGCGTCTTAAAATATATGGAGGCGCTTTTGATCTTCATGCGCTCATTTGAAAACTTTCAAAACCCAAAGGCGGCTGGATTCTGCCAGTACATAAGTATACTGGTCCGTGGAATCCTCTAGATAAACAACTGGATGCAAATGATCAGCTGCTTCCTGGTCAACAGCCCTATAACCAAGTAATGCTACGGCAATGCGGCATAACGTTTACTACATAGATCATCCAAAAGAAAAAAACCGCTGCGACAAAATTATGCTTGATGAGTTAGATGTGATAAAACCAAAAGGACTCGAGAACGTATTAACAGAGGGACTCAAATATAAGCTTGGAGTTGGTGCCAAAACAACTGGTAGAAAACCAATTGACTACCAAAACAATGATAACATACTTGGAGATGAGTTACATAAGCCAGAAAGAAAACGTTTTCCATGACGTAGAGTCATTGGTAATGGCGTTGTTTTTAAAAAGCATATTTATTCTCCACAAACCTTGTTCAGTAGCACCCCGGGTCGGTTCAGAGAAGCTAATGTGTTGTATAGTAGCATGTAAGTTCCTTTTGTAGAGACTCCTCATGAACACCGAGTTTACGACATGTTCTCACCAACCAGAAATAACATTCTAGCCTACATGTATAAGTCTTGAAAACAGAAATTTCTGACCAAAAGGAATTTGTTGGGATTGTACAAAGTATCAAAGTCAGCAGTCGTAGCAGCGCGTCGAGAAATTGGAAGGCAAAGCATAAATTAGTAGACATGTATGAATGGATTGGTGTACAAATGATTGTACGAATGAACAAATGATTGTACAAATGATTGTACAAATGATTGTACGAATGATTGTACAAATGATTGTACGAACTGATAGGTTTCCTTCTTTTGTTTGATTCATTTATACTATTAAATCATTAGAGGACGATTGTCAGCGGTAAAAATGAGGGCTTTAAAAATGTAAATAAGAATTCTCTACCTGAATTTAGAATACAGTGGAATTTTTATAAATCCCTGTGCTGTAGGTCTAAATGTATTGTTGAAATTTTTGGCTATATTGAGTACAGAGTATTTTAGTGCGTAACCAACATTACTCCTGGCTTGAGAAAGTTATTCAAGTGATACCGCTGCACTTCATAATGAATGAAAAGTAATGATAAAATAATTAGTCGTCATGTCATCAACATCATCGATTTTATTTCACTCATATGTTTATTATTTTTCCGGGGATTATTTTCGTCATGTTCCTGAAAGGCTTTAGATAGAGCAAAATTCATCGTTCTCCAGCAGCGTTAGATTTAAGATGTCCAAATGATAGAAAAATCTCTACCTGTATTAATATGTTAGAATTAAGGAAGACATTGTTTTACCAGCTTACGACTGAAAATCCCTGTGCACATTTACAATAATGCAATTGTAGAAACATGTACATTTATGCCTAACACAACTTCACTCTAGTTTTCAGTTGCTTGGAGTTCGCTAATGTGACGAAAAGAATTTTATAAATACTCCAATTATTACTGTTGAAATTTCGATCACACCGCAGGACCGGTAAGCCTACAAGGTTGCGAGTCCCGTGTACCGTGTACACCTTTCCTGTCTGGTAAATTGAAATAAGGACCTGAATAGGTTATGCCGTAATATTACACATCTGTTAGCAATATCAGAAAATCACACCTGCGACATGAACGGCAGTTTTATTTTATTTTTTATTACCGCGACAGTAGAACATTAGAACCTAAAATAATCACCTACGAATAATACCCGATCGCACGATGTTTAACTAAACAAACTTCCCTTCCAACCGAAATAAAAATATGTGTCTCGGATGGTTGGACGGATTGTTATTTTTAATCTGAAATTAAACACGCGATAGGTGAACTTGATGGGGGGGGGAGGGGGGAGTATGAAATTCAGCAAGTTATCAAGTTATGTTTTTTTATTTTTTCTAATATTCATTTTTATGTTTTCTTTTTTACCATTTTTCCGAGCAAAACGTCTTTGGAGAAACATCCAGTGTTTTATCGAATATAGGTTTATGATCTCATTGATCACTAAATTAATTTGAATGGCGTAGTAACTGTACGACTATGGCCCTTTTGATTTTGTTTATTTTCAAATTGGCATCACCTTGTAAGCACACAGCGAAAACCAGTCGACAAATATGAAACTGTGTGGTCTGATTTGTATTCACATGCAGATAAAATAATATAATGTGGGACCCAATTCAATGTTGCCAATAATGTAACTACTTTTGGCATTTCTAAACTACATAGTTGAGCAGTTGGAGTAATGTTTGATGATATGTATAAAAATTTTGACACTAGTGAATTTCCAAATAAATAATAAAGAATGTTATATGTCAGACTTTGAAATGTGGCTATAAAATCTAACCTATAAGTACAGGGTATATGCAGCTCTTTTCACAATCATACACAGTGAAATATTTTGCTTGCAAATTTGTCTCCTATTGATAATGTAAGCAGAAACTGTGTGCTCATATTTATTATGTAGTATATTAATAAATATCTATTATCTATTACACTACCTGTAAAATCGGCTATAACGTCGTGCGGACAACGTCACACACACACATTTACCAATTCTGTGAGTCTAACAGTCTGACGGGTGGTAATAACGTGCACCATTCATTTACGAACACTTATTAATCATCATAGGTTTATATGCACACGTACATTTTGATCAATTACATCAAAGTTAAATATTTAGTAAGCCTTCGATCCTTTTAAGACCAACAGTCAGTTATGTCACTAATATACATACAAATCAAACTGACAACAAGTGGACTACAACACCGGAACAAAGCACAGCAACCCATAAAGGAATATTTTCTGGTATGAGTTTGTCTGTATGTATGTGTGTAATCATTGTAACTTATATAACTTGGATAGAAGTGAGTATGTATAAAGCGGAAGGTAATCTTAACAGGGGTTTGTATGACTTGGAGGTGTTTTAGTATCGTTATATAGGAAGGAGTTAAGCCCGAATTTGTACATGTGTTCGTTCTAAATGGAAAATGTAATTTTCCGCATTATAGAATAGACCAAACCGTATAAAGGTGCATAATTAGTTTATTTGACACGTGAACAATTTATAGTAAAATACAAATTTAACATCAACCATGACATACATTATACCTTGTTAATTCACAAAGACACACAAAGTCTTACGTGATTAATAAAATATCTTTGGATTATATACAGTTGGAGCTTTAGAAATACTTGTGTGAATGATAAAAAAAATGTCAGCGAATCAAGGGTAAAAGTGGTAAAAAATCACATCTTTCATTATTTAGTTGCACTTTTACGAAATTATATTTGATTGGTCACATCCGTCCTTCCGTCCTTCTGACCAAGTGTCAATGCGTCAGTCCATCGGCGGACAGTCGGTTCTCCTTGTAAGATGAACTACATCTATATCGACTGAGACAAATTGATCAAATCATACTGTTTTACTAGGCTGTGTAGAAAGATGACAATGAAGGTGTGAAATCCTGAATGCAGCTCGCATCCACCTAGAAATAAGCGGGATGGAGATGGTTAAAAATTACAATGTGCGGATATTGGCTATGACTTCCATCTGTGGTGTGCATATTTTATACTACATGTAGGGGGGAACGTTTTAAGTTTGACAATTGATGAAGTCTTTTATGTATATTTCTTATGAAGATCCTGTGTTTTATAAAGACAAAGCGTTACATTTTCAACCAAAGACGTTCCATGTTTCACTCAAGTTTTTCTGATGTTCTTTTGAGATGTTGTACACGTATGTTACAAATATTATTGACACAACATACGCATACATTCTCATATAAGGAATTATATTAGACATTTTCATAGAAAAGCAAAATTATTTACGAAGGCAAAGTCAGACAATATCTAGACCATACGTTATGACATCTGCAACGTCTTTAGAATTAATTAATCTGACATTTGCATTGAATTTCAAAGTTATGAATCTGTATAAGGTTGAATAAGCTTGACGAAATAAAAGTCAGAAGGTGATTTGTAATGCTTTTTGGTATGATAGGTATACATTTCCATGGTTTATTTTTAAATTGCTCAAAAAGATTGTAGCTTGTCTTTCAGATTATATAAAGTTGTTGGCTTCTTTTATAAAATTAGTGGGAATGTAGGGTAATTGGTTAATACGAATTCGATGTCAGTCCAAAAATAATTATGTGCAAGCTGTCTGTAGAAAACCTTCTGGAAATCGCACCGTACATATATACAGCTGGGTTATCGTGTCTTGAGTAACTTACATTGAATGTATACTGCTTGCAGTATACAACACAATAAGGCATCTTTCGCAAGATGTATGAACAACATCTATTTTTGGAGTATATTCGAAGCTTCAGACTCTAGATCCATAATATAAAATCCGTTTAACTAATGTGTCAAATAATTAAGACAAAACTCTTCCATAAAATTCTCAGAAAAGTTCTGATATCCCATAATAGAGACCGAGCTCACTTACTTCCCTTGAATCCATTACGTGGCGCTACCAGAAAACCCGGTCCATCAAAAAAGATAAAGAATCTAATATCCCGTCTTTGTGTAACTTTTGTTTTCTTTACAGATGCAATTTTGTTTTTCGCTATAACACTTTCTGAAGGCAAAATATATTTTTTTTATTTGTGATACTCACTCTTAAAGTAAAGAGCTTTTTATATTTTGCATCAAATACTCATTTTTAGATGTTCTGACACCAAGAAATCAGTAATAATAATAAGAATTATTATTATTATTATTATTATTATTATTATTATTATTATTATTATTATTATTATTATTATAGGCAAAAGAAAACTAGTATTATTCATACTAATAATAATATTAGTATTTTTTCTACTATTATCATTGTTGTTGTTGTTGTTAATGATGAGGAGGGGGAGGATAATTTTGATGTTGTTGATTTTGTTGTTCCCTAACTGGTGGTGAGCATAACATATGAATTGCATGCACTTTTACGGATAAATGATTGAACCAATTGCACGTGTTTCAGCATATATAGGTTACTTTATCAGTCCAAAACAAGTAAATTGTTTTATCTGCTCAATACCTAATCTTTTACAAACGTATAATTAACAAAACGTTTATAACTTCATCAGACCCATTTAAAGCTAGCATGTTCTCCACCGAACTTTCTATGCCAAAATTCTTTAAAAACGAATAAACATTCCCTTTAATTATCTGAAATTATGATGAAATTATGATGAAATGTATGAAAATATGATGAAATTATGAAATTATGATGAAATTATGAACTGATGATAGCAACACTTGATTGTAATTTGAATGTCGGTTAACAATTTTCACATTAAATTATACGCAAAGTTAACGGCAATACAAGCTGTGTTCGCTTTGTCAAAATCAATTAGAGATAGGATTGGATATAATCTGAGCATCTATGGCGTTATCTACACGGGTGATAAATGATGGGCATTTAAACTTTTTTCTTCGAACTTTATATCTTAGCTTTCGTGCAACTCAATCTTGATGTGAAAAACAAACCCGTATATTTATTGAATATATTTTTTCAGTACGATTGTTATTACAATACCAACGTTCTTCATGTACAGTTCTTTGTAGATGATAGCTACAGTTGAACAGAACCATGACTACCATATCGCGCCAAAGTCCAATGAAAGAAATAAAAACAATTGAGGAGTTATTGCTTAAAGTTCGTTTCAAAACTCAGAATTTTAGGTAAATAGTAAATCAATTTGTTAGTGCAAGATCTCGAGAAGACATGTTTATAAACCTAAATATTACAGTGAAAAGTTATGGTCTCGCAGCCCATTACAAACTCAGATGAAAAATAATATTTTGTTAAATAAGTAGGAAGTGGTTATAATAATACATTTGACCATTCATTTATGTATCTCTATATTACAGTTTCTTTTAAAGTGGAATAAAAAGTGTCATCAAAATCAGTAATACCTTCACATGTCATCGCTGGTCTTAATGTAAACGAGCGCCATCTAGTGATCAGGCTAAGGGAGATATGTTTTCAGGGCTGATTACTGTAGCACAAAAAAGAAGTGTATAAGGAAAAAGACTTTTGATTAGGTAAAATTAATTTCCATTCCCATTTGATCACAAAAGTGCCTCATAACATTAATTTATTGTTGTCGTTATGTACAACTTCTGCCCAATCATCGGAATGATATTTTGTTTCAGAAATATCTTCGAAGTCTTCACCTATAATTTTCTCAAAGTAGTTTTTGAACCAAATCATTAATAACATCGACAATATAACTGGACTAATGACACTACCGTTTCTTGTTGAAACTGTGCAATCACAGTTTTTTGTAAGTCCTCTCGGTGTTCGCACGCTGACGACTTTAAAACAAAAATTCATCCTTGTTAAAATATTTAATATTTTTCCAAAAACTTTTCTGTACTATGGGGATCCACAACTTGCCATGTTCAAAACGTACCAAGGCTTGTGACAAATAAACAAACAGTAAAATAGTATACTTCAGAACAACTGCATGTAAACTAATAGTATGATCACATGGACTATAATGTTCTCTAAAATCCCTTTGAGACTCATCTATCTAATAATTATACCTTTCTTCCTAGGTGTTTAAATCTTTATCCAATATAGCTGTTAATATTGAAATATTTTACAGTGTGTTGCTTGAAACATATACCCTGTAATCATAGGCTAGTGTTTTAGCCACTTTTAACAATCAGACATATAACATTCACCGTTATTTACTTGGACATTCACAAAAATTATATACATATAATCAAAAATTACTCCAAATGGTCAACTATGTTGTTTAGAAAAGCCAAAAGTAGTAAAATGATGAGCAACAATGAATTTAATTCACCATTAAATTATGTTATCTGCATGTGAATACAAATCCGCCCACACAGTTCAATATGTATAGACTGATTTACTCTGTGTGTTTACCGGTTTATGCTAATTAAAATAAATAAACTACATCAAAAAAGGACATAATAGTATCTTTACTACACCCATCAAATTAATTATTGATCAGTGGGATCATCAACTTATATTTGATCAAACACTAGATGTTTCTGCAAAGACATTTAGCTTGGAAAAATGTTTTAAGAATAAAACATAAAAAGAAATAGTTAGAAAAAGAAATTAACAGGAACTTGATAAATCTCGTACACCCAACCCCCCTCCTCTAGTTCAACTATAGTTTCATCAAAGCGTGCTTAATTTCAGAGTTAACATAACAGTCTGTCCAACCGTTCAAGACACATCTGTTTTAGGTTCGCTCTGAGGTCGCGGTAATAAAACAATAAAATCAAACTGCCGTTCATGTTGCAATTGTGATTTTCTGAAATTTCTAATACTACTGCATAACCTATTCAGTTCCTTATTTCAATTTACCAGACAGGTTAGGTATGCACAGGACTAGTAACTGTGTAGGCTTACCGGTCCTGTAGTCTGATTGAAATTTCAACACTAATAATTGTAGTATTTGTAAAATTCTTTTCGTCACAATAGTGAAATCCAAGAAATTGAAAACTAGAGTGAAGTTGTGTTAGGCATAAGCGTACATGTGTGTGCAATTGCAGTACAGTAAAAGCGTGCACATTGATTTTGAGTCATTAAGTTAGTAAAACACGTCTTCCGTGATCTTCACTCGAACATATAAATACACGTAGATATTTTCCTATTGTTTGGACAGTTAACATCTAGCGCTGCTGCAGACTGAAGAATGTTGCTTTCTCTGAATCCTTTCGGGAAGATGTACGAAAAAAATCTCCAGAAAAATAATAAACATATGATTAAAATAAATTAATGATGTTGATGACATGACGACTAATTATTTTATCATAACTTTTCATTCATTGTGAAGTGCAATGATATCATTTAAATGACTTGTTCAAGCCAGGAGCAATGTTGGTTGTGCACTAAATTACTCAGTACTCGAAATATCAAAAAACTTCAACAATAAACTTAGGCCTACAGCACTGAGAATTATAAAAATTATACTGTATTCTAAATTCATAGCGACGTCTTTATGTATGTATGTATGTTCGTATGTATGTATGTATGTATTTGTGTGTGAATGTATGTATGTATGTGTATGTGTTTGTGTGTGTGTTTGTGTGTGAGAAAGTGAGACACTTTACCTGCATTAGCAGAAAAACACAGTAACGCTTCCTCACGTACCAAGCGTATGTATGTCTTACCTCGAATGTACCCTATATATTTGCCATCCACCCACTTGCGGGAACCTTAACAGACAATAGACTATTTGTTGCGATGAAAGTGCATTCAATCTTCAAATAAGACATTAATAATTAAATACGCAGTATGCGGTTAAATGTGTTTGATCTTTAGGTAACTACTAATGACGCATTTCATTTTGACGAGTTTCTGCAGGTAGAGTATTCTATTTTCGAATAGGAGTGGAGATCAATGAATTAAAATAAAGAGCAGTTCTCGAAGGTACCCGACAAATCTGCCATATACCCACTTGCGTGAACCTTAACAAACTAAAGATTCCAATCTTGTAGGTTATGAAAGTGCATTCAACCCACAAGGAAGACAGTAGTAATCAGATTACACTTTTTTGCTCCTTAGTAAACTAAGAATGATGCATTTATTTTTGACGAGTTTCTGCAATTAGAGTATTATATTCTTTGAGTTCATTATTTTCATTTTGTCTACAATAATCCCAAACCACATTCCAGTATTTAAAAAAAAGCCGGATAAATGTGGTATACGTAATTCAAGATATTTTCTGTCCAGCTGAAATATGAGTTTAAGCATTACATTTTTTCGTGACCTAGCCTTCTCTTTTATATAGTTCATATGTTTATGTCATGTACAGTCATTTAAATGGAAAACTCTAAGAAGTTTAAGCGAATATACCTCTTCAAATTGATGGTCAAGCATATGTAAATGCAACTGTAATGGTTTGTTGATTTGTTCTAGATATCGTCAGAGATTCGGTATTTGAGAGATTAAAGGACACTAACCATTTGTCTGCCCAATGAGAAATTGTGGTCAATTCATAGTTAAGGCATTCAACGGTTCTTATGGGGTTATCCACGATAAGAAAGAAACTAATATTACCAGCGAATAAGCGTATATTATAGTGTATATCCTGCACAATGTCATATATATATATATATATATATATATATATATATATATATATATATATATATATATATATATATAATACTTGGGGATCCGAGACGGATCCTTAAGGTACTCTAGCTCGGATGAGCCTCCATTCAGAGAGTACTCGAAGAAATACGACTCATACCCTACTGTTACTGATGTAATTGGAAAACCATGTCAAAAGAGCACCTGTGATTCCAGTGACTTTCAGATGGAGTACAAGTGAAGTATGCCAAACACGATCGAAAACCTTTCTTATATCCAAAAAGATCTATGATATCTCTACCGGAGTCTACTGCTTGGCAAAACGTAATATATATATATATATTTGTCAGCTGATTCACTGTAGAGTCATCCGGTATAAAGCCAGACTGAAATGCTGAGAGTTATTTATTGTCTCAAAAACGGCCGAATACATGTTTGAAGACTAGTGTTTCAAACACGTTGGGGATAGTACTGAGACGGAATATTGACCTGTAGCTCGACACTATAGAGGGATCACATATTTTAGGATTGGGCAAACATCTGCCTCTTTCCAAGAGTCTGGGAAGATTGCTTCTCTAAGAGATTGGTTAAAAACTGAACAAAGTGGCTCTGCGATTCGTTAGTTACCTCACGTAAGATGCGATTGCATGCACCGTCTGAACCAGAAGCCTTTCCCTAAGGGATGATTTTTGAGAACGTTATGTACTTCAGCAGATGTTAGTATCATTGAGTTTGGACTATTTTCTTACGCTTAAAATATTATTGTTGGTAGGGCAATTTTTGTTTCGTCACATTTGATTTCATCAAGAAAATAATTGTTAAATCTATTAGCTTTTTCAAGATCCTCTGTAATAAATAAACTGTAAAACTGGAGGAGTGAAATGGAACTTGTAGAATGAAGGCAAATAAACGATTTCAGAGTTGACCATCAATCTTTTGAATAGATTGAACTAGATTTTAATTTGTATGCAAATTTACTTATAATACAACTTTTTGACTTCACGAATCATGGCAACTATTTTGTTCCGCAAGTAACGAAATTTCTGCCACTGAGTAGGTGAATTTCATTCCTTGGTTTTCCAGTAAGCTGCCCTACGTTTGCGTATAGCTCGTTTGATAGCTGCTGTCATGCATGTAGGTTCAGAGGGTTTGATTCTGACAATTTTGTTGAGATATAGATAATATGTGGTCGGTGATGTTTTTCGCATATGTATCAATATAATTACATTTCAAACAGTCCAAGTGGGTCGTGGAAACTTCTCGGAAGAGTATAATCCATGTCTTCGTATAGCTAGATGTGCCTGGTGAAAAATTTAGTTTTCTCTTTTCTATATGTTAAATAACCAGTAATTGGGGCAATTATACCGAATATCTTGTTATAAAAATGGATCCCTGAAAGCAGTAAGAATTAGACTGTCATTGTCAGTTACATAGGATGGCTAGTTGATACATTAGTGAAGCAAACGTTCTTCAGATAGTGAAATGATGTTATGACTTGACAATGGATTGAGCAAGTTATAGTTAAAGTCATCTGTTACTATGATGACTTTGGTACCATATCGACGGTGAGGTGTGTAAAGTCTTCTATCATTGAAGTATAAAAGGAATTCGAATTCGGAGGTCTGTGATATAAACCATGTAGTATATATCTTTGCCTAAGTGAAAGTTCAACCCATAAACGCTCTATTCCATTTCGCTCAAGATCTTGTCGCCTTTTACAACGTAGCGATTCTTTGACATAAATAATAGCACTACCATGGCTATCGCCTTCGCGATCTTTCCTTGTTAGCTTGTGATAGGATTAAAAGATTCACATAGTCAGAAGAAACGGATGAATTGAGCCAATTCTCTGTAAAAACCAACAACTGAAACTTAGTTCAGTATACGGTATGTCTAATTAGGTAAGATGCTTTATGAGCCAATACTCTGTAAAAGCCAACAACTGAAACTTAGTTCAGTATACGGTATGTCTAATTAGGTACGATGCTATGGACACTAAAGTGAACGAAAGAAAGGTGTTAAGAAACATCAAGCGAATTCGAAATTGAAAATTCTGAATTAACATAAGAGGAGACTGTAGAATTGGACCAGAATTTGGGTGAACATCACCTGCTGTCAATAATAAGACGCAGACAGATAAAATACGTAAAAGAAAAGTAGTAAAAATTACATTATTTTTTGGAGTTATTCACAGGAAGGTATCTTAAGCGGGTTTTGCAAACGATCTTGTGCGAAATTAATAAAATATCGAATACTTTAAATATGATTAATGTAGTACATTCGTATCACGTATTGGGATCGAGAACAAAATCAAAGCTTTATAACAAAACGAACAATGTATAACAAGGACGATAAGACTCCATGATGGTCACATTGATGCTTCCACAACATTTCATGTAATTGTCGTAATTCGGAATACAAACAACGAGTAGCAATCACAAAGATATGTATTGTTGAGCTGTCAGTATATGAAGAGAGTGCGATAGGTAGCACCAGTGCCACTGCATGTCAGCACTACTTCGATCCACGAGAAAGACTGATAAAAGTGATGAAAGTGCGTAGACATAACATGAATAAGGGGAAAATGGATACAGAGAAAGATAAGAATAAATACAATGCCGTGGTTAAAAAAAGACGTCTTTGATTGCGTGTACAAAGTGTTTATACAGTGAAAGGTAAGGCTGTATGGTAAAAGTTTAGTAGAACTGCTCGAATACAGAGGATATAAAGTTTGAACTTTCCATTAAATTTAGAAGAAACAACTGTTTCAAAATTCTTTTTAAGTTTTTCCTTGTCGTGTATCTGACACGTGGTGATAGGATAGCATTAAAAAGTTGCAGTTTAGAGTTAGACAGTGTCGTACATAAGTAGATATTTTCAGATATTAAGCACACAAAAATTCATTTGACACATTATCTCGAAATAAGTATTTATACCTAATGCAAGGATTCATGGTCGTCAAGAATCTAGGAGATTTTACTGATCTGTAAGAAGATCGTTCTCTTGAGATTGCCCATCAAAGCTAAATTTTGACTGTCATGTGTGTATGAGGAATGGGACATAATAACTGTTTAAAAACTTTTGATTCAGATTCATAGTTTGAAGAAATATTTTTCCAGTAATAGGACCTATGATTCAGGTAAGTTAGTTTAAAATGTCGCGGAAACCTTTCTAAAATTTTTAGCACAATTGATAGTTTGTTAACCATAATACTTAGAAAGTAAAGATATCCGATCTTTAGACCCTTTTTTCACGAGCATTTTATCAATGTTCAACTTAATATATTCTGGTGCTAAGAAACAAGAATTACATTTTAAAGGGTCACTTTAAGTTCAGTCATTATGCTTAGATAGTATACAATAACAAAAAGACTTATCGTTAAAAAGTAGTTTTATTTAAAACTTTTAACTATATTAAGAAGTTTGGTAGAATATTCAATACAAAGGAGACGAAAAGGAGACCGAACAACCTCAGCAAATCTACATGTATTGAACATGCGAGTCAGAAGTATACAGTGGCATATAAATATTTTAATCTACCCTTTGGACATTTACATGTGAGAGCCGTCCGAGGTTTGGTACGGAATAGCCTGATATCCAGGGCGAAACGTCACATGATGAATCCTGTGACTCTGTGTAGACTGTACCACTATTTACTGTGACAGAGAACATACTTAGTATATATGCTCTCTCGTCAGTTAGTTGAGAGCATGCGCATTTTACATTTGCATATTAATCTTAATAATCTCGAGATCATGCATTGAAAAAAAGTTTCATTTGACATGGGTTAAAAAGAATTTACAACTCTTTTGAAAATGTCAGACGTGCTAACAAACGTCAACCGTGCCGTAAATGGTTCGATGGATGTCGTTAGACATTTCTTTCTTTCTTACATTCTTTTGTCTTTTTTTGGCGGGAGGGGGGGTGGGGGCTGGTTAATTAAAGTATTGCATAAATTTTTTATCAGTAACTTATTCCTGTAATTAGCATTTACTCGCATCACATACACTGGCATTTCAATAAGGAATGTAGCAGCAATAAGAAACGTTTCAATTACGACAATGTCAATCGGGCCTTGTTACACAGAAAGACACATACTCAAACTGCTCCCTAGGCGGTGCTCTCGCTTCTCTCGGAACGCTAATGCCACCACAAACTAAAATCATCCACTTTATTACTGAAACGCCTGCTCTTTTTTATACCTCATTTTTCGCCAAAAGCATCGGAAAATATAGACATTTTAAGCCGTTAGCCAGCAACTCCAGCACTACTTTTGTTAACGTTTCATCTTTTCTCACCAAAATTCAACATAAAAATAACTGCAATGAGAACCTCGAGGTCTGTATGTTCCTGCTTTCGTCCTATATTTTGAGTTCATTGGGAACGTACAAGATGTTTTTTTACAGGTTTTTGGTCGTAGGTAAGCGACCATAGGTGGTTTTTTGAAGACCTTGCTTAGACGTGCAGAGGAGTAAATAATGTATTTAAACTATTTGAAAAAAATGAGTCTTTAAACATGTGTATAGCTATTTTACAGCCAAAACAGGACCTAATTAGTCATATCACTTACGGGGTTTATATATATATATATATATATATATATATATATATATATATATATATATATATATATATATATATATAACATTTTCACTTTATTTTTAGTTTTAGCTGATGTTGAACCCTGACAGGAACTTAGAGGCTATGGTAAAATTGTATACATTCTCAGTTCTTACACTTACAAATGAAAGAAAATTTAAATGTTCTGACAAAACTTTATTTTCATCACTTGCTGTTTTGATATTGGAAATACAGAACGTTAAAAGTATGGAAAATATTAGAATTGGTAAATAATGGTTTTTCGGATACAAATTGTTTAGAAAGGGGGGTAACTCCTGAGGTAATAAATAGGACCTTGACACTATCATTGAATGGTGGCATGGAAGAAGAAGTAAAGTCAGAGAAACAGAATGCATCAAGTCAAGTTACTCTCTCTCTCTCTCTCTCTCACTCTCTCCAATTCTTGGTAATACTTTATCTGATGAATAACTATAAACTGATGTAGATAAGATGAATAATTGCATATGAAATATTCAATTTGTAATAATATCCGCTCAGAAATAGGGTTACATAACACTTCTGCATTAAGGTTGGATAATAAGATATACTAGCATATGGTGATAATTAAGACCAAAAATTAGATTTACTCTTTCTTGTGCCAGAGTAAGGTTTCCGTTCAGACTTTAATAGCTCGTTAGAACCATTCATTGTGATTTGGACACTAGTTCGATACTGAGATGAACTCTACAAATACGTCCCACTGTTAACTTGAGTTTCCTTACATGCAAAGTTACACCATTTAACTTGTTTTCTGAGCGCATTTAGTGAAAATGGAAGCCGAATCCATTATAGTCTGTATCGCGAGCAATAGCTGTGCTAGAGTTGTCTTTCTTTCCGCGATTAGTGTTTTCTCCGGTCAGTGAAAAAGTGGTGCCTATAGTCTGTCTGATGTCTTATACATAGATTTAATAAAAATGTTTTATACATAGATTTAATTATGTTTTATACATAGATTTAATTATGAAAATGTGGTGCCTATAGTCTGTCTGATGTCTTATACATAGATTTAATAAAAAAGTGGTGTCTATAGTCTAATGTCTTATACATAGATTTAATTAAAAAAAGTGGTGCCTATGGTCTGTCTGATGTCTTATACATAGATTTAATAAACAAAGTTGTGCCTATAGTCTGTCTGATGTCTTATACATAGATTTAATAAAAAGGTGGTGCTTATAGTCTGTCTGATGTCTTATACATAGATTTAATAAAAATGTCTTATACATAGATTTAATTATAAAAATGTGGTGCCTATAGTCTGTCTGATGTCTTATACATAGATTTAATAAAAAAGTGGTGTCTATAGTCTAATGTCTTATACATAGATTTAATTAAAAAAAAGTGGTGCCTATGGTCTGTCTGATGTCTTATACATAGATTTAATAAACAAAGTTGTGCCTATAGTCTGTCTGATGTCTTATACATAGATTTAATAAAAAGGTGGTGCTTATAGTCTGTCTGATGTCTTATACATAGATTTAATAAAAAGGTGGTGCTTATAGTCTGTCTGATGTCTTATACATAGATTTAATAAACAAAAGTGGCGCCTATAGTCTGTCTGGTGTCTTATACATAGATTTAATAATAAAGTGGTGCCTATAGTCTGTCTGATGTCTTATACATAGATTTAACAAAACAAAGTTGTGCCTACAGTCTGTCTGATGTCTTATACATAGATTTAATTACCCAAAGTGATGCCTATAGTCTGTCTGATGTCTTATACAAAGATTTAATTAAAAAAAGGTGGCGCCTATAGTCTGTCTGATGTCTTATACATAGATTTAATAAAAAGTAGCTGGTGACAGTGGCAAAGTGAAGCCAACAAATCCTATTCTTTCTCAAACGTATGTTCCCTCTTTCATGAAACTTCTCCATTTGAATATGTGTTCAGTATGCTGTACTTAAATGTTAACCGCACGAAAAGTTATATTACACTCAAATTTACAGGCAGATTCTAAATAAAATCAACAAGAATGGCTTGCTTGTTAATTGATATAGGTTATATTACATTCAAATGTACATATATATATATATAAAATCAGCAAGAATGGCTTGCTAGTTAATTGATATAGGTTATATGAGACGTTGTTATCGTAGTCTCTAAATCGAAAACTGTACAAATTTCATCTGAATATCTGCTCAAAGTGGATACGCTTTGTGTTACACTTCCTGTAGCTTATTGTATTACAGTAAAAAAGAAGTTAAATGTATACCAGGGTAACTGTTCCAGGGGATATATAGTTTTTTATGAATAATAGCCCTCTATCTACATAAAACTGGTTCACTGTACATCCAGCACACACTGACTGTAATAGCCTGTTGTTTATTCTGAGAAACAGCAAAACCTCAAAACCCAGCTACAGTATTGAACTTTTAACATGTTTGTGAAAATCAGCCAGATATCGGTCCGATTAATATGCGATATTGGCCGAAATAGCATCGTAGCAATATTTATTAAATTCCTGACTTAAAGTAAAACCTACCTTCATATTTCGAATTTGTACGTCACAAGGAGACAAAACTCAAAGTTTCTTTCTTCTGAAAATGGGACTCAACCGAGGTTCAGAAGACTCCAATCAAATCAGATGTTTATAACTCAAGGTTATCTCTTTTTTTCTTTTTTTTTTCTTTTTTTCCTTTTGTTCTTTGTGTTTTGGATATTGTTTCCCTAATAATGTCATATTTATGTGTGTCATAATACCATTCGTGCGGCTATAAACGTTCTTTTTTAACAAAACTCGACTTGGTTCTCTTTTGGTCAATGTCATGTTATACAGTTGATGTGTCAGAGCTAATAACTTCATAAGCAACCTTGCGCGTTTGCATCGCCTGACTCTGCACCACTCTCGTAGTTTGAACCACTGTTGATGAAGATTCCGCTGATTGAAATTGAGAAAAACCTGACGAAGATAACATGGAGGATAGATTTCCTTGGAGGTTTTCGGATTTATTCTCAAACTCAACGACCTGTCTTCTGGCATTGCCAAGCTTGTCTGCAAACTCCCTTGTGAAAACGTTCATGTCATCAGTATAACCAGGCATAGTTGCAAATTTTGGACCACTTTCGATTTTGGTTCCAAATATTCGAGCAAAGTTTGGAACTTGTTCAGATTCCTGTTCGCTGTTTTCCACATAGGACACATTCTCAGCATCCCTGATTGAGTCTATCTGAATAAGATAACGCGTCATGTTTCTTTCCGTGTCGTTAAGCAGATCGAAACAGAAAATCTTATCACGCTTGGCCACTTTGCAAGCCAATTTCTCAGCAAGTGTGATGGGAAGCATGCTTTCGAAGAACAAGATGACGGACAGCTGTTGCAGACGAAGATGCATCTCCTTGACGTCACGAAAATTTGACAGAAGCTCTGTGCATGTATTGGACATCACTGCTATCAAAGCGTTAAGCATGAGTATCGTAGTAACAATGAGAAATATTACATACACCAGACTTAAAACAATTGGATTTTTCGCCTGGAACACTGGAATCTCAATTATTCCAAGAAACACCTGGAATGTCCATACAAGTGTCTTCCACCAACTTTTGAATGACGCCTCTTCCTGCGTTGGAGGCCCTTGAAGTAGCATGTAGATTGCGGTGTTGAAGGCTATCAGTTCAAAGATGATGATGATAGCAAAACGAGCAATATCGCTGACCAGGACCCGCTGAATCAAAGATGTGAAAAAGCTAAGCCTGCGGAGAGCTCTGACAAAAAATAGAAACCACAGCCAACCGATTATGATGGCCAAAATAAGAAGGTAGTCACCGTACCAAGGACTCCATGTAGCGCCGAAATCTCCGATCAAACAAAGAGAAAAAACGACCAGAGATGACCTGAAACCACCATTCGCGTACGGGTTGAGGAGCTGAGACATATTGAAAGGCATCCTTCTGTTTGTTGTTCTCATCACTTCCTGTGCTAGGTATATGAATGCTACAATCAGACTCAAGATTGCGAAGATCGTTAGAAAAGTACTGTCCAGTTTTTCATTCAGTCCCGATGTCCCACTTTCGGTTGTTGAATTTGAAACCTCTTCTCTTTTGCTTCTTTCTTCTCTTTCTCTCACAGAAGTCACCCGCTCAACGGCATATACTGTCAGCAAGACCATGAACAGTGCGTGAAAGAGCCAAAATGGGTAGAAAATGAGCCTATAATATTCCCATTTCTTCAGTATTAATCTGCGTATTGGGTCTCGATGCAGGAATTCAAAGGCCGTTGTATAGTTCAACTCGAACATTGTATTGAATACAGAAACTTTTTGGGAAATTGTCTTTTCAGGACTAGAGTCAGATGAAGTCTCTGTCACGCATTCTGTGGAGTCCACATCTTTTCCATTACCAGCGCCTGAACAATGAGCCTCTCGATGTAATGCACTAGCCAGATACAGGTCGATGTCGGTGATGTCATACATTTTGATGTCAAATAGACCATCTTTGTTGGACAGGTAGCAGTAAGCCTGAAAAATAAAAAAATAAAAAACCCATTAATTTACAAGATTTCAAACAAAACAGTATACATGGTACTGTATTGATAGTGAAGATGTGGATTTCTGAAGCAAGAAATATAAATTAGAAAGAATGTTGTAATGTATGCAATCGGAACTCAGTATAATCTATCATCTCCAGGAAAACATGAATGTATGGAAAACCAGGACTCTAAAGCATTCATTATCATGCACTTAAACAAATGTGTTCAAACAGATTATCATCTCTATTATGTGTACGTAAAGATTTCACCAGAAATGACATAAGTAGCTCAATTTTATGATTGTTATCAAACCGTCCATATTTATATTTGATTATAGGAAATGTTGAAGAAATCCAGTAAACGTAGAATGCAAACCTTTATTTTAACCGATTGCAAACGTTCTGCGCACACTATTGCAGATTTTGAAACACAGTTTACCTTAGTATTATGCAAGTAGTCCGCATTTAATAAAAGGAATTGCACGCCAACTTTACGTCTGAGCAAACCTTTGACTGCAAATGTTCTTGAAGTTGTTTGTGAGAGGAAATTTTTCTTTAGTTGCGATTTCTATAAATTGACAATATTTCATACCAAGTCTAAATTGTTAACACTTATATGACTCGCTTTCCTCAGTTTAGTTTGTGAGTTGTGATCATTCGCTTTGAGTTTACTCATGAAAAAAAAAACAAATTATGCACAAAACCTTTGATTTTGTTTTAATTACCCTATGGGTTTGCTAAATGAATGCATGTGATATGACAACTGTATATGCTGACGAATTTTCATTTTACATTGTATACAACACATGAAAAGTTTATATAATATTACTGACGGGTCAATCTTGAATGGTGTGAGTATTTTAATCTGTCAGGCTGGATAAACGTATGCATATTTGTAAGGAAGGGATCTCAAGATTTTTCAAGATTTGACCCTGGAACCATATCCGAACTATGATTTTGTGACTTAAAAACTTAATTGAAGCATGTTACATGTTGTATTTATATTAAAAGGATACAACAGATATTATTTAAGACCTATGTTCCCAAACTCTTGAATTTACTACACATCTTTTTTATGTTTTAACAGATTCACCCCAAATCCAAGTTGCACCCAAAATGGATCAAAATTCTAAAATGTATGTGGGCATCTAAAGATTACCCCAATTTATATTCAAAATTTTAACTCTTTATCTTGAGCAGAGTAGGAAGAGTTTTGCGACTCTACTCACGCAAGCACGAACGGGCAGTATGAAATAATTTCTGCCTTTTCTACGAAAAGCGTAAAACCGCAAAAAGCCTTTCTGACTTTTACATCTCATCACGGCGTTCCTGTCATAAAGCACAATACTCAGTTATTCGTCCTATTTTTTTTTTCTTCTCTTTTTTTCAGTTATATTGGGATCGCTGACAAAATGTTACTTGGAGATTCTGAAGATGTGTTAATCCGATTAATTGATTCGTTACAGGTATACTACAAGAAAGTCGGCCAGACAGTCTTACTGTAAAGAATAGAAACATGCAAGGTTTTGCTGTAAGCATTGCTGCATGTTCTAAATATCCTTCTACAAACAGCGAGGCAGTGGCGGCGCGAGGGTTCGAGTTGCCCTGGGGCAATGTTCTTTAGTGGCGCCCCTACCGAGGCGCCCGGGAGCAATGTTCTTTAATGGCGCCCCTATTTTGCCTCAGACAACAGTTGTTATGTCAGCTGCTAACCTCAACCCTCCCCATCCCCTGATATAAGCCCCGGTTACAGCTGCAAAAAAGCATCTGACGGCGCCCCCAATTGACCCACCACCACCACCCCCTAGCGCCGCCACTGCAGCCAGGTTGTTCCTACATTTACTAGTATGTGAAGTTCGCATATCGAATACAAAATATTTAGCTAATATCTCTTTGAAGGAAGTAATATTTTGTTCAGAAAACATCTCAACCGTATGAAATATGCAAACCTACATGTTCCAATATATAAGCGAAGATCCTATGCTGACCGTAGCGGGCCGCCATCTGTAGAGGGGTCTCTCTTCCCATTTTGTCCATCAACATCAGCCTTTTCTTGCTCTTGTCATCCACCTTGGATTCCTCGTGTATGTACTTCATCATATCCAAAATGCTATCTATCTTGTCTGGGTACAGATATGCGTAAACAACAAAACAATGATATATGGATTCCAATCGACTGTTGACGGCGTCTACCTTGGCCCCATGCTGGAGAAGCTTCTCAAACACCTCCTTATTGCATGTAAGGGCAGCGATAGACAAAGGAAGCTCTGCAAGCATGACAGTGTTCTTGAACTTCTGTCCTGTCGCTTTCTCTTCTAGACAAGCGACTTTTTTGTCTTCCAAGTCATGACCCGAAAGAGCTTCCAGCATTGTATCCAGAAGCCACATGTTTCCTCGACAGATGGCCATATGTAAAGGAGTCTGACCTTTGTACATGTCTGCGTCTTCTCTGTTGCTGAGGATCAAATCTGGAAATTCCTTCACAAGCAGTTCAACCACTTTTTTCTCCATTGGTTTCTCCAGGTAGAACATGCTGCTAGCCATGTGCAAAGCCGTTTGGTAATCTCCCGTTGGATTTCCCCGTAGGAAATGCTTTCTCGACTCCTCATTTCTTTTGATTTCTAAAAGACATTTTCTCATCGTCTCAAACCTTCTGACGTTAGCGTCCTCGCTGGAGGATGTACCAATGGCGCGGACGAGAGCATATACATCTTTGTCATCTTCTACTTTCTGCGTATCTGTGGACCATTGTCTGGTTGTGTTGTAATCCATGATGTACGTGCTCTTTGTATGGACATATGAAAATTTATTTATGGGAAACTGGGGAGATATCTGTCGTCACTTCTGCAAAATAAATTTATTACATCAGCAACAATCTAAATTGAAGTTACCACGTAAAACACGAGATACTAGGTATAAACGTCGCTTATGCAATAGCTACACTATTAACTTCTATACAGATTTTGAGAAGACTTAAGCAAAGTCTCATAACTTTTTTTACTGACATACAAGAATAATCTACTAAATAATATATAATATGCCATCATGATCACCTCCAATCAGCAGTCAACCCACCTTTCCAGACATTTTATAATATTATATTTGTCATATCCCCTATATATTTTACATCTCGTTAACATTCATCTTATCTTCAAAGCCAATATAACTCCTTCCCTGGCTAGCTAATTAAGCTAGGTTTCATTACAATTTAAATTGGGTATGTCATACCATAAAATGGGTTTGTGTTTATGAAAGGAATAGAGAAACGTAGGGGATTTTTTTCACTTTATGTATAACATTTGTGACAAAGATTGTAGATGATCCGCAGTTAAACATAACAGGTGCAATACCACCAGTCTCATTAATGATTTCTACATTTCTGCCAGTTAATAAGTTGATTTTAAAATGTTGCAGAGTTTATACTCATTTGGCAAACGGTAAGATTGGTTTTACATTGGTTTTCGTTGGTTACGAAGCAATATAACTGCAGAACTAAAGGCTTCAGTATACGAATATAAACCTGGGGTATAGATTTATTCATGTGAAGATAAACCTATGGTATAGTTTTATTCATACGAATATAAACCTAGGGTATAGCTTTATTCATATGAATATAAACCTGGGGTATATCTTTATTCATACGAATATAAACCTAGGGTATAGCTTTATTCATTTGCTACCGCTTATCTCTTCGAAAAAAAAGTTATATTTTGAATGTTTTTCTCTTCTTAATTATTTAAGTTGAAATAAATATAAAAAATACATTTGCAAAAAATAAGAATGTTCGCCTCAACTTTCGACATGCAACAGTAATAATATCACTTGTATAAGGAAAACCTCTAGGTAATAGTCCATATGAGAAGTTAGCAAATCTACAGTAAGACTTCGAAAACTTGAAGAGCTGCTAGTTCTAAGTTTATGTACGAGTTATACACGGTTTTCGTTTATTGAAAGTCGGAGGGAAGAAAAAGTTCGATGTCGGAACTGAGAGACACATTCGAGCTATGCGATGTATTCGATTAATTGATGCTCAAGTTATAGAAATTGTTCTGTATTCACTACTTACCAAGATGAACTAAACATACCCACAAATAGTCCCAGTCTCTGGTGTCACTCTGCCAATAACTTATGATCAAAATGAAATACGATTTAATTTTAAAAGTATTTTTTTTTAAAAGCACACACATAGTCGCCTTATTAATAATAATAATCACAATAATAATTATTATCGTCGCCACTACCACTACTACTAAATCAGCTATCTTCTCGTTATTTATTATATTATATTACATTGCATTACGTTACATTATATTATATTATATTATATTATATTATATTATATTATATTATATTATATTATATTATATTATATTATATTATATTATAGTATATTATATTATATTATATTATATTATATTATATTATATTATATTATATTACGACTTTATTTAGAGAGGGTGTCACAATTTACTGCATGGAGGCAATCCACTTTTTTTATCTTCTTATTGTTTACAAATTTACTTGAATACGTGGACAAACTGTCTGCTTCTCTCTCTCTCTCTCTCTCTCTGTCTCTCACTGTCTCTCTCTCTCTCTCTCTCTCTCTCTCTCTCTCTCTCTCTCTCTCTCTCTGACTGACTGAAGTTAAGCTTAAGATTCTGCTTGGATGATTCCTTTTGTCCTTCCGTTAATCCTGTAACTGCGATGAACACTTTCATTAGAAATAAGTGTCATAAACACCGATCGAGTATTTGTTGCTCTATTTCAGACTTGAATGGATTTATTCACTGTCTATTGAAAATAAAATGTTAACACTTCTGTTACGACTCTATGGTCTAAGAAAAATGTAACAGAAAGAAAGTGAAACCAACAAATCAAGTAAAAATCAACAAGCAATTTATTACTAGATAATTAAAATGAAAAATCAAAAAGTCACTTACAGTAATGTGTTTTGAAATCCTAATAATCCAATAAGAATGATTGTTCTAATCACAAGTCCTAAATATAGAATGTTCCGAATTCACGGCTGTGTCCTTGAATGTTATGATGTGCTAATGGTCTCCAAAGTCCTGATGTACTAGTAATCTTGATGTGCTGATGTCAAAATGAAGTATTCCAAAATATCTGAATAAGTTCACATAAATTCCAAAATCATCAATTAAAAATCCAAAATCCAAAAGTTTATGAGCACCGTTATAATCCAATGAATATTTAAAATAATTCCTCTCTTAGAATTTGGAATGAATTTTCACAACTGTAATAGCTCTTTACAAGACTGATGGTAATGTCAAAACTGAAAAAATGTCCACCAAACATGGTATATATAAAGATTGGTCACATGACAGAATGTTCTAGAACATGAGTCATCTTAATGGAATTTTTACTTGTAAACAAAAATCAACCTTGACCTTCAAATTGAGAAAACATATTGATCAAAACAACCTAATTCAAGGACACTAGTTAAACATGTTTTTCCTGATAACATTAAGATTTAAGCAAATATTAAAGTGAAGAAACATTTATAATTTCCTAAAATATTTATAATATTATATAAACATCATACATAACACCTCTCCTCATAAAGAAAAAGAAAGATTTATATAATAAAGCTTTCTTTTGAATATACATCTAATACTATAATAACCAAAATTACATAAGAACATGTTTTATGATACTGGACTTAATTACATCAAGCAATATTACATTTCTAGGCACGTGAGAGTGCATCTGCAATCACATTGTCTTTTCCCCTGATGTGTTTGATGTCAATGTTATATTCTTGCAATATCAAACTCCATCTCAACAATCTCCGATTTTTATCTTTCATTTTGTTGATGAAAGTAAGGGGATTGTGATCACTGTACACAATAATTGGAGAAAGAGCTGAGGTAACATACACTTCAAAATGCTGTAAAGCCAATATCAAAGCCAAACATTCCTTCTCAATTGTGGAATAATTTTTCTGGTGCTTGTTTAGTTTTTTAGAAAAATAACACACATGGTGATCCACACCACTTTTGTCTTCCTGAATCAATACTCCACCAACCCCTACATCACTTGCATCAACAGATAATTTAAATGATTTGCTAAAATTTGGTGCAGAAAGAACTGGTGCATTCTTAAGCATGGCCTTTAACTTGTCAAAAGATTCCTGACACTTGTCAGACCAATGAAATTTGGTTTTCTTACTCAATAAACTTTGTCAAAGGTTCAGCAATTTTGGAAAAATTGGAACAAAATTTCCGATAATATCCAGCCATACCTAGAAATCGCATCAGTTGCTTTTTACAAATTGGAACTTGAAATTCAGAGATAGCTTTGACCTTAGCTTCTATAGGTTTAACTTGACCTTGTCCCACAATATGTCCTAAAAATGTGACACAAGCATGGCAAAACTCACTTTTGCTCAAATTAATTGTCAGATTCGCATCACTGAGTCGATCGAAGAATTTTCGAATGGTTTCCAAATGATCTTCCCAGGTGTTGTTGTAGATAATGACGTCATCGATATAAGCGTCACAATTATCAAGACCAAATACTATCATGCTCATCAGACGTTGAAACGTTGCAGGCGAATTTTTCATTCCAAACGGCATAACTTTATATTGATAAAGTCCATCTGGAGTTACAAATGTTGAAATTTCTTTTGCCCTTTCCGTCAATGGAATTTGCCAGAATCCTTTTAAAAGGTCAAACTTGGTAACATATTCCGCATTTCCAATTTTATCAATGCAATCGTCCATTCTTGGGATTGGAAATGAATCAGTTTTGGTGACACTGTTGACTTTTCTATAGTCAGTACACATACGGAATGTATTATCTGGCTTGGGAACAAGAATACATGGTGAACTCCAGTTACTTTTACTTGGTTCTATGAAATCATTCTCCAGTAAATACTGAATTTCTTTCTTCAGATTGTTCTGTTTGAGAGGATTCATCCTATAAGGATGCTGTTTCACAGGCGCAGAATCTACAATGTCAACGTCATGATAAATTTTACTTGTTCGTGTTGGAACATCAGGAAACAAGTGCTCATATTCATGTAATAGCTGTTTTAGTTCATTTTTTTCCTGTTGTTGTTGATGTGAAAGTTTCTGGTCTAGGTTGTTCAATATTTCTGAATTCCGAAGATTGGTTATACCAGAGTCACTACAGTCTGATCGTATTCCATCGTTGATATCTTCACTGTGTGGGACAGGTACAACTAAATTAACTGAAGAATTAGCTGAGCTATCTCTGTCAAAATATTCCTTTAACATATTTATATGACAAAGTTTTTTCTGTTTCCGTCTCCCAGGAGTGTTAATGATATAATTTAAGTCATTTACTTTCTTTTCAACGGTATAAGGACCATAAAACTTAGCCTGAAGAGGATTTTGAGGTATGGGAAAGAGAGCCAGAACTTTGTCACCAGGTTTAAAACTCCTTTCCTGTGAATTTCTGTCATACCTTAATTTCATTTTTGACTGGGTATTGTGAAGATTAGTTCTTGCTACTTCACAGGCCTTTGACAACTTGTATTTGAAATCAGAGACATAATCAAGAAGATTAATCTTCGAATCTTCATTTGAAAGAAGTTTCTCTTTCAATAATTTCAATGGTCCACGGACAGTATGACCAAAAACTAGTTCAAAGGGACTAAAACCCAACGACTCTTGAACTGATTCCCTAACAGCAAACAACAACAAATGAACACCCTCATCCCAATCCTTTTCTGTATCAAAGCAATACGATCGAATCATATTCTTCAAAGTTTGATGAAATCTTTCCAAAGCACCTTGACTTTCAGGGTGATAGGCAGAAGATTTAAACTGTTGGATGCCTAATTCATGCATAACTTGTTGGAAAATTCCAGACATAAAATTTGACCCTTGATCCGACTGGACAGATTTGGGAAGGCCAACAAGTGTAAAAAAACTTCACCAAAGCTTTCACAATAGTTTTAGTTTTTATATTTCTCAGAGGAATTGCCTCTGGAAATCTTGTAGATGTACACATGATGGTCAACAAGTATTGGTTGCCTAACTTGGTTTTAGGTAAAGGACCAACACAGTCTACTATTATTCTACTAAATGGTTCATCAAATGCAGGAATAGGTTGCAGATGAGCCTTAGGTATCTTCTGATTGGGTTTTCCTACCATTTGACAAGTGTGACAAGATCTGCAGTATTTAGAAACATCACTTTTGAGTTTTGGCCAATAAAAATGATTCAAGATCTTGTGATAAGTCTTACGGACTCCTAAATGACCAGCTAAAGGAGTTTCATGGGCTAAGTTAAAAATTTCCTGTCGATATGACTTAGGAACAACAATTTGATAGCTCACTGACCACTCGTCACCAGCGGGTACATCAGGTGGTCTCCATTTCCTCATAAGGACCCCATTTTTCACAAAGTAACACACTGGAACTTGTGTGGTTTCAGTTTCACTAATAGCCCTCTGAAACAAGCAAGATATCTCGGGATCTTGCGCCTGTTCAACGACAAGGGATTGTCGTTTGTCACCCTGAGTAGAACAAAGAGAATGAGTTGCCAAAAGAGGATCACTGTGATCAATACCATTTGATTGATCAATACCTGAGGAAAAAGTGACCTCATCAAAAAACTGACCAATACATGTGTCAGCTAAAGGAATAATATCCTGATCAACATCAATCTCAAGAGCTCTTTTTGCCATAGCTCTAGTAACTGCACAAGCAGGGTACAAATAAGGGATTTCAGTTTCGACAGGATCAACTTTCTGATCCAAACAAGGCTTGTCAGTTACAAGTGGATTAACCACAACCTTATCTCCAGCTAGGTCATTGCCTAGTAATAAATGAACACCCTCTATGGGTAAAGAAGTCACTGCCCCAACAGTCACAGGTCCAGAAACTAAGTCTGATGCCAAATTTACACAATGAAGAGGAACATTTACAAAGCCGCACTCTACTCCCTGAACAAGAACACTTTCACTTGAAGAAGACTCCTCAGACAAAGGCAAAGTACCTGATAATAAAAGACTCTGAGAAGCTCCAGTGTCCCTTAATATTTTAATTGGGATAGGTTTGGCAGAATCGCCAATAAGTGATATAGAACCTTCTGACATGAATGGTTCATAAGCCTCCAAAATAGAATCAGACTGGGGTTTGTTTGACCCAACAAATGTATTGCTTTCAATACAAGACCGTGACCTTGGCCTCGTAGAAATAAGAGCATTTGGAAAAGCTCTGTCTTTTCTCTGTTGCTTATTTTTCAACTTGAAGCAATCAGAAATAACGTGACCTTTCGTTTTACAATAAGTGCACGTAGGAAGAGATAAGGATTTCTGATCAGTCTTATCAGATGTTTGATTCCTAACAGTTGTGCTGTTGTGAAATTTGGAAGTACTCGAATGAGATTGAAATGGTTTTTTACCAGAAAACTGCTGAGAGGACGACTTATTGCCAAATGAAATTTTGTGAGTCAAGGAATAATCATCAGCCATACGAGCAGCATTTTCCAAAGTTTCCACATTCTGCTCGTCAAGATAGGTTTTAACATCACTCTGGATACACCTCTTGAACTCTTCAATTAATACGAGCTGTCGGAGGTTATCATAAGCTTGATCAACTTTCTTGCACCACCTATCAAATAGTTGTTCTTTTTCCCATGCAAATTCGACATGAGTTTGTCCAGTTTCTTTTCTACTATTCCTAAACCTTTGTCGATATGCCTCTGGTACCAACTCATAAGCTTTCAAGATGTACTCCTTAACCACATCATAATCGGTGCTTTGTTGTACTGACAGTGAAATGTAGACTTCACGAGCTTTGCCAATAAGTACACTTTGTAATAACAAAGTCCAATGCTCTCTGGGCCATTTCAAGTTTTCAGCTATTTTCTCGAAATAAAGAAAGTATTTATCTACTTCTTTTTCCTGAAAAGGGGGTACTAACCTAATATATCTAGTAACATCAAAACCTGAACTTGTATTTAAAGGAGTGGAGTGTGCTCTGTTTGCCAGTTCTAATTCTCTTAATTTAAATTGCATTTCCCTTTCTTCTCTTTGCATCTGCATCTGTCTCTCCTCTTTCTCTCTCTCCCTCTCCATCTGCATTTGCCTCTCTTCTTTCTGCATTTGTATCTGCCTCTCTTCTTTCTCTCTCTCCATCTGTATCTGCCTCTCTTCTTTCTCTCTCTCTCTCTCTGAATCTGAAGCTTTGCCAATTCTAAATCAATCTGGTTCTTTAACTCTAATTCCCTTAATTTCCTGTCAGAACCAGATACAGGCTTTCTCTTCAAACTTAAAGCACTGCTATCAAAAATTCCCTTTCCTACTAAATACTGAATCAAAATAATCTTTATCTCCTGTTTTGTCAATGATAATTTTGCCTCAGATAGACTGTATTTTCTGGCAAGCTCGAGCAACTCATCCTTTCTCATGCACTCTAACCCCTCCTGGGTAGGTTTTGAAATGAAATTCTGAACATTAGATGCCATAGTAAATGCTTGTTGGTTTCACACAAAAAAATTTCTCTATTTAAAAATCTTTGCCAAAGACAAAAAAAATTCTCCGAGACAAAATCAATATGAATTTCAAAGATAAATTTAATATCTCTAATATGCTTTAAAGAAATTCAGATCCCAGAAGACGAGCCCCCAATTTCTGTTACGACTCTATGGTCTAAGAAAAATGTAACAGAAAGAAAGTGAAACCAACAAATCAAGTAAAAATCAACAAGCAATTTATTACTAGATAATTAAAATGAAAAATCAAAAAGTCACTTACAGTAATGTGTTTTGAAATCCTAATAATCCAATAAGAATGATTGTTCTAATCACAAGTCCTAAATATAGAATGTTCCGAATTCACGGCTGTGTCCTTGAATGTTATGATGTGCTGATGGTCTCCAAAGTCCTGATGTACTAGTAATCTTGATGTGCTGATGTCAAAATGAAGTATTCCAAAATATCTGAATAAGTTCACTTAAATTCCAAAATCATCAATTAAAAATCCAAAATCCAAACGTTTATGAGCACTGTTATAATCCAATAAATATTTAAAATAATTCCTCTCTTAGAATTTGGAATGAATTTTCACAACTGTAATAGCTCTTTACAAGACTGATGGTAATGTCAAAACTGAAAAAATGTCCACCAAACATGGTATATATAAAGATTGGTCACATGACAGAATGTTCTAGAACATGAGTCATCTTAATGGAATTTTTACTTGTAAACAAAAATCAACCTTGACCTTCAAATTGAGAAAACATATTGATCAAAACAACCTAATTCAAGGACACTAGTTAAACATGTTTTTCCTGATAACATTAAGATTTAAGCAAATATTAAAGTGAAGAAACATTTATAATTTCCTAAAATATTTATAATATTATATAAACATCATACATAACACTTCATGCTTCTGTTTTGAAAGAAAATCATAATTTTTGTCAACATTAAAAGATGGGGAGGGGTCTTATTAAAGGTGATAGTCTGGATTAATAATGTCACATGATGTCATTCTTTATATGAGTATTTGAAAACATCGCTAGCCTCACGTTTTCGATATATACAGGTACTACCGGTTACGGAACACAGGCAAACATGTCAATTCTAATAGATGTTGAGCGTCTCTCGACGATCTTATTGAATGGCAGGTGACTGGCCTTAAATATGTGAAAGAGTTTCTGTAGTGGACATGAATATTACACCTGAAATGGGTACACAATATTAAAAAAGAAGTATATTTGAATGGAGTGAGTGTTTTCGAAAACTCAATCAAATTTGATTGTTTCTAAATTTGACATTTAACACTGTCAACCAGAGATGTTGTTAGGTATTCGAGCAAGATCACATTTTTAAGTAGATCAGGGTAGACAAATAATGGTAAACGTATCAATGTAAGTTTTCAATATCACTCTGTGAAGTTTTTCCTATAAGTGCGTTACAGTCAAAGCTGTCTCTAGAATTCACTACTTGGAAGTAATACAAATGACCTCTTTAGGCAGGTGCTTGCTTAATAGAGGTTTATTTTTACGGTAACTTGATTGAGGTTTATTTTCACAGTAATTTGATTGAGGTTTATTGTTACATTAATTTGATTGAGGTTTATTTTTACAGTAATTTGATTGAGGTTTATTTTCACAGTAATTTGATTGAGGTTTATTTTCACAGTAATTTGATTGAGGTTTATTTTTACAGTAATTTGATTGAAGTTTATTTTTACAGTAATTTGATTGAGGTTTATTTTTACAGTAATTTGCTTGAGGTTTATTTTTAGAGTAATTTGATTGAGGTTAATTTTTACAGTAATTTGATTGAATGAACATGGAAGAAATGGTTAAGAAGATTGCTTGCAAGAGGTTTGGGGGAAATTACATAGAAATTCTTTCTAATGAATGTAATTTAACAATAACATAATTTCACCCAGTTCCTAGAGAAACTGGATTACCAATATTTTAATTTGCTAATAGTTAACTTTATCATATAAAGTCATGCAAAAAATATAATAGACCAAAAGAAAGATAAAGACTTTTCTGATTTTAATAATAATAATAATAATAATAATAATAATAATAATAATAATGTTGCAATTATTATCATTAGAATCATACTCATTATAATCATCATCTTTATCATCATCATCATCATTAGTAGTAGTAGTAGTAGAAGTAGTAGTAGTATACAATCTCATCATGAACAGACTGTCTTTATAAAACTGAAATAAAATACCTTGCATTTATGTAAAAGTTGATACTTGTTATTGAAATTAGTCTTCAGTCTGAATCCAGTAGCATATAACATCTTACTGAATGTTTAATAAGTCAAGAAATATACAAAACTATGTCGCAATACATCGCCAGAAACAGCCAGGTCGTCCTACAAATCAGATATACAATTTATAACATGACTGGTATTTGGTATGTGTTAAATAAGAATACATTATTTTCCTTAGTTTTAATAATATGGTTTATAAATTATAATAATTGCAAATCAGAGTAGATAATCTTTCTTCTGGCAAGTAAGAATTTACTAGTTCGTTTACGTCCTTTGGGTATTCAGCTAAAATAATCAATTGTCGTGTATTCTTGTATTCGCTGCATTGAATGTTTATCCTACCCTATCCCTATTGATTTTTTTTTACGTAGTTTCTGTTGTTGTTGTTGATGTTCTTGTTCTTGTTCTTCTATTTCTTATTATTATTATTAGTAGTAGTAGTAGCAGTAGTAGTATTATTTCAAATTAGATCACCTTCTCCAACTATTTATATCTTCCAATAATCACCCATTCCCGACCATATGAACTCCCTCTCCATTTGAGCTCGACTACATTTTTCCCCCAGATAACGGATAAAGATATAATATCCGGCTTATTCCAAAAATGTGTCCATCTACGAAGGTATGTATGTATGTATGTATGTATGTTTGTATGTATGAACTTAGATGTATGTATGTATGTATGTATGTATGTATGTATGTATGTATGTATGTATGTATGTATGTATGTATGTATGTATGTATGTATGCATGCATGCATGAATGTACGCACGTATGTGTGTATGTATGTATGTATGAACTTAGATGTATGTATGTATGTATGTATGTATGTATGTATGTATGTATGTATGTATGTATGTATGTATGTATGTATGTATGTATGTATGAACTTAGATGTATGTATGTATGTATGTATGTATGTATGTATGTATGTATGTATGTATGTATGTATGTATGTATGTATGTATGCATGATTGCATGCATGTATGTATGTATGTATGTATGTATGTATGTATGTATGTATGTATGTATGTATGTATGTGCCTAAGCTAACACTAACTCCATGTATAATAATAGATGTGGATAAGCAGTGCACTAAAGTTCATTGACTATTAATTAATTATTGTATGTGCACATTGGACTAAAATACTAATTTAAATACAGTGCATACAAAAAAACACTCAGTTTTTCTTTGTTTTGTTCAGGTGCAGGTGTATGTATATATGTTTGTACGTATGCAAAGAAACAATAACGTTTTAGTTCAAAGTTCTCACCTCAAAGCCGAAGATGCTAGATGAAAGTGGAACATAATAAGTTATCCAAAATGCGAGCTCTGGCACTAACAGTAGATCTCCTTACAATCTCCAATTACAAAGCAAGACTTAAGTTATATTACTCACATGGTCAGGATTTCATGCCAATCCTTGACTAACAAGTGGTTATTTCCACAATTACAAGATGTATTTAATAGATATAAACCTCTCCTCTCAGTACATGACCTTACTCATAGGACGTTTGACACACACACGGACATGTACTTACAAGTACTGCATACTTACTCTCAAGTCATACCGTCTCGCATACTAAAAGAATTCAACTTTATAATAACTTGCAAAAACATGCGCGTGAAGACTTATGTTGAAAACTTCTTGATACAGTACTGATATCGTTTGTTCCATGGGGTTATCCTGTTGATAGTATTGACGACTTGTCCCCAAAGAGAACGTATGCACTCTTACGGTGTATAAATCAATATATTAAACTGCCTAGACTCATGATGGGCAAACACATGTCCCATTAAATGTTTGAGAACGTATCAGATTACTATGAATTATTAGCTCTTGTAGGTGCCGTCAATCATGGGGGTTAGAAATGTCATAAATTGTGGGGAATATGAACTTTCCGTATTTGTGTTATCTATGGCAAGTAATGTGAACTTTCTGTATATGTGTCTGTCTTATACTATGGCAGGGAATCTGAACTTTCCATATCTGTGTTATACTATATCAGGGAATGTGAACTTTCTGCATCTGTTTTATAATGTGGCAGGGAATGTGAACTTTCCATATCTGTGTTATGCTATGTCAGGGAATGTTAACTTTCCGTATCTGTCTTATACTGTAGCAGACAAACGAAGTTTGAGATAATCTATTTCTCTTACTGCATTTTCCTCCTTTATTTATTGGAAAAAAGACACCTGTGTTGCTTTTGTTGTTGATATTTTTCTCATCATTATCATTGTCATTATCACCATTTCATCGTAACAATCCTCTTCTTCTTCTTCTTTTTCGACTCCTCCGCAACCGCTCTTTTGTCATCCTCTACCTCCTTCTTCTTCTTTCATTGGAGTTACTTTGCCCGGAAGGTGTCCCAGTTTCATATTTGATGCAATAGTCTCTCTGACTGCATAATTAACAGTTAGTCTTAGAGGACCATATGCCACAAACATTTTATCCAATAGCATGCGTAAATACGGATAATTCATAAATTGCTGGAATATGAAAGTTATATTTTACACAATTAGTGACTGTATGTACCTATGTATGTATGTATGTATGTATGTATGTATGTATGTATGTATGTATGTATGTATGTATGTATGCATGCATGCATGCATGCAGCGTTTTACAGCACATCAGCACAATATTGGCTATATGTTTGCCATCTACAGGTAAAGTTTGAAAAAAAATGTAAATATGAAGAATTGCTTTAAAACTTTTGAAAGATAACCTTTCCGAATAAATATAAACATGAAGCACAACAAGATATAATACTGAAATTAAAGTGTCAAAATTCTGTAAAAGGTATATAAAATAACAGGTAACACGTGTAAAATTCCCTATGCCAAACAAGGATTGGAATTTGAGAAAAAAAACAAAAACATGAATGGATAAAAAGGAAGACTAAACAATATCCATTACAACATGATGATCTGCTGTTATATAGTAATATCTGTTACAGATATTTTGCGAATAAGAAGAAGGAGGAGTTGGGGGTGGGGGTTCTGCTGAAGAAAAATAAGAAGTTTATAAACAAACAAAAAAATATTTTTTTAGTTCACGTGGGCAGTAATATCACCATCATAACAACTTTATATCTTCCACTTCACTTTGCATATTTTGTTATTGATTTTGATTTTGTTTTATGTACGTAAGACTTGGAAGGTCATTTTAAAGTGTAAGCATCTCGTGAATATCAAGTATTCACACGAAAAAACCAGAGCAAATTCATGTCTACAGTTCTAAGTCTATCTGAAAATTTGCATGTGCCTATTTAAAATTTGTGCGGTTATAAAAAAAAAATAAAACAGAAAATATCCTGCCATTTTGAAATTTTGTTTATAAGCGTGTTTTTTTTTTTTTTTTGCCGAATGTTTTTAGTATTACTTAATGTACACGTGGCAAAAATTAAGGTTTTTATAAATCAACGGTATACAACTATGGATATAGAAAGGGGTGCATGTGTGTACGGATCCAACCGTTCAAACATAAATTTCTTACACTATTTGTTCATATATTGATACTGTTGTGCTTGCGTTGTTGTTGTTGTTGTTGCTGTTGTTGTCGTCGTCCACTTTGTCGTCATCGTGTTCGTTATTTTGTTACAATTTTTTTTTTTTTTTTTTTTTTTTGATTCTTTCACCACGGCAACACTGATCTATGAAATCTAAGAGTTCTTTTTCTTCTGTTGTTTGTAGATCTTGGGACTATTGTTTGTTTGTTTGTTGTTGTTGTTATTGTTGTTGGTGGTGGTGTTGGTGTTGTTGTAGTTGTTTTAAAAATTAGGCCTTGATAATAAAAAAACACATTCTTTGTGGGCATGAACCTACGGCTACCGGATGTCATAGCTAACCGACTTAGACCTACGCTTAGGAACTATTTTATTTATCTTATTATTATTTTATTATTATTATTATTATTTATTTTTTTATGAGGCCTGGATAAATCCACCTCTGTGTGGGCTTGAACCTACGACTGCCGGATGTCGGCGCTGGACGCTTATAAACGCTTATAATATTATCGGAAGAACATGTGTATACTATTATTGTCGCCACAGCTCCTACTTCTGTTTGCTGTGCCGTAAAACACCAAACCACATCAAACATGTTATACTCATTTACAATATGATTGAATTTAACTTTACCTTGTCATATTTATGGGGGAGGATTATTCATAGGGTGTCCTGCAACATGAAATCCTTATTTATATATGAGCATATTCATAGCTGAATACGTCCAGGAGGTATGATTTCCGTTAGCATTGATCGTTTTTTACCTGTTGATAGATCAAATTACAAATCTAACTCGTATGATTATGACAATGAATGATTCATTTCGTCAACTTTTATGTCAACAATTTCCGGTCATATAAAGTTATATAACAGGGAATTTGCAGCCTGTTCAATGACATCTTACAAAAAGAGTGTCGAGCCCATGACTGCCTCGAATAGGAACGATTCTGTAATTTTAATATTTTTGATGTTCTGCATATTTCTGAAACTACTACCTAATAAGAGTGGTATGTCTGCGGACTATTTCGCATTTGAAGTCATCATGCACTTTTACACCACACATCGTTAGTTTACAACTTGGAACCGGAAGGGTCGTTTGCATAGTAACGATTCTGTAAGGGTATTTGCTGTTATGATGCTCACTGGCAAGAAAGTGGGGGAAAAAAAGAGAAGGTGGGGAAGGAACACAAGAAATGGAGTTTTTCATATTTTGCTTACTTCGAAGTTTCCTCGCACTTATAGTATGTTGTATCGCTACACATTTAATTCATGTTGTTACTCTCTATTCAGGCATGAATAGTGTCAATATTAAAATTAAAATAATCATTCGTTTTATTGTGTATCTTTTGGAACCCGCAAAATCACTGATTGTGAGTTTGACACAGTAATAAATAAGCCGCCGCGGCACCCACCAAGCACACACCCGCCCACCCATAAATAGGAAGTCCGTGTATCTCCACGTGACTCACTGGCTATACAACTAGATAAGTGTCCGCTGATTTTAGTAACTAGCGATCCTACTGTATGGGGGGGGGGGGGGCTGATAAATACATATTGTTGTCTAATTACACAAAGACGCTGTGACATGTTCGCATATTTTAAAAAAATTGTTTTACACCCTTTCTCATTCGATAATCTGATTCAGGCTTCAGGCTGTGCTATATGGAGTGTACCAATATTCGAACGGGAGCAAGGCCCAGATTATGTAGTATATCAATATTCGAAAAGAAAACAAGATCTATATACGTACACGATGTCTTTAGGCCCAAATACCAATCCATGTGCGATCAGAAACCAAATATCATTCCACCTTGTGGCATATGAAAAATCAATCTTGCCCGTACTAAAGAATACTCAATAACTAAATCACTATCATGGTCATTTTTTGAACCCCCGAAAATATTTGACTTTTGCCAATTCAAAATGTCTTCAACTAATCCTCTCGTTTTTAAGAATAAATTCAATTCAATCTGAGACTCTTATCGTATACAGATGATTCGAAAGATGGAAACAAGGCTGCAGCTGCCGTTACAACACCGCACAACGCCATCCCGACCTGAATATCTGCTGAAGCCTCTATTTTTAGAGTAGAAATTATATCCATTCATAGATCTTGCGACTATATTGAAACATTTCAACACACACACACACACACACACACAAATCTGCATCTTTTCGGATTCTCTTTCTACACTGAAAGCCTTGCATAACCCTTAACAAATCACCTAGCTATTTGTGATGATATTGTTACTTTAACATAATTTACTGGTACAGCTAATATATCAGAGGCAGTTACGGGGCGTACCGTAGCCCGTAGTAATGCCCCTACTGATTCCTAGTGGTGCAGTTAAGCGGAACAATGAATTCATTCAGAACCTTAAAATATGCTCTAAATATTAATTATTTCCCTTAATTTCTTTTAATGTGTCGTGTTTAGGCATTTTTTATGTAGAATACAAAGTAAAAACCGATTTGTTTTGTTGGGGAAGTGGTTATATTACAAAAATCAATTGCGCCGGAAAAGGGAATTTCGGACACTCGATCGTTCCATTTACCAAAGCATTTTTGTAATGTTTCGAACCAAAACCTAATAGTCTGGTTTTCATGCACGAGGGTTGCGAATAAATAATCATCGTAACTGTATTTGGCAACCCACATTTAGTTAGAACACTGTCACATAATCTGCCCAGTTGACCGGAAATAGTCTGTATTTATGACGCTATGATGTTTATTCATTCATCATACAGGAACTTTAAATAGACTGGGAAAAGCCTAACAACAAACAACAACATAGCAACAGTGATCAACGTTAAATACATTTTAATGAAAATATATTCAATCACAATATTAAAGGTTCATTAGAATGAGAAAAAAATAATTTCGCCGCAGAAAAACAACAATTTGACAACAATCTGTTTGTTGTGTTTTTTTTTTGGGGGGGGGGTTGCACTTTTTTCTGGTTATATATATATATATATATATATATATATATATATATATATATATATATATATATATATATATATATATATATATATTGACTGTTATTCATCTTTTATAAGAAGAGTATCGAGGGGGAGTAAATCTTGCTGAAATAAATTTTTAAATAATTCAGTACCGCCGGCTGCGAGAATGAGATATGTATTATTTAGTCCTGATACAGATTGTTTGAGTAGTAAAGGGGATGGATGGATTGAAAAGAAAAGTCATCAGTTTGTAAACAAAGTGGTGATCGAATCTCGTTAGTAAGTGTTCCCACTTCACGTCTCCCCCATTCTTCTTCCAAAGAGTGTTTTCCGTGTAATTCACATACCATGAAGTATTTGGTTCTATGGAACATAAGGGAATAAAAGATATGTGGGAACATACAGCACATGTTAAAATGAACACACTCATACCGGTAATATGAATGTGTTCACATGTGTGTCTGTGTGATTGTGTGTCAGAGAAGAAAAACAAAAAACATGCGAACGGATATAACATTTTAAAACTGGCATTACTTTTTTTTTCAGTTTGGGTGTGCGCGCTGTGATAAATATTTGTTTCTTAAATTCGAAAAAGAGGACGTGAATCTAATTCCTTTTCAAATTCAAGCAGCAAACGTAAATTTACACAGGGATTAGGTGATCATTTATATGGAATTTTATGAATTCTCAAACTTTCTAGGTTCACTTCTTTACCATTTCATTTGTACCATTCGACTCTTATAGGTGCTTCACTGGTGCACTTCACTGAGAATTGAGAATGTTCCTGTCAGATGTAATCCCAAATATGGTACATCACCCTAATCCTAAATAAAGACTCATTTTCTGATGGCACCTAAAAATACGGCATTTTTAAAACTCCACCTTTCATAGTTAAACATATTAAGAAAATGAAAACAGAAATTTATATATATATTTGTGTGTGTATGTGTGTGTGTGTGTATGTGTGTGTGTGTGTGTGTGAATATCTTCTATATACGTGGGAATAAAGTGCTCCCTCATTATAATTCAGTCCACAGAGTATACCTCCTTATCGTGAGACCGCCTTTTAATGAAGAACGTAATACATATATAATTGAATTCATGCCCATTCTCTTTGTATAACATGAACCGTGTTATAATGAAGTGCTTTATAGTGAGGGTATACTCTACTTTGCATTACGTAGTATACTGGTTCACGCCCAGACTGTTCCCAGTAAAAGTATGACACGAAATCTTAATATAAAAGAGCTCTGATAAGTTTTAATTTTGAACTCTATATCCTAATAGAGATAGGCTGTGATTTATTGATAATTTGTGATCCCTAAATCTTGCTGCAGACAGGTTGTGATATATCACATTTTTTATGTCCTTCCTGAGACATGAATAATCAGGTTATCAGTTTATAACATGGACGTTTATTTGACAATATAGGAATGTTGAAGTTATGTAAATAAGAACAATCTAAACAGAACATGCCGAGCCATCGACAAAAGAAGAAGAACGTGGGTGGGGTTCAATGACAATGATGATGACAGTGACAAGGTAATAAAGGTAGTGGTGCTAGTGGTGATGATGATGATGATTATTATAATGATGGTGGTGGTGGTAGTGGTGGTGGTGGTGACAATGACGACGACTATGACGACGACGATCGTTATTATTATTTGTGAATGTTATTGTTGTCTTGACGACATTGACAGGAATGACGATAACAACGACGATAACGAAAACTGAAATGCACTGCTAGATATAATCTATATTAACTAGGCACTAAAAGACGTCTGCAGTAGTTACTCTTCAGAATAATTATTATTCACAGAATACAGCCATCAAATCCCTGTATCTGCCAGAGTACATCAAAAGCTTTTTCTATAGATGCAATCAGTTCATCGACCTGCTTACCTATCTACTTACCTTGCGATCTAATTATCCACATACTTACGTACCTACCTACCTGCCTACCTACCTACACAGATATCTCTATATTTATTTATCAAGCTATCTACCTATTAAACTACCCACTCACCAACTAAGTTACCTACATATATGCATATTAATATCAATCTATCCATGCTAATAATGAGAGAGAGAGAGAGAGAGAGAGAGAGAGAGAGAGAGAGAGAGAGAGAGAGAGAGAGAGAGATCTTACCTTCCGAAAGAGGTAGCATCCTATTTCTCTGTGATCAAAGGGGTGGAATGACGGGACGGTTAGTTTTTTTTACAAACAATACAACCCTGTGTCAAACGCCCCACCGAGATTAATCTCGATGTATTAAAGGTATTACACTCTCAACAATGGTCTTTCATTCAGATCTGAAGTAAATACATCCGGTAATCTCGGCAGTGTGCTGCATTCAATTATAACGTACTGAAAGGCCAAGTATTTTCCATATCAAGCGAGATTTCAAGTGTCCCCTGGTTTGTATCCACCTAGAAGTATTATCAGTATACGTCCTCAGCTCCACTCATTTTTGTATTTAGTGAAAGATCTGTGGAAGGTGACGTATCGTATTTCGGATTTTTGTCTATTAATACACACAAGACAGATCAAATAAAACAATATTTTCATGTGCACTTGTTCTAAACACTAAAGAAAGTAAAACACTACACTGATCCTGAAGGAAGTATGCAGGATTAGTATAGTTTTACTTTCAGTATGGTGACTGCTCTTTGTTGCGTAAATCCTCCTAGATCGTTGATAAGATATAAGTCCTGTGATAAGATATAAAAAAAAAATTGAATTTAGATGTTAAGCAGCTTCTATAATATGTTTATCAATATATAGTCTCAATTCGTTATAACATCACGTGTCATAATACCACCCTTGCTAGCAAATTATGCAAAATATATTTTCAGTCTATTTGCCGAGCCATACCGTCATCTCTCGCAAACCGCCATCCGTCAGCATAAATTTTGAACAAAACATACAGTTTTCTTCATTAATTTTTTTTCCTTTTAAGAGGAACCACGTCATCCAAGGTTATAAAAATGATTCACGACTTTCATTCTTTTCTCCTTGGGATGAGGAAGATGATACTCCCTTATAGGAAACCGCTGTTGCTCGGTTGGTAGAACGTCGGACAAGTAATCCAAAGGTCACGGGTTCGATACACGCCCGGGTCAGCCCGGGTCTGTTGCCACAGTGTGTCCTTGGGAATTGGACTTAGCTCCCATTTTCTGCGTATAATATAGCCAGTAAGGTGTTAAATGTGCCGTTAAAAGCTCATCATCCGACAAGACCCCTTATACTGCCAATTTCGTCAAACAGTTTAGAGAGTTATATTTCGTTTCCAGCAGGAACCGTGCCGCAAGTGACGGCACCTATCGCCTACCTATCAAGAAACTATTCTAACCCACTTGGTTATGCGCTCATCCAAAAGGGATCGAAAAAGGTCTAAGAATAGGACTCGAGGAGGGTGGCAATTCATTTGGTATGAATTTAACTCTCAGCTGTATACAAATACGCACTTTTCTATTTAGAAATACAAGGTATACACATGAAATTATAATTTTAAAATAACACCTATATGCCAACAGAGATGAAAGGGGTTATAACTGGATCCCACATTGAATGTTTGCAAACATGATTATATGAACGAAATTTATATAGAATGACAGCTTAGATAGTCAAGCAGGATGGAACAAAGTCGAAGTTAAGGTAAAAAATGTGGTCCAATTTATCACTTGGTTTAAGCTTTCTGTGGTTACAGAAATGAACATGTATTACATCACACCTGAGCAAATCATTCAAGTGAAGTCGATTATCCGACTGATCGATGTGATGACACTGGAAATTACAGTTATTAAAAGGAACACTACATTAAAGTTACTAGGCCAAACAGAATATGAAGACGATAATTAAAGCTACTTTGTCTTGAGTGGAGCTCCGCAACTTCCAAAACTCGTTTCTTTGTAAACAGGTAATGTTACACGGCTAGTAACTGGGTTCGCTTGGTCTCAGCGTAATACATAGGATAACAGCTATTTCTTACATCAGTACATTACATGCAAATTTATCTATACCATCAACATAATCTGCAACACAGGCAATGGTATAAATATAATTCGTGGATGTATGTATAACTAGCCGTGAGTGTGCCTAGTAGTAAGGTATTTTAGCCACGTGTCAAGTTAAAGGGCTCCGGATTCTCACGAATCGGCAAGCAGTTAGTGAGATGTGAACTTCCGTTGTGTACATGACCTCGAAATGTCTAGCAATAACATTTAGTTTAGTTATGCTAGTCGCTTTTTTTTAGGTCCCCAAGATTGCCATAATCACCAATCAAGCAAAGAATTCGTTTGCTGGTATGCATCAGCCATTAACGCAAACCATGTATTAATTTGTGCTCAGGATCTAAAACACCTGTTCCCTTTAAGTACCCACTTTCTATTGTACATCTTGTGAAACATAATAGTTAGACAGATGATGATGGTGTAATCGAAACTTTTTATATATTCAGTCTATATCAGATTTAGTATTCAAACATAGTCTTTCCACAGTTTGTCACTCCAGAAATTATCAGGCTATGAGGTTCCTTTTGATAGGAGGGGTATTATTTGAAAAGTATGTGACAAAATGTATTGCCATTTGATAGTCAAAATGATCTGCAGCTACAAATGTGACACACCGGGGTAATTTGTTTTTAACACACTAATGGTATTGTACGGTCAAATCATATCTCCTGACAAGAATGAACAGATACCAACAGGATCCAAATACCTCAGCCAACACATCGTTTCATCGCAAAAACCATTACCAACGATAAACCTGAACCAACTTTATAGCTATCAATATAAATATTTTATTGGCATTTTTAAATTGTCTTGAACATCCGATTATCGGATTGCATTTACAGATCTGACAGTATGACTATAGACACTTGAGGCAAGATGTTCAGGAGGAACATCATTGTCATAATCCTTCTTTTCATTTTACTCACTTTGTCTTCTTTTTTTTTCATCTATGTGTCGTTTCGTACTGTCGCAGTACTATATGATCCTGTCGAAAAGTGTCATTAACTAGGTTTATTTTGATGGTGGGGTTTACTCCAAGTTTGTACGAGTCACTGGATTTTAACAAATAGTTATTGTATCCTCTTGGTATTAGTTATTGTATCCTCTTGGTATTAGTTATTGTATCCTCTTGGTATTAGTTATTGTATCCTCTTGGTATTAGTTATTGTATCTTCATGGTATTAGTTTTTGTATCCTCTTGGTATTAGTTATTGTATCCTCTTGGTATTAGTTATTATATCGTCTTGGTATTAGTTATTGTATCCTCTTGGTATTAGTTACTATATCCTCTTTTCCACCAACAGCATAGTCACTTTTTAATCTTATATGGAATTTTGTCATAACTTTTTCATCTGAGTCGTGACCAGACTGCCCTAGAATTACTAGTTCGGTTACTTTTTTGCAGTGTATACTACTGTCGGAACAGACTATGTAATCGTATGTCATTCTGTGTTATGCGTTTGTTCAATGACTCGTCATTGCCAAATTTTAAAGTGTACTTAATAACAAGGTCTAATGGTTTGTATGTGAAAAATTTAGTTTCAGTGTAGTAAAGTTTCATCTCGTTAAATATTAGTTCAGTGCCCGAATCAATGGCAAAGCATTGGCCTAAGTTAAGGGGATCTTTAAAGTGAGTTGGTGTGCACAATCTCTACGTGTGCCGATCTCCTTTTGGAAGATATCGTCACAACAGGCAACGTCGAAGGTACATTCATATTAGAAGCAGAAACCACTATTTTGTAACTAGAGTCTATTACTTGTCATCTGGAGTATATTATTTTGGGAGTAAAGTGTTCAAATGTATATCTAGGATCTACAAATAGAATTTAGTTATGTCTGTATCTAATGTCGATTATTTAGGTTTAACAAAATTAATATGAAATTGACTTTTCCTGTGCAAATCGCTGTTTTTCCAAATTCACTTGTAATTCCTTAGCGATTTGTATCCCTCGGACATTTTCGTTTTCTCCACGATAATATAAGTTTAATTGAGTTGATATAACCCACTCTTTACATGTTTAGTATTTTGTATTTCATTTTCCCATTTCCACTATTAGTTTTTTTCTGATGTATCTGTAACATTTTACAAGAGATTTCAGCTCTTGTGCAAGTTGTCTCTGACAAGGTCGTACATTGCTTGCACATTCAATGTTGATTGTGCTACTTCTTTATGTGGTTCAGTTTCAGTTTCTACTGAATATATAATTAATTTTCGACTAAAATCGTGCCAAAGACAACGTAATCCAGGAACAACTCCATCATTAAATCAGTATATCTACCCAGTGTAAATGGTGTAATGGATATTACTTCGTATATATAACGTTCTAAAACTCGTCCCATATCCAGTGAGTTTGGTTAACTGTTTGGTAATTCTTGTGATTTAAGGTTTTATGTCCACAACGGAAGTTAGGTCTTATCACCTAACTGCTTGCCGATCCACTAGAATCCGGAACCCTGCTATATGAAAGGTTATTGGTGTGCATATTTTCAAACAAACAATCAACACTTGGTTTGATTGGGCAAAGCCTCATTTGAGTTCTGAGTTGTTAAAAATCCCCATACATGAGCCCACCTTACTTACTGGGGTGGAGTCAGATAATAATGATTTTGAAGGCGATCAACCCACTATTTATACATACATCCGAAATTTAAATATAAACCATTCGTTGCGCCTCAAATTACGTTGATGATGTTGGAAAATTTGCATATGGTGTACAAATACCAAGCGGCCTTAGTCACTAACATAATTAAGTCTTTACTAGCTGATGATATTTGATGGTCGCTGCGCTCAAGTGAAGGCCAAGGACAGTCTATCTGGTCAAGTACTTTTAGAGTTTTGTGGTTTTGTGGGTTTAACGCAATTTTTCAGCAAGTGATAGGCTATACATGACGGTCAATATCACCGACCGACGAGAAGCTACTGGCAAGCTTTCTCACTTACCCACGTTGGCCGAGCCGAGACTCGAACCCACACGGACGGAGGTGAGATGACAGTGAGCTGTAAAATCAAGCGCCTTAGACCACTCGGACACCTGGGGCCCCTCCTTTTAGAGTACCGGGTAATGTACATTTTTAGGACTGTTTCTTGGCCTTTTAATGAGTTATTAAATTAACATTTATTGTTTAAACTACGCGCTACATACATGTTACAAAAAAACAATAATTGACTTTTTTTTACTGATAGATCAATTTAGTCAGATAAGTACATTTAATCAAATAACAACGTATACATCTTACTAACAAGATGACCATTAGAACTTGAGAAGAAATCGACCACATAATCCTCAGCTTTGAAAAGTCTAAACTTAACAAGTTACATTTTATTTTACACCCAGAAACTTGCTTTTTTTTTCCTTTTATATTTCATAAGAGATTTATAGTCTACCCAACATTATTCCTATGAAGTAACACGGTATAAGGTCAATCATTGTTACTCTGTAGTTTATCACAGCACAAAGTCAATCAGTATTCTTATGTAGTTTATCACAGCATAAAGTCAATAATTATTCGTATGTAGTTTATCACAGCATAACGTCAATCATTATTCCTATCTAGTTTATCACAACATAAAGTCAATCATTATTCCTATCTAGTTTATCACAACATAAAGTCAATCATTATTCCTATGTAGTTTATCACGGCATAAGGTCAATCATTGTTACTTGTTTACAGATTTTACATCTTCGTATTCACTAACGCATAGCGCAGAAAAAATATGTGAATTTAAATGAAATTTTAAAAATAGTGAGAGAATTTGCAAAACTGCCTATTTAACCGAAAATCCGCATAGTCCGTGAAAAATCCGCAGGTGTGGTCACCTTGTTTATTAGCTTTAACATCCAGCAAGTATACAGCCTGTGATGAGTAATGGTAAAGAACAAACCCAAACATTTATATTGACTAAACTTTCAAGAGTGGTCAAGTGTCCTCTCGACTCTGCCTAAGCATGGATTTATGGACGATATTCTTCCATTATCTTGATGAATAAGTTCAACAAAACGTTGTTATAATACTTTACCCAGATTACAATTCCCTCAAACCTCATTTTCGTACGCAATATCATATACATGAAAACAGCACCAATATATGATTAATCACTAGTGGGGCGATGAATATCAAACAATATTAACTCTCTCTCTCTCTCTCTCTCTCTCTCTCTCTCTCTCTCTCTCTCTCTCTCTCTCTCTCTCTCTCTCTCTCTCTCTCTCTCCAGTCGGTACACTGAAATGTATAAATGTCTCCGTGCAGGTCTGAAATCTATATTACTTATCACTCTGCTACATATATAAAGAGTAACTATTTTAATATTTTCGAAAAAAAAGATCTTTTTTTACAGATTTTTTTTAAAATTCCCTTTTTGCTATTTTTATGTTAGAGATCTAAATACACACCAGAATAAGTTCGGATGAAATTCGTGGAGCGGAATCGAATGAATGGGAGGGTTATTATAATTTGACTACGTATATCGTTATCAAGGTGAGCACTTATATGGACACTCTGGGCTATGATATCCACTGCTGAAAGTATTTATTATTTGAACTCCATCTTTGATATTTTATATTTAGGGATCTGATAAAATGGTAGAGAAAATTTAGATGAAATTCGGTTAGCGGTTTCGATAAATCGAAGGTGCGAAATTTGCTAGGTATAAAAATGACCGTAGTGAGATTACTTTTTCAACAACCTATGGACTATAAGACCACTTTATTTTAGTACTTTTATTTTGATCCCTGTTTGAGATTTTGTAGTTTGAGATCTCTGTTTCAATCCTTTGGCTCCAACCATTTAATTGATGGGGTGTGGCGGGCTAGCGATGGGATTTGGGGAATTTGTTTAACAAAACAAACAAAACAAAAACAAACAAAAAAGCGGCTCTCGAATAGCTTTATAAAATATTCTTGCTCTAATTGATTATATTAGTGTGAATTAACTATCTTGAGATAAAATAAATAAAAAAATATCCTAGCTCGAAAGAAAATCGCATCACCCCACCCCACTCACCGAAAACTAAATGGATGGTCCCTTAGAAGAAGTATTGAGGAAATCCATTGACATGAATCAGAACAATACGAGGACCAATACATCAAGGTTAAATAAGACATGTACAAAGAGTGTTTGCGTGTTTGGGGGAAAACAGAGCAAGAGCCATTTCTTATAGATTTTTGTTTTCTTTTTCTGGCAAATTCATGTTAGTTTTTCATAGGTAGTGTTTTCCTTAAAATAATTTCAGACCAAATCGTCTACCGGAATCTAAATCTTATAAATAGGAGAGTCTTTATGGGTTGGATACGTATAGTCTGTATCAACATGACCGATTATATAAACATTTTGACTATGAGTATTCCCTGATCAAAGTATCTTGATTTAAACCCCATTTTGATACATTAGAAAAAGTTTGGACGAAATTTGTTGAGTCGGGATCAAGAAATAGATGGATAAATATGAAATAATTATACAAAGCCTTTTGGCTGATACATAATATGTCCACGTATGAATGATCAGATCCCTCACTTAAAACAAGAAAGGTTCTGTAAACAACGTAGACAATTACAGAGGTATCAGCTTTTTGAGTGTCATGGGTAAATTGTTTACTAGGATTTTAAATAACAGACTTGTTAATTGGGCGGAGGATCATCAGGTATTTGTCGAAGCTCAGGCTGGTTTTAGGAAATATATGTCCACAACTGATAACATTTTTACATTGCATGGATTGATAACTCATTGTATTAATACAGGTAAAAAATTGTTTTGTTCTTTTGTTGATTTTGATAAAGCGTTTGATTTTATTATAAGGGATATTTTATGGTATAAATTACTTAAGTTAGGAATAAGAGGTAAAATAGTTAATATGGCATATTCAATATATGAAAATGTCAAAAGTAGAGTCGGATTCAATAATACCTTGTCGGAAGAATTTGTATGTGTAACTGGCGTGCGCCAAGGGGAATGCTTGTCACCCTTCTTATTTTCCATGTTTATTAATGACATTGAAGAAGAATTTATTGACACTGGTGTTCAAGGTGCTGACATAGGTGGGCTGCAACTGTTTATGATTTTATACGCAGATGATCCAGTAATATTTTTTTTAGTTACAACATGGTCTGCAAAAGAGCATGTGTGCTCTAAGTATATATTGTGACAAGTGGCGCCTTAAAATATTAATACAAACAAAACAAAAATTATGGTGTTCCGTAAGAGAGGAAGAATAACGGCGCTCTGACCAGTTTATCCAAAATTAGCAATCAAGAATCACAGAATCTTCAACGCTAGATTATATCGAAATTTGTCATCACATTTTGGATATAAAGAGTATTTGGATAGAGTAACAGTGGCACTATTTAGAAAAAGCCCTTTCAAAAATAAGGATGTCTGCCCATACGTTACATATTGAATCAGGGAGATGGAAGAGACCACATTACACCCCGATAGATCAAAGAATTTGTATTTTTTGCAACGTGCTGGAAGATGAGTATCACTTTGTATTAGAATGCCAATGTTATTTGCCGCTATGAAAAAAGTATATAAACTCTTATTTCTGGAAAGGCCCGAATGTGTTGAAATTTGTTAAATTACTAAATTCCACTAAATCTACTAAGGTTAGAAATATGGAAAGTTACATTCATAGAGCACCAATTGAACGTAATAATGTAATGAATACTACTTAAAGTTACATGATTTCATTAATTCGTTATTACCTGTTATTGTTATTTTTTCTTAAATTCATTGTTACTATCATCTCATCACCATTTCATTGTTTAATACAAGCATTATTATCATCTCATCATCATTTCATTGTTTAATACAAGCATTACTATCATCTCATCACCATTCACTGTTTAATACAACCATTACTATCATCTCATCACCATTCATTGTTTAATACAAGCATTACTATGATCTCATCGCCATTCATTGTTTAATACAAGCATTACTATCATCTCATAACCATTTCATTGTTTAATAAAAGCATTACTATCATCTCATCACCATTCATTATTTAATACAAGCATTACTATCGTCTCATCACCATTACATTATTTAATACAAGCATTACTATCGTCTCATCACCATTTCATTGTTTAATACAAGCATTACTATCATCTCATCACCATTTCATTGTTTAATACAAGCATTACTATCATTTCATCACCATTTCATTGTTTAATACAACAATTACTATCATCTCATCACCATTCATTGTTTAATACAAGCATTACTATCATCTCATCACCATTTCATTGTTTAATACGAGCATTACTATCGTCTCATCACCATTCACTGTTTAATACAAGCATTACTATCGTCTCATCACCATTCATTATTTAATACAAGCATTACTATCGACTCATCACCATTTCATTGTTTAATACAAGCATTACTATCGTCTCATCACCATTTCATTGTTTAATACAAGCATTACTATCGTCTCATCACCATTCATTGTTTAATACAAGCATTACTATCATCTCATCACCATTTCATTGTTTAATACAAGCATTACTATCATCTCATCACCAGTCATTGTTTAATACAAGCATTACTATCATTTCATCACCATTCATTGTTTAATACAAGCATTACTATCATCTCATCACCATTCATTGTTTAATACAAGCATTACTATCGTCTCATCACCATTCATTGTTTAATACAAGCATTACTATCATCTCATCACCATTTCATTGTTTAATACAAGCATTACTATCATCTCATCACCAGTCATTGTTTAATACAAGCATTACTATCATCTCATCACCATTCATTGTTTAATACAACCATTACTATCATCTCATCACCATTCATTGTTTAATACAAGCATTACTATCATCTCATCACCATTCATTGTTTAATACAAGCATTACTATCATCTCATCACCATTCATTGTTTAATACAAGCATTACTATCATCTCATCACCATTCACTGTTTAATACAACCATTACTATCATCTCATCACCATTCATTATTTAATACAAGCATTACTATCATCTCATCACCATTCATTGTTTAATACAAGCATTACTATCATCTCATCACCATTCACTGTTTAATACAACCATTACTATCATCTCATCACCATTCACTGTTTAATACAACCATTACTATCATCTCATCACCATTCACTGTTTAATACAAGCATTACTATCATCTCATCACCATTCATTATTTAATACAAGCATTACTATCATCTCATCACCATTCATTGTTTAATACAAGCATTACTATCATCACATCACCATTCACTGTTTAATACAAGCATTACTATCATCTCATCACCATTCATTGTTTAATACAAGCATTACTATCATCTCATCACCATTCATTGTTTAATACAAGCATTACTATCATCTCATCACCATTTCATTGTTTAAAACAAGCATTACTATCATCTCATCACCATTTATTGTTTAATACAAGCATTACTATCATCTCATCACCATTCACTGTTTAATACAACCATTACTATCATCACATCACCATTTCATTGTTTAATACAAGCATTACTATCATCTCATCACCATTCATTGTTTAATACAAGCATTACAATCATCTCATCACCATTCATTGTTTAATACAACCATTACAATCATCTCATCACCATTTCATTGTTTAATACAAGCATTACAATCATCTCATCACCATTTCATTGTTTAATACAAGCATTACTATCATCTCCTCACCATTTCATTATTTAATACAAGCATTACTATCATCTCCTCACCATTTCATTGTTTAATACAAGCATTACTATCATCTCATCACCATTTCATTATTTAATACAAGCATTACTATCATCTCATCACCATTTCATTGTTTAATACAAGCATTACTATCATCTCATCACCATTTCATTGTTTAATACAAGCATTACTATCATCTCATCACCATTCATTATTTAATACAAGCATTACTATCATCTCATCACCATTAAATTATTTAATGCAAGCATTACTATCATCTCATCACCATTCATTGTTTAAAACAACCATTACAATCATCTCATCACCATTAAATTATTTAATACAAGCATTACTATCATCTCATCACCATTCATTATTTAATACAACCATTACTATCATCACATCACCATTTCATTATTTAATACAAACATTACTATCATCTCATCACCATTCATTGTTTAAAACAACTATTACAATCATCTCATCACCATTTCATTGTTTAATACAAGCATTACTATCATCTCATCACCATTTCATTGTTTAATACAAGCATTACTATCATCTCATCACCATTTCATTATTTAATACAAGCATTACTATCATGTCATCACCATTTCATTGTTTAATACAAGCATTACTATCATCTCATCACCATTTCATTGTTTAATACAAGCATTACTATCATGTCATCACCATTTCATTGTTTAATACAAGCATTACTATCATCTCATCACCATTTCATTGTTTAATACAAGCATTACTATCATCTCATCACCATTTCATTGTTAAATACAAGCATTACTATCATCTCATCACCATTCACTGTTTAATACAAGCATTACTATCATCTCATCACCATTCACTGTTTAATACAACCATTACTATCATCTCATCACCATTCATTGTTTAATACAAGCATTACTATCATTTCATCACCATTCACTGTTAAACACAACCATTACTATCATCTCATCACCATTCACTGTTTAATACAACCATTACTATCATCTCATCACCATTCATTGTTTAATACAAGCATTACTATCATCTCATCACCATTCACTGTTTAATACAACCATTACTATCATCTCATCACCATTCATTGTTTAATACAAGCATTACTATCATCTCATCACCATTCATTGTTTAATACAAGCATTACTATCATCTCATCACCATTCACTGTTTAATACAAGCATTACTATCATCTCATCACCATTCACTGTTTAATACAAGCATTACTATCATCTCATCACCATTCATTGTTTAATACAAGCATTACTGTCATTTCATCACCATTTCATTGTTTAATACAACCATTACTGTCATCTCATCACCATTCACTGTTTAATACAACCATTACTATCATCTCATCACCATTCACTGTTTAATACAACCATTACTATCATCTCATCACCATTCATTGTTTAATACAAGCATTACTGTCATCTCATCACCATTTCATTGTTTAATACAAGCATTACTATCATCTCATCACCATTTCATTGTTTAATACAAGCATTACTATCATCTCATCACCATTCATTGTTTAATACAAGCATTACTATCATCTCATCACCATTTCATTGTTTAATACAACCATTACTGTCATCTCATCACCATTCATTGTTTAATACAACCATTACTATCATCTCATCACCATTCACTGTTTAATACAAGCATTACTATCATCTCATCACCATTCATTGTTTAATACAAGCATTACTGTCATCTCATCACCATTCACTGTTTAATACAAGCATTACTATCATCTCATCAACATTCATTGTTTAATACAAGCATTACTATCATCTCATCACCATTTCATTGTTTAATACAAGCATTACTATCATCTCATCACCATTCACTCTTTAATACAAGCATTACTATCATCTCATCACCATTCATTGTTTAATACAAGCATTACTATCATCTCATCACCATTCATTGTTTAATACAAGTATCACTATCATCTCATCACCATTCATTGTTTAATACAAGCATTACTATCATCTCATCACCATTCATTGTTTAATACAAGCATTACTATCATCTCATCACCATTCACTGTTTAATACAACCATTACTATCATCTCATCACCATTCACTGTTTAATACAACCATTACTATCATCTCATCACCATTCATTGTTTAATACAAGCATTACTGTCATCTCATCACCATTTCATTGTTTAATAAAAGCATTACTATCATCTCATCACCATTTCATTGTTTAATACAACCATTACTATCATCTCATCACCATTCATTCTTTAATACAAGCATTACTATCATCTCATCACCATTTCATTGTTTAATACAAGCATTACTATCATCTCATCACCATTCATTGTTTAATACAAGCATTACTATCATCTCATCACCATTCATTGTTTAATACAAGCATTACTATGATCTCATCGCCATTCATTGTTTACTACAAGCATTACTATCATCTCATCACCATTCATTGTTTACTACAAGCATTACTATCATCTCATCACCATTCATTGTTTAATACAACCATTACTATAATCTCATCACCATTAACTGTTTAATACAAGCATTACTATCATCTCATCACCATTCACTGTTTAATACAAGCATTACTATCATCTCATCACCATTCACTGTTTAATACAAGCATTACTATCATCTCATCACCATTTCATTGTTTAATACAAGCATTATTATCATCTCATCACCATTTCATTGTTTAATACAAGCATTACTATCATCTCATCACCATTTCATTATTTAATACAAGCATTACTATCATCTCATCACCATTTCATTGTTTAATACAAGCATTATTATCATCTCATCACCATTTCATTGTTTAAAACAAGCTTTACTATCATCTCATCACCATTTATTGTTTAATACAAGCATTACTATCATCTCATCACCATTCACTGTTTAATACAACCATTACTATCATCTCATCACCATTTCATTGTTTAATACAAGCATTACTATCATCTCATCACCATTCATCGTTTAATACAAGCATTACTATCATCTCATCACCATTCATTGTTTAATACAAGCATTACTATCATCTCATCACCATTCATTGTTTAATACAAGCATTACTATCATCTCATCACCATTCATTGTTTAATACAAGCATTACTATCATCTCATCACCATTCATTGTTTAATACAAGCATTACTATCATCTCATCACCATTCATTGTTTAATACAAGCATTACTATAATCTCATCACTATTCACGCTTTAATACAAGCATTACTATCATCTCATCACCATTCATTGTTTAATTCAAGCATTACTATCATCTCATCACCATTCATTGTTTAATACAAGCATTACTATCATCTCATCACCATTCATTGTTTAATACAAGAATTACTATCATCTCATCACCATTCATTGTTTAATACAAGCATTACTATAATCTCATCACTATTCACTGTTTAATACAAGCATTACTATCATCTCATCACCATTTATTCTTTAATACAAGCATTATTATCATCTCATCACCATTTCATTGTTTAATACAAGCATTACTATCATCTCATCACCATTCATTGTTTAATACAAGCATTACTATCATCTCATCATCATTTCATTGTTTAATACAAGCATTACTATCATCTCATCACCATTCATTGTTTAATGCAAGCATTACTATCATCTCATCACCATTCATTGTTTAATACAAGCATTACTATCATCTCATCACCATTCATTGTTTAATACAAGCATTACTATCATCTCATCACCATTCATTGTTTAATACAAGCATTACTATCATCTCATCACCATTCACTGTTTAATACAAGCATTACTATCATCTCATCACCATTCATTGTTTAATACAAGCATTACTATCATCTCATCACCATTCACTGTTTAATACAACCATTACTATCATCTCATCACCATTCACTGTTTAATACAAGCATTACTGTCATCTCATCACCATTCATTGTTTAATACAAGCATTACTGTCATCTCATCACCATTTCATTGTTTAATACAAGAATTACTATCATCTCATCACCATTTCATTGTTTAATACAACCATTACTATCATCTCATCACCATTCACTGTTTAATACAAGCATTACTATCATCTCATCACCATTCACTGTTTAATACAACCATTACTATCATTTCATCACCATTCATTGTTTAATACAACCATTACTATCATCTCATCACCATTCATTGTTTAATACAAGCATTACTATCATCACATCACCATTCACTGTTTAATACAAGCATTACTATCATCACATCACCATTCATTGTTTAATACAACCATTACTATCATCTCATCACCATTCATTGTTTAATACAACCATTACTATCATCACATCACCATTCACTGTTTAATACAAGCATTACTATCATCACATCACCATTCATTGTTTAATACAAGCATTACTATCATCTCATCACCATTCACTGTTTAATACAAGCATTACCATCATCACATCACCATTCATTGTTTAATACAACCATTACTATGATCTCATCACCATTCATTGTTTAATACAAGCATTACTATCATCTCATCACCATTCATTGTTTAATACAACCATTACTATCATCTCATCACCATTCATTGTTTAATACAAGCATTACTATCATCTCATCACCATTCACTGTTTAATACAACCATTACTATCATCTCATCACCATTCACTGTTTAATACAAGCATTACTATCATCACATCACCATTCACTGTTTAATACAACCATTACTGTCATCTCATCACCATTTCATTGTTTAATACAAGCATTACTGTCATCTCATCACCATTTCATTGTTTAATACAAGCATTACTATCATCTCATCACCATTTCATTGTTTAATACAACCATTACTATCATCTCATCACCATTCATTGTTTAATACAAGCATTACTATCATCTCATCACCATTTCATTGTTTAATACAAGCATTACTATCATCTCATCACCATTCATTGTTTAATACAAGCATTACTATCATCTCATCACCATTCATTGTTTAATACAAGCATTACTGTTATCGCATCACCATTTCATTGTTTAATACAAGCATTACTATCATCTCATCACCATTTCATTGTTTAATACAAGCATTACTATCATCTCATCACCATTTATTGTTTAATACAAGCATTACTATCATCTCATCATCATTTCATTGTTTAATACAAGCATTACTATCATCTCATCACCATTCATTGTTTAATACAACCATTACTATCATCTCATCACCATTCACTGTTTAATACAACCATTACTATCATCTCATCACCATTCATTGTTTAATACAAGCATTACTATGATCTCATCGCCATTCATTGTTTACTACAAGCATTACTATCATCTCATCACCATTCATTGTTTAATACAAGCATTACTATGATCTCATCGCCATTCATTGTTTAATACAACCATTACTATCATTTCATCACCATTCATTGTTTAATACAAGCATTACTATCATCTCATCACCATTCATTGTTTAATACAAGCATTACTATAATCTCATCAACATTCATTGTTTAATACAAGCATTACTATCATCTCATCACCATTCATTGTTTAATACAAGCATTACTATCATCTCATCACCATTCATTGTTTAATACAACCATTACTATCATCTCATCACCATTCATTGTTTAATACAAGCATTACTATCATCTCATCACCATTCACTGTTTAATACAAGCATTACTATCATCTCATCACCATTCATTGTTTAATACAAGCATTACTATCATTTTATCACCATTTCATTGTTTAATACAAGCATTACTATCATCTCATCACCATTCATTGTTCAATACAAGCATTACTATCATCTCATCACCATTCATTGTTTAATACAAGCATTACTATCATCTCATCACCATTCATTGTTCAATACAAGCATTACTATCATCTCATCACCATTCATTGTTTAATACAAGCATTACTATCATCTCATCACCATTCACTGTTTAATACAAGCATTACTATCATCTCATCACCATTCATTGTTTAATACAAGCATTACTATCATTTTATCACCATTTCATTGTTTACTACAAGCATTACTATGATCTCATCGCCATTCATTGTTTAATACAACCATTACTATCATTTCATCACCATTCATTGTTTAATACAAGCATTACTATCATCTCATCACCATTCATTGTTTAATACAAGCATTACTATAATCTCATCACCATTCATTGTTTAATACAAGCATTACTATCATCTCATCACCATTCATTGTTTAATACAAGCATTACTATCATCTCATCACCATTCATTGTTTAATACAACCATTACTATCATCTCATCACCATTCACTGTTTAATACAAGCATTACTATCATCTCATCACCATTCACTGTTTAATACAAGCATTACTATAATCTCATCACCATTCATTGTTTAATACAACCATTACTATCATCTCATCACCATTCATTGTTTAATACAAGCATTACTATCATTTTATCACCATTTCATTGTTTAATACAAGCATTACTATCATCTCATCACCATTCATTGTTCAATACAAGCATTACTATGATCTCATCACCATTCATTGTTTTATACAAGCATTACTATCATCTCATCACCATTCATTATTTAATACAAGCATTACTATCATCTCATCACCATTCATTGTTTAATACAACCATTACTATCATCTCATCACCATTCATTGTTTAATACAAGCATTACTATCATCTCATCACCATTCATTGTTTAATACAACCATTACTATCATCTCATCACCATTTCATTGTTTAAAACAAGCATTACTATCATCTCATCACCATTTCATTGTTTAATACAAGCATTACTATCATCTCATCACCATTCATTGTTTAATACAAGCATTACTATCATCTCATCACCATTTCATTATTTAATACAAGCATTACTATCATCTCATAACCATTCATTGTTTAATACAAGCATTATTATCATCTCATCACATTTCATTATTTAATACAAGCATTACTATCATCTCATCACCATTTCATTGTTTAATACAAGCATTACTATCATCTCATCACCATTTCATTGTTTAATACAAGCATTACTATCATCTCATCACCATTCATTGTTTAATACAAGCATTACTATCATCTCATCGCCATTCATTGTTTAATACAAGCATTACTATCATCTCATCACCATTCATTGTTTAATACAAGCATTACTATCATCTCATCACCATTTCATTGTTTAAAACAAGCATTACTATCATCTCATCACCATTTATTGTTTAATACAAGCATTACTATCATCTCATCACCATTCATTGTTTAATACAAGCATTACTATCATCTCATCACCATTCATTGTTTAATACAAGCATTACTATCATCTCATCACCATTTCATTGTTTAAAACAAGCATTACTATCATCTCATCACCATTTATTGTTTAATACAAGCATTACTATCATCTCATCACCATTCATTGTTTAATACAAGCATTACTATCATCTCATCACCATTTCATTGTTTAATACAAGCATTACTATCATCTCATCACCATTCATTGTTTAATACAAGCATTACTATGATCTCATCACCATTTCATTGTTTAATACGAGCATTACTATCATCTCATCACCATTCATTGTTTAATACAAGCATTACTATCATCTCATCACCATTCATTGTTTAATACGAGCATTACTATCATCTCATCACCATTTCATTGTTTAATACAAGCATTACTATCATCTCATCACCATTCATTATTTAATACAAGCATTACTATCATCTCATATTTCAAGTATAAAGTTCTTATGATACATTTAAGAAAACCATTTTGAATACTGCTTATATATTGATGACCTTTTTGTGTCTTTTCACGAAAGAGCTTGTATTTAATCTCACGCATCTGATTGAACAAACATATTTTGGTGTAATTTACATGTCACACATTAACGTGTTGTATACTTACCTCGTATCATACTCCATGTATACATGAATGCAGATATGTATGCTTATGTGCGTGTGTATGTCTATACGTGCGTATTTGTTTGTATGTATGTATATATGTATGTATGTATGTATGTATGTATGTATGTATGTATGTATGTATGTATGTATGTATGTATGTATGTCTGTATGTATGTATGTATGTATGTATCTGTATTTATATGTGTGTATATGTATGTATGTGTATATGTATGTATGTATGTATGTATGTATGTATGTATGTATGTATGTATGTATGTATGTATGTATGTGTATGTGCATATATGTATGTATGTATATGCACGAATGTGTATGGGTATATGCATACACATATATATATATATATATATATATGTGAAATATATAATATATGCATGTATGAGTGTGCTTGGGAATGCGTGTATGTATACGTAAGTATGTATCTTTAGTATTTATTGAATGTATGTAGATTCGATAGATTTGTTTTACTGTATGTATTAAACGTGTAACCATCAATGTTTGTAACATACTTAAATGTATATGTATATACTTGCTGATGGCCAATCGGCTAAATGCAATAAAGTTTTTCTTCTATAAACTACTAGTATGTTTTGACCTCGACCTCGTATTTTGGTTTATGATTTTATGATATCAGCTTTAACCATAGGATAAGTTTTAACGACATTCCTTGGGCTCTATCTGCATAATACTGTGAAAGGCAAAACAATCGGAAGTTGATACATAGGGTCTGTACAGAGATAGCCGACTGTATTATGTACCGTCTATAGTGATGTTGATCAGGATATTATTCCTTTAGCTGACACATGTATTGGTCAGTCTTTTGATGAGGTCACTTTTTCCTCAGGTATTGATCAATCAAACGGTATTGATCACAGTGATCCTCTTTTGGCAACTGATTGTCTTTGTTCTAATCAGGATGACAAACGACAATCCCTTGTCGTTGAACAGGAGCAAGATCCCGAGATATCTTGTTTGTTTCAGAGGGCTATTAGTGAAACTGAAGCCACACAAGTTCCAGTGTGTTACTTTGTGAAAAATGGGGTCCTTATGAGGAAATGGAGACCACCTGATGTACCCGCTGGTGACGAGTGGTCAGTGAGCTATCAAATTGTTGTTCCTAAGTCATATCGACAGGAAATTCTTAATTTAGCCCATGAAACTCCTTTGGCTGGTCATTTAGGAGTCCGTAAGACTTATCACAAGATCTTGAATCATTTTTATTGGCCAAAACTCAAAAGTGATGTTTCTAAATACTGCAGATCTTGTCACACTTGTCAAATGGTAGGAAAACCCAATCAGAAAATACCTAAGGCTCATTTACAACCTATTCCTGCATTTGATGAACCATTTAGTAGAATAATGGTAGACTGTGTTGGTCCTTTACCTAAAACCAAGTTAGGCAACCAATACTTGTTGACCATCATGTGTACATCTACAAGATTTCCAGAGGCAATTCCTCTGAGAAATATAAAAACTAAAACTATTGTGAAAGCTTTGGTGAAGTTTTTTACACTTGTTGGCCTTCCCAAATCTGTCCAGTCGGATCAAGGGTCAAATTTTATGTCTGGAATTTTCCAACAAGTTATGCATGAATTAGGCATCCAACAGTTTAAATCTTGTGCCTATCACCCTGAAAGTCAAGGTGCTTTGGAAAGATTTCATCAAACTTTGAAGAATATGATTCGATCATATTGCTTTGATACAGAGAAGGATTGGGATGAGGGTGTTCATTTGTTGTTGTTTGCTGTTAGGGAATCAGTTCAAGAGTCGTTGGGTTTTAGTCCCTTTGAACTAGTTTTTGGTCATACTGTCCGTGGACCATTGAAATTATTGAAAGAGAAACTTCTTTCAAATGAAGATTCAAAGATTAATCTTCTTGATTATGTCTCTGATTTCAAATACAAGTTGTCAAAGGCCTGTGAAGTTGCAAGAACTAATCTTCACACTACCCAGTCAAAAATGAAATTAAGGTATGACAGAAATTCACAGGAAAGGAGTTTTAGACCTGGTGACAAAGTTCTGGCTCTCTTTCCCATACCTCAAAATCCTCTTCAGGCTAAATTTTATGGTCCTTATACCGTTGAAAAGAAAGTAAATGACTTAAATTATATCATTAACACTCCTGGGAGACGGAAACAGAAACAACTTTGTCATATGTTAAAGGAATATTTTGACAGAGATAGCTCAGCTAATTATTCTGTTAGTTTAGTTGTACCTGTCCCACACAGAGAAGATATCAACGATGGAATACAATCAGACTATAGTGACTCTGGTATAACCAATCTTGGGAATTCAGAAATATTGAACAACCTAGACCAGAAACTTTCACATCTACAACAACAGGAAAGAAATGAACTAAAACAGCTATTACATGAATATGAGCACTTGTTTCCTGATGTTCCAACACGAACAAATAAAATTTATCATGACGTTGACATTGTAGATTCTGCGCCTGTGAAACAGCATCCTCTCAAACAGAACTATCTGAAGAAAGAAATTCAGTATCTACTGGAGAATGATTTCATAGAACCAAGTAAAAGTAACTGGAGTTCACCATGTATTCTTGTTCCCAAGCCAGATAATACATTCCGTATGTGTACTGACTATAGAAAAGTCAACAGTGTCACCAAAACTGATTCATTTCCAATCCCAAGAATGGACGATTGCATTGATAAAATTGGAAATGCGGAATATGTCACCAAGTTTGACCTTTTAAAAGGATTCTGGCAAATTCCACTGACGGAAAGGGCAAAAGAAATTTCAGCATTTGCAACTCCAGATGGACTTTATCAATATAAAGTCATGCCGTTTGGAATGAAAAATTCGCCTGCAACGTTTCAACGTCTGATGAACATGATAACATTTGGTCTTGATAATTGTGACGCTTATATCGATGACGTCATTATCTACAACAACACCTGGGAAGATCATTTGGAAACCATTCGAAAATTCTTTGATCGACTAGGCGATGTGAATCTGACAATTAATTTGAGCAAAAGTGAGTTTTGCCATGCTTGTGTCACATTTTTAGGACATATTGTGGGACAAGGTCAAGTTAAACCTATAGAAGCTAAGGTCAAAGCTATCTCTGAATTTAAAGTTCCAATTTGTAAAAAGCAACTCAGTCTTGACATCTACACATAGCAAGAGCTCTTTTTGCCATAGCTCTAGTAACTGCACAAGCAGGGTACAAATCAGGGATTTCAGTTTCGACAGGATCAACTTTCTGATCCAAACAAGGCTTGTCAGTTACAAGTGGATTAACCACAACCTTATCTCCAGCTAGGTCATTGCCTAGTAATAAATGAACACCCTCTATGGGTAAAGAAGTCACTGCCCCAACAGTCACAGGTCCAGAAACTAAGTCTGATGCCAAATTTACACAATGAAGAGGAACATTTACAAAGCCGCACTCTACTCCCTGAACAAGAACACTTTCACTTGAAGAAGACTCCTCAGACAAAGGCAAAGTACCTGATAATAAAAGACTCTGAGAAGCTCCAGTGTCCCTTAATATTTTAATTGGGATAGGTTTGGCAGAATCACCAATAAGTGATATAGAACCTTCTGACATGAATGGTTCATAAGCTTCCAAAATAGAATCAGACTGGGGTTTGTTTGACCCAACAAATGTATTGCTTTCAATACAAGACCGTGACCTTGACCTCGTAGAAATAAGAGCATTTGGAAAAGCTCTGTCTTTTCTCTGTTGCTTATTTTTCAACTTGAAGCAATCAGAAATAACGTGACCTTTCTTTTTACAATAAGTGCACGTAGGAAGAGATAAGGATTTCTGATCAGCCTTATCAGATGTTTGATTCCTAACAGTTGTGCTGTTGTGAAATTTGGAAGTACTCGAATGAGATTGAAATGGTTTTTTACCAGAAAACTGCTGAGAGGACGACTTATTGCCAAATGAAATTTTGTGAGTCAAGGAATAATCATCAGCCATACGAGCAGCATTTTCCAAAGTTTCCACATTCTGCTCGTCAAGATAGGTTTTAACATCACTATGGATGCACCTCTTGAACTCTTCAATTAATACGAGCTGTCGGAGGTTATCATAACCTTGATCAACTTTCTTGGCTGAGCACCACCTATCAAATAGTTGTTCTTTTTCCCATGCAAATTCGACATGAGTTTGTCCAGTTTCTTTTCTACTATTCCTAAACCTTTGTCGATATGCCTCTGGTACCAACTCATAAGCTTTCAAGATGTACTCCTTAACCACATCATAATCGGTGCTTTGTTGTACTGACAGTGAAATGTAGACTTCACGAGCTTTGCCAATAAGTACACTTTGTAATAACAAAGTCCAATGCTCTCTGGGCCATTTCAAGTTTTCAGCTATTTTCTCGAAATGAAGAAAGTATTTATCTACTTCTTTTTCCTGAAAAGGGGGTACTAACCTAATATATCTAGTAACATCAAAACCTGAACTTGTATTTAAAGGAGTGGAGTGTGCTCTGTTTGCCAGTTCTAATTCTCTTAATTTAAATTGCATTTCCCTTTCTTCTCTTTGCATCTGCATCTGTCTCTCCTCTTTCTCTCTCTCCCTCTCCATCTGCATTTGCCTCTCTTCTTTCTGCATTTGTATCTGCCTCTCTTCTTTCTCTCTCTCCATCTGTATCTGCCTCTCTTCTTTCTCTCTCTCCATCTGTATCTGCCTCTCTTCTTTCTCTCTCTCCATCTGTATCTGCCTCTCTTCTTTTTCTCTCTCTCTCTGAATCTGAAGCTTTGCCAATTCTAAATCCATCTGGTTCTTTAACTCTAATTCCCTTAATTTCCTGTCAGAACCAGATACAGGCTTTCTCTTCAAACTTAAAGCACTATTTTCAAAAATTCCCTTTTCTACTAAATACTGAATTAAAATAATCTTTATCTCCTGTTTTGTCAATGATAATGTTGCCTCAGATAGACTGTATTTTCTGGCAAGCTCGATCAACTCATCCTTTCTCATGCACTCTAACCCCTCCTGGGTAGGTTTTGAAATGAAATTCTGAACATTAGATGCCATTGTAAATGCTTGTTGGTTTCACACACAAAAAAATTTCTCTATATAAAATCTTTGCCAAAGACAAAAAAATTCAGAGACAAAATCAATATGAATTTCAAAGATAAATTTAATATCTCTAATATGCTTTAAAGAAATTCAATCCCGGAACGACGAGCCCCCAATTTCTGTTACGACTCTATGGTCTAAGAAAAATGTAACAGAAAGAAAGTGAAACCAACAAATCAAGTAAAAAATCAACAAGCAATTTATTACTAGATAATTAAAATGAAAAATCAAAAAGTCACTTACAGTAATGTGTTTTGAAATCCTAATAATCCAATAAGAATGATTGTTCTAATCACAAGTCCTAAATATAGAATGTTCCGAATTCACGGCTGTGTCCTTGAATGTTATGATGTGCCAATGGTCTCCAAAGTCCTGATGTACTAGTAATCTTGATGTGCTGATGTCAAAATGAAGTATTCCAAAATCTCTGAATAAGTTCACATAAATTCCAAAATCATCAATTAAAAATCCAAAATCCAAAAGTTTGTGAGCACTGTTATAATCCAATGAATATTTAAAATAATTCCTCTCTTAGAATTTGGAATGAATTTTCACAACTGTAATAGCTCTTTACAAGACTGATGGTAATGTCAAAACTGAATAAATGTCCACCAAACATGGCATATATAAAGATTGGTCACATGACAGAATGTTCTAGAACATGTGTCATCTTAATGGAATTTTACTTGTAAACAAAATTCAACCTTGACCTTCAAATTGAGAAAACATATTGATCAAAACAACCTAATTCAAGGACACTAGTTAAACATGTTTTTCCTGATAACATTAAGATTTAAGCAAATATTAAAGTGAAGAAACATTTATAATTTCCTAAAATATTTATAATATTATATAAACATCATACATAACACGCATAATGACACCTGTTTCTCACATTCCGTTCAACGACTCTCTTCTGAACTTTATTCGGTATCAAGAAGAACCCTAACCAAAAAAAGAAAAAGGGGTTCAAGCAAAAATATTTTTTTAAGAAAGGATCTTCCTTTTATTCTCACAAAGTACATGTATGTACAAAGTAGGTTCTCTCTATACATATGTTGAACCCGTCATTCCTTTTTTGGGCCGCTAATTATATTATCTTTCAGCTGGATTAAATTTTGTAAATACTTCTGGTATGGGTCCAAACAGATTCCAAACTACAAAATCTCAAACAGGGGACAACCCAAAATAGTTTACGAAGGGGATCCTACAGTGAATAGCTAGACGTCAAGTGTAATATCCCGACGGGAGTTTTATCACAAGAATGTATGAACCTCAGTTTCTCAAAGCCGATTGACGAATTTCTTCTACACCTTTTGTATTGTCTGAGCACAACACTAACTACGAAATATGAAAGAGAGGTTCAAAGTCAAAATATTTTAAACAGAGTTTCGCACAGACCAAAATCTTGATGGAATTGGTCCTGTCTGTACAAACTGTTGATAATCTAACCATAAAGACCCTCCAATATCTCCAGCTCCGCTCGACGAAGTTGGAAACAACTTATTCTTAGGTTCTACGTCAGTGGCGGCGCGAGGGTTCGAGACGCCCTGGGGAATGTTCTATAGCGGCGCCCTTACCGAGGCGCTCGGTGGCAGTGCTCTCTAGTGGCGCCTCTACATTGCCACAGAGAACAGTTTTTATGTCAGTTGTCAACCTCCATCCTACCCCCCTCCCATCTAAACCCCCGTTACAACTGCAAAAAACCCTCCCGACGGCACTCCCCCTAGCCGGGCGCCAGGGGGCAATTGCCCCCCTCCCGTCCTCCGCCCACTCGCACCGCCACTGTTCTCAGTCGACCCCATGCTGCAAATGCCCATAAAAGGGTTCAAATGAAAATTAGTACAACAGTAGCTCTGATCGACCTAATTGTTCAAACGATAGTTTATCTATATCTAGTCTATATGTATAGATCTCTCATTTTCGGCCTTGCATTACGCAGATTTCGTCCGAACAATTTCTTCAAAAAGTAGTGTGCGAGTCCAAGCAGATCCCAAACTTACCAGTGAGCAAATAAGCGGTTATAATCAAAACACAATCTGCAGGGAATCTGATCATTCATTTGTGGACATGCTATGTATCTGTTGATAGACTTTAAAGAATTTATTTCCATATTTAATCTATATCTTGGAACCATCTCCATGAATTTCGTCCAAACGTTTTCTAATATTTGACCAAAATATTTTAAGCAGGGGGTCTCATAGTCCAAAGGCTTCATGTAATCGTTATGCCTTATTAAGGATATATATATATATATATATATATATATATATATATATATATATATATATATATATATATATATATATATATATATATATATATATATATATAACCAACGCATCAAGAACTTTTTTTTTTCTGATTCCGTTCAATGAAGTTCGTCTGAACTTAAGTGGACCACAAGTTACAAAACGCTAAAAACGCTAAATGATTTTCTTTTCTTTACTTTGTGTTTTAGCTTTAATTTAATTTTTTTTTTATTTGTTTGTTTGTTTGTTTGGGGGGGGGGGTCCCCCCCCCCCCCCTTTTTTTGTTTGGAGGGCGTAAACATTCTTAAATAAGGGGATCTTCTGTTTCCAAATGATGCACATAATAGGTAGCCTCAAGAAAGGCTTTATGTAACTATCTCATATTGAGCTTCTTATTCGAAATCGGCCCTGAAGCTTCTAAATCATATATATGTTTAGTTGCTTTTTAGCCATCAAAAAGGACATCAATCAGCTACATTTTTTGGAATGCGGTTAGTAGTTGACATATTGACAGCAACTGTTTATAGAAAAACTGAAAAGTAGGATCATATTTTTAAATAAATACATTGGGAAATTTTTCAGAAATTCACATTCTTGTTCTTTAAATACATGAACTCCTCTCGAAATTACTGGACCAATCAGACTTGTGCATTTTACAAGCTTAAAACTACTAGAGCAGCCGGACTATGTAGACAATTAGCTAACACAAAACAATAATTTGATTTTTCCATATATCATAAATAGTGGCACACATATACATTGTGCTGAATTCAACACTTTTCAGAGAGGAGTTCAGCGAACACCAGATGTTGTCTGATAGACAGGTAAATCTTGTATAATTTATTGTACACTATGAGTAAGAAAGACTGCTTGATCTAGGCACGTCGCCCGGAATTTACAGATGGAAAGATCTGCAAATCGAAATTTGTTTTATTATGTGGACAACGTTACAGCTTAAAACGGCATAGTACACAAGTTAAAACCATAACTATTTCACCCTGTGTGCTGCCTCACATTATATAGAATAGTGATGTAATACACAAGTTAAAATCATAACATTATTGCACCTCATCTTGCGTTCTAAGGCATACCACATAGAGAAATAGACAGGATAAAGTTGCATGTTGTAACATCGTACACAGTACCAGTGACATAACACGCACGTTAAAATCATATCATACGGATACGTTGCGTATCACAGTACATAGAAACAGTGATACAATATACTATCATAACATGACTTACAGTTGTGTACTACCTCACAGTACACACGAACAGTGCAGTCGTGCATAACTCATAAAATAATTACATATTTGTACACGCAAAATAGTGACGTAGCTAAACACAATTGGTAACATAATACAATATGCAAAATGGTTATTAAATATATATTACATTTTTCATACCTATAAAAGTGCAGTTAAAAACATGTATATACTGAATTGTTTCATGTTAAATACACCAAAATGAAGATTTTAGTCCTTAATTGTCATTCCCTTTAATATGATTTCAATCTATCAATAATTAAATAGGGTGAAAAAAATTATAACGAAAAGTCTTGGAGAATTTTTAGGAGAAGTGTAAATCAGTATAGATTCTATGGGGGTAACGACCAAGATTTTTATGAATTTTTCGTCAACATTGAACTCTAATTGAAGTATCATCGTTCGAAAAATAAAATTCGGTTAAAAGTTCAATTAGACCTAAGGCTCAAACTGAGGAAGAGATCCATTCAAGAAGTCGAACAAATTAGGTATATAAATATTTATTACAGAATAAGGTTTATACATATAATAAACAAGTTTTGTTTGTGTAGTCGTTTTATGTGACTTTGCTCCCTTGAAAAGGGAATCGGTATAGATTCAGTATAGTATTTACGGTTTTGTGTTTTTTGTTTTGTTCAGGTTTTCTTTGTATATATATCGAAAGATACTCATATGTAGAATTTAAGATCTATCAACATCAGTTAAAAGGATTGTATTTCATATATTGTGATTTTGATAGTATCATCGATCGGGCCACCGGCAAAAACATGTACTCAACAATCATGCCAATGATAATGTGTACAAATGCGTACCAGAAGTACAATCTAGAATATTATGTACAAAACAAAACAAAACAGCCAAACATATTCCATCAGGCTTTTGAATTTATTCAAATTAATCCAGTCAAACAAATTGTTTACAGAGGAACAGACTGATTTCAAGTATTGTCAATGCTTACGGTAAAATTGATAAGATAGTGTATAAACAATTAAGACCGAAAAATGTAATGATTGCAGGCGATGGTGAAAAACATTTTAAATCAACACATATAGGTTACATATTTGCAAAAACATAATTAATGATCAAAAGGTAAAATAAAATGTGAATACATGCTATGCTCACTAGAGAGTTCACCAGGACAAGCTCATGGCGCAAGTGTAAAGATATCAGGTGTAGGTCTTAAACTGTCAACAGACTATGCCATGTTCCTGATGATTGAGAGTGGAATAAGAGGTGGAATGTCCATTAAACCATACAGATATGCAACAGCAATTTATGACTAGTAACTGGACAAAGATGGTAAATTAATAATGATGGTAAGTATGAAAAGTCAGGGTCAGTGTCCTTCATTATGTAAATCTTAACAACCTCCGTGGACAAACCATGAGCAAATACACTCTGTTAAAAACGTTCGATGGATAGTTGATGAACAAATTAAATGCATAAAAGTAAATATGTTGGAGATTCCAGACGACAATGATAATGGTTGCATTTTAGAAATGGATTGGGGATTTCGCTACATTTACATGACTACTTCAAGTACATTAGCTCCGCAGAAATTAATTCTGAGTAGAAATTATTTATCTCCCTTGCAAATAAAAAATATTTATCTCCCTTGCAAATGAAGTCGACTGATCATTACTAGGGCACAAAACCAACTGTATCCAAACCACTATGTGCATTGAAAAAGAAAGAGAAATGTGTCGTTTAATCCAGAAATTTAAACTGTTACATACACATGGGTGTAAAACATAAAGTTACACATAATTGTTTTGTTTCAACCAAATCGTCGTTAACATCTTACATATAACTATAAAAAATTGAGACAAAAAGCTAACAATGATTTCGAAAAGGTCTTTTCAAATTGATGAATAAACAAATGGAGAAAACGAGGAAAAGAACAAGCGTTAAAATATATACAGATACAAATAAACAATTCTAAACGTCAGTTAGAGCTACCATTTGCATGTAGGACAATTGTTTACGATGACTTAGTGTTAATCAAAAGCAAGATAGTAAAATTAACAATAGCAATTTATGGTGGATTTCCTGTATTAGAGAGTTAAGCAAGCGGTTGATGTTCTAATGGAACTGCAAGAAGTTAAAAACAAATATGATGTATTGAATGAAACTGTAAAGGACTCATACTCTTTTACTGTATATTTGTGTTGAGACAGACAACTGTTGCAATGGTATGAAGAAATATATAACATTTTATGAAACTAGTAACTATCTGTATCTGGTATTCTCTAAAGGAGTAAGACATTTCCTAGACTTTTCAAAAGATGAGTTGAATGGCGTTTCCATTAAAGAGTGTTGTGGGTTAAAGAGAAAACTTTGTGTATTCACAAGAGGCAAATATTAAAGGAAAGTTCGTAAAGAAACCCAAACAATGTGTAAACAAACAAATTTTAAAATTCGTAGTGTACAGAGATTTAGTTTACGTCTTCAAAAGATTTAGTGCAAATATACTCTTTCTACAAGTTGTCACCTTATGAGATCTAGTTCATGTCTCCAATAGATTTAGTATAAATATACTCTTCCCACAGGTTCTCATGTTATGAAGCTCCTTCAGACACATTAAGATTTGCACAACCTCTGGTATCAATTCATTGTGAAACAAGTTACATTGAAACATTCCCAAAGTATAATTGATTGAAATGTTTGTTTTGAATATTTATCTAGCATTCGATTTAAAATAAATAGACATTTTCTGGCCATCTACCTTAGCCAATTAATGACCACTATCATGGAGTTTGTTATGATGTGTACAGTTACTTAATGATTGTTAATATTTATGTTATAAATGTATGAGCCCTTTTGTTGTTCATCAAATAAATACTTTGTAGATTCTGCGAATTGTTGCCTGCATAGAAAACTTTAAGAATAAACCATGTTTGGTAGGTTTTCTATAGTCATTACATTTTTATATTACTGAGTTGTAAAACTTTTCTGGATTCCTTTCTCCACTTTGTTCCCGGTATCAAAACAACATCTAAACTTATTCTGGGAAAACTTAGTGTGAGATTTGTTAAAGTTGTAATGGATGCTATGTCTATAATTCTCTCTCTCTCTCTCTCTCTCTCTCTCTCTCTCTCTCTCTCTCTCTCTCTCTCTCTCTCTCTCTCTCTCTCTCTCTCTCTCTCGTAATGCACTCATTACAGAAATAAATTTGATTTATATATTTATCATTAACTGACCGTGCAAATGATTCCAAAATAATCGTATTGTACTGTAATTAAATGTCTTCCAGTTCATAGTAGTGACTACCGCCTCCTGTCACTTCAGAAGCATTTACAAGCGTTATGTTAAATCTGAGAATTACTTTGGAGGAACACAATTATACAGTGGACAATGGTCAGTTGGAATATGAAATTTTACCATAGACTGAGCACTGTATGGCTTCAGTACTAGTCTTGTCATAATACCTGACCCTGATAGTAACTTTGTCAATTTTTCATTCTTAAGGACTTGTTCGATCGTGTTTGTTCAAACCTAATCACGGAACCACAAATGATTTTATTTTATTCAAATGTTCATCTCTTCAACTTGAAAAGATCACCACTTCAATAACAAATGTTGACGCATTTCTCAAGCATTCTACCTAAATTGTTTGCGATTATATTCATAGTTTCTCCATTTATCTATAAATAAAACGAGACGATAAGACTTCATGACATAAACAATATGTTTGGACTTAGCTTTGAAACTGCTATCTGTTAAGTTTGCTTAGGTTTAACTTTGCATGGCGTGCATGTTGTGATACAACCATGTTTTGATTTGGGGTATTTAATTCCTTTTGGTATCGTTTCCAGCTTGTAAGGAATCACGGTATGTTGTCATTCCAAGATAGCTAACACTTGTTGGGCCAACTTTGACCCATGCTATGTTCGTTTTGCTGTCCCAGTTTTAGGTAAGCAACGTTGGCCCAACGAAGATTTGCTCATCGGTCCTCAACTGTTTTGGGTCATTTTTGGCCCAGCGTTGTCTGCCAACCACAGACAATGTTAACAACGTTGACCCAACAGCTAAACAACGTTGCTATCTATGTTAATGTAATGTTGGCCCAACAAAATACTCTCATCTACTGAGAGATGTTGAGTTATCGCTGGTTCTGTGATATATTGCCAACTATTGACAGTTGCAGGTTTACCGTTGGCCCAATGCAACACCACCAACTAATGACAGTATTGGATCTGGGTTGAAATAATGTTGGTTCCAAACATCCATAAATTATCATATTTGTTCCCAAGAAAGTTATTACAATTAATTCGAATCAAACCTAAAGAGAGACGATTTGAGATATTAATCCTAGTCGATACTTCAGCATCATTGAAAAATATGACACACTACTAAATTTCCAATTAAGCTACAGTAATTTAGTAGAAAAAGTGTTTGCAGGTAAGGTAGGCAAGTGCGAATTCAATTGCAATACATAATATATATGCACCTTAATATAGATTCCACAAAAGTCAGTGGTTGTTGAATATGATGACATTTTACAATAACATACAAACGAGAAAAGAGGCTGTATTTGAGAAAGGTATTTAACGAATGTCAATCAGATCAATTAGTGGAACATCTGAAACAAGTATTGATTTGAACATAGATATTGAGCTGAAATCAAATGACAACGTAACTAATAACAGTATAATGGTACAAATAACGTAATATATGATCATGCTAGTCAGTACAACAATTCAGCTTGATCATCTTTGAAAAGACAAAGAAAAGAAAATATGTACACACTGAATAGACAACAAAGATGTACGCACCTTGAATCTTGGCTTAAAAAGACCCCAAAAAGCAGAACCTATGACAAAATATCAGTCCATATCACTTAAAATCACCCAAAGGACGTAATTAGAAACCTGGAAAGAAAGAAGAAAAAAAAAAGAAACAGTAACATACTATGGCTAGCTAAGTAATTACCGCAGCCATATATGTACAACTTCTACGCATACATTTTGAGCGTTTATGTATATCACTGATCCAAACTTTTGAATAGTTGTTCTATTGATCAACAACATTTGTTTGTGCTTTTTCTCTTTTCTTTGTTGCCTCTTCCCTCTTTCTTCAATCCCTTTTATTCACCAGCAAAACGAAGCCAATAGTCAGTTATATTGGCAGTCTCATTGTTCTTATCCTCTGACGTAAACCTTTTGTTTTTCTCACAGAATAAATGGAATGTTAATAATCAGAATGTATTAAATACTTGTGTCAACATTGCAGCAAATCTCATTCTCATTGATACTTAAATTCTGAGATAACGTCATACCTCTAAGGGAAAATAGTACCGCATTTTCTTCAAATAATCACTTACTGGGCCTTAAAAAATGTGGGCTTGTATCAGCCTTCAAAATTCTGATTTAATAAGCAATTCCACGAAACTAGGTACCCCATATATGAACGTGATTTCAAAATAATAAAATGTGACTTATATGTATCTTTCATTAAAAGAACGTTTCAAGAGGTACCACTGTAACATATTTGGAATAAATAAATTAGAAATATATGTCACACTATATTTTAATTATGTTAAAAATAGGTTCTGAATTCAAAAGTCAGTGAGCAAATAACTAACAAGACAAGCGAATTCGGTGAATTTTTATCACCTACCTCCCATGTTGATGTCACAACAGTTCACACTATTTAAAGCTGATTATGACCCTTGACCCTTGACAGAGCTGTAAAAGTACAGTGCAGACATGGAAAGTAATCAAGTTTAAAGTCAGTATTTCAAGGAGTTTTAGAGCAAGGTGCAGAATATTGGTAAATAAATTTATATGTGACCTTGACCTTGAAGATAAAACCTTGATTGTAGTACATCAGATGCCATCAAACTCAAAAGCACAAGTGTAGCGTGGTTCATCTCTGTACCTCAAACCGCTTTTATGACAAAACGCAGAAAGAAAGGAAAGCTCAATATATTGATATGTGACCTTGACCTTGAAGATAAGTCCCCAAACGTGCAATGCAACACGGCTTCTAGTGACAATATACAAGTAAACCACGCTATATCCATGTATCTTCAACAGCTCTTACGTAAGACAACGGAATGGCAAATGCGACTGAATTCTAAAATATTCACATGTGACCTTGACTCATTGACCTTGAAGATAGAAACCACAAGGTGGTTCACAACACATTTGTATATATATATATATATATATATATATATATATATATATATATATATATAGAGAGAGAGAGAGAGAGAGAGAGAGAGAGGGAGAGAGAGTGAGAGACAGACAGACAGACATATATACATAGACAGACAGACAGACAGAGAAAGACATACATACATAAATACATACATGCTTACATACATATATACATACATGCCATGATTTCAACCATTAGTCTCAAAAGGCTCAAAATTAAAGAGGAAGGTAAAGCAAGACGGAAAGCCTTCAAGATAGAGCCCTAATGTAGTATTTGACATAACTCAAACGACGATGTATAAGTACATAAAGTTACATACCTTAATCTCAAATGGCTTTAAAAATTACAAACTGGAAAGTAAAGTGTGATGGAAATTAAAATATTGAGCCGTGACCTTGACCATGAAGATAGGACCACTCAGTGTGGTACGTAACACGCCTTCTAATGATGATGTATAAGTACCAAGTTTCATTCCTTAATAACAATCAGCTTTAAAGTTATAGAGCAGAAAAGAAAATTTTACACACGGACGGACAGAAATATCGATATTATGCCCAGCGCTTTTCTTCAAAAGGCGGGCGACAATAATTCACAATGAATGCTGTTCCACTTTTAAAGAGTGCAAATTATTATCGGATGAAAATTGTCAGCTTCCACAAATGTGTTATTTGAAACAAGAGACTTGCGGACAAGACTTTACAGCCATTTAATCTGCCACCATTTCTAATTCAGCATCCAGTATATCTGATACTTCAGATAATATTGAGAGCCCTCACACCTTCTAGTTCTTTTCTTAAACCGGAGCTCTGAGAAAGTTTTTTTTCCCCCTTACCTTTCCAATTAACATCATAGCCACTTTGCTGGAAATGGCAAACTGCATTATGCGTCTGGTGCACTGGTGCAGGTCTGAATAGTGTCCCCATCTATCAGACTCAGATTTGCTAACTGAGACATGAGATGTTCTTAGCATATGAATGAAGTGTGAGTTTTCAGTTACATATAAGAGTATTGTTATAACTTCACAGAAAAAAATGCATATTAATAATTATAGATATATGTTTTAAGAAGAAATATATATATATATATATATATATATATATATATATATATATATATATATATATATATATATATATATATATATATATATATGCTGATTGTATACAAGTTTGCAATGCAGTTCCGTACTTTCTATATCTTGGAATATCAAAAGATGAAATCTAAATTTGTCATTAAAAAGATATTACTGTTGCTTTGGGAGCAAGAACAAATATATAAAAGTATTCAAAACACTGCTGGCTTGGAAGGTTGGAGTGATACTAATTTATATAAGATCAAATGGAAAAACATAACTCAGGAGATATTGCTATTTATGACAAACAGACTGCTCTAAATAATCAGTGTAATAGTATCCTGCATTTAAGCTCTTTATACGTTACTAGAGAATTTATGTCAAGTCTAAAACATTATTTTACGAATTATTGTGATGATTTTCTTTAAAAAGCATTATCTGCTACTATTTCAAGTATATTGCCAATCGTGGAGCAATATGAAAGGGGTATAATTACTAGGCTAATCGTTCCACTAAATTTGAGTTGCCTCCCCTATACGTAAGAAGCCCAAAGCCATTGACATGTGATAAATGTCAGCGCAGCCAATTTGCTAAATAGTCGTATAGCACTGAAGTCATATGGCTTTAGATCCTAGAATATACGCTAACATCGAAGTTGTTAAGCGAGGGCCGAGGGGGTTGGGGGCGCTGTTGACCGTGTTATGTTTCTCAAACTTGTACCTCTTTGCCAAGTTCCCAGACCAAGTTGCGTCATTGGTATTTCCAACGGATTTGAGAGTTATGTAAAACTCTCGCACAGGTTTTAGATGACTGTACTTACAGCAGCCTATGCCTATCAGCTGCAGATGATCGAGACATGATACAAACAAACAGGATTCACGAAAAAAAGAAGCTAAATTTTGGTTGGGACAACCTCAGGCAAACTATATGAAAAATTTAGGGCAATCAATTAACTGTTATGTTTTGAAAAATTCTGCCAACGTTGGGCCGGTGTTGCATAATAAATAATGTTGATGTTGCAACAATTCGCTATCGTCGGGCCATTGTTGTAAAAAATACTACTGGTTTTACAACAATCCGCTAACGTTAGACCATTATTGTCAATAATACAGTTGGCGTTTCAACAATCCACCTACGTTGGACCATTGTTGTCCAAGATACTGTTGGCGTTACAACAATCGACCAGCGTGGGATCATTGTTGTATCCCGAAGGGATAACATCACATTATAAGCAGATTATATTACTTTAGGACTAGAGTCTATTACTTTAGGACTAGAGTCTATTACATTAGGACTAGAGTCTATTACATTAGGACTAGAGTCTATTACTTTAGGACTAGAGTCTATTACTTTAGGACTAGAGTCTATTACATTAGGACTAGAGTCTATTACATTAGGACTAGAGTCTATTGCATTAGGACTAGAGTCTATTACTTTAGGACTAGAGTCTATTACATTAGGACTAGAGTCTATTACTTTAGAACTAGAGTCTATTACTTTAGGACTAGGCTCTATTACTTTAGGACTAGAGTCTATTACATTAGGACTAGAGTCTATTACATTTGGACTAGAGTTTATTACTTTAGAACTAGAGTCTATTACTTTAGGACTAGAGTCTATTACTTTAGGACTAGAGTCTATTACATTAGAACTAGAGTCTATTACTTTAGAACTAGAGTCTATTACTTTAGGACTAGAGTCCTACAATGTTATCGCCGTGCTCCGCGCGTGAATATCTACGCGCCAAGCTTCCGCCGCTTCTATAGTGTCACAATTTACGAGTAAACCTAGTTAAGTCCATTATTTAGACTTTAAAAAAATAAAATGAAATTCGTTTTTCATGTACAATACCACGAGTGCCCTGTTCTTCCACGTTCACGTGTAATTATTTATCGATTTCTTTCTTTGATCTTTTAATTTCCTCCAATGTGATACCATTTTAATATCGTTGATTTTACACCACGCATAACTGGTATTTTCTATTTACATTTTTCCATTTCCTATATCAGATTTTCTCCGTTGCATTTATAACATTTTCTAACTGATTATATTTTCAATATTTTGATTGTCTCATTTACTTGTGTAGTCTAATTTCAGTTACTATTATATGTCAAATGAAAGTTCTGAAGAATAGGAACTGTGCCATTAAAACTGAGAAAAAAAGGTGTTCTTTTTTATTTCATTTGTGTGTTGTAAAATCTTTCTCCAAATCAGCAAATTTTGGCTAATTATGTGAGAATTATTTGTAACAGGAGTGAACTGAAACTGTACATGGCAACATTTTGTCACTCCCCCGCCCACCTACCCCCTCCCGAAGAAAAAAGTTTAACTTATGGTATACTTGCTGTATATTTTCTTAGTAACATTTGAGAGACATTTAAATGTCCACATGAAGCATCAAGATTTATGTGATTTTCATTACCACGTGAATTGCTTAAAATCCCTTAGACTCGAGTGTAGTCTTTCATATTGTATCTGTTTTTCAACTATTTGGTGATGTAGAAGAAATCAACTTCCTATTTTTTAATATAATTTCTTTTCATTTCTCATTTGATGCCCATTATTACCTTGTAGGGCACTGTGTACGTTGTACCCGCTGTGACGTTTTTCATATGTACCATTATGTTACTCACTGGTAATGTTTTTGGTGTATTTGATTTTTCTCCCCTCATATGTATTGAATGTTTTAATTCCATTGTGCTTTAAAGTTTTTTTTCTTTCTCCCCATGTCACTTTTCAGAAACTCGTTATCTTTGAAAATCTCAAAGTTTTCAACCTCGTTAATACTGTATTGTGCTTCGTCAATCTGTGGAGGAGTTGTGTATGTTTGGTAGATCGTTTATTTTGATGGTATAATATGTTTATTTGGTTCCCAGCTATTAAACGATTTATCATACCCTTTCCATTTAACGAGTATATACCTTGTTGCCGATGAAACTTTTTTAGTTGTTTCTTTTATCTTTTCATCTTTGCATATATTACTTTGTTCGACGGTTAAATATAACTCGTGTTCGTAAAAAATGCCCTCTTTATCCTTTCCCTTCAAATTTCCAGTTTGCAAACGCCTGGATACCTAAAATTACTTGTCTGACTTCAAATTTTTCATCGTTAAAATGATAAAGGCAGCCGCCTGCAAAGATTATTTTGTATTTTGATATTCTGAAGGTTTCAACTAGTTTTAATTTAGATTCTCCAAAGGTATACTCTGCCAGGTGACCATATAGATTGATCTATACCTTAAAACCGTTTTCTTCCTTGCTTGCTTTAGCCGAAGTCATGTCTGCTGAATAATAATGAGTATCAATAAGCTTTGATAAAACATCAACTTTTTGTGCTTTATTTTTGAGTAAAATACTTCAACATTCTAGTCTTTAGGGTTCTGTTAAACTTTTCAACTATAGAAGCTTTTTTGCTTGAGGAAAACTTAGAAGTATGTAATATTTACCTTGCCAACAAATCCCTAACATTCCTCTTGCAAACCTTTTTCTCTCGTCAAACTGTTACATTCAAGGTTTTTGATCTCTAAAAATGTCTCCGAAAGCACTGTGTATGTCATCCCCCTTTCGTTTTACCTTTTTCAGCTCAAGCGTATTTATCATTGTCAAAATATACTTCTATCCAACGATTATATTTTATCGTATGCTTGTATGTCAACAATGTCTGCTTGCCACTGGTCATCCACATGAGTAATATAGACCATTCTGGTGGAAATCTTTCTACCTCTTGCTTGTGTAACATTTAGGTATACTGTTCACTTGACCATTATTTTAATTCAGTGTATTTTATTATCTTTTTTTGTCCTCTTTAATTTCTTCCTACAATTGATCAATATTTGTGTAAGCAACTGCATTTTCAGGATTGAATGAAATATTCTACAACAGGCAATTTAAAAACAAACAAACCAAAAAATCTTTAAAAATAAACAATCAAACAAACAAGCAAACAAAAATAGTGTGCAATGTTTTTTTTTTCTTCTTGAATCCTTTCAAATGCATGAATAATCTCAGATTTATGCAAAATTTTGCCATTCCTATAGTTGACTCTGCTACAGCTACTTCCTATACCACGTGTTATTTTAAATCTTTGTTATCAACAACTTCTGTTTTCGTCAAAACATCGTACACAGACCTTGTTAAGATTACGAGAAAAAAATGAATAAGTAACTAAGTTGATGTTCTTACATCCTCGACGCAATGGTGAGAAGGTCAGATTCACACCGGTTCAAGAATATATTGTTTATTGGAAGTTTCCAAGACGTTTCCGAGTTGTTCAGAAAAAGACATATCTTTTTGTGTGTGTGTGTGTGTGTGAGAGAGAGAGAGAGAGAGAGAGAGAGAGAGAGAGAGAGAGAGAGAGAGAGAGAGAGAGAGATGTAGTTTTATTTGCTTTTCTTTTCTAGAAAGGTTCTTGCAATATCACGCCTTCACTTATTATTTCTAGGCAGCATATATTTACACTTGTTTTGCTTTGTTTTCCATTGGTTTATTAATTACTTAAGTAATAAATATTCATTGATTTATATTTTCCTAATATGTAGCAGAATATTGAAAATTAGGCTCAACTATGGATTTGTATACATTGCAATCCTGAATTATGTTTGAATTTTACAGAACTATATAAATACATTCAACGGGTGTCATATTAAAAAGTACGATACATTTAGCATATCATTTAGTCGATAAATCTTGCTTTCATTCTTCCAATACTAATTAATATATCATACTTCTTTTTTTCTGCTGAAATCAGTGTAAGCAAATTTCTATAAAGAATCTATTTATAGAGCTGGATGAACTTTAAGGAATCAGTTCGATCACATTTTTTGTGTTTTCTTTCCTCAAATACGCTCAGATGGATTTTATGTGCTCATTTTGTGTTTTCTTTCCACGAATACTTGTTAACTTTAAGAATCAGTTTAATCACTCAGATGGATTTCATGTGCTCATTTTGTGTTTTCTGTCCTCGAAGACGCTCAGGTGGATTTCATGTGCTCATTTTGTGTTTTCTTTCCCCGAATACTTGTTAACTTTAAGAATCAGTTTAATCACTCAGATGGATTTCATGTGCTCATTTTGTGTTTTCTTTCCTCTAATACTTGTTAACATTTCCGAAATACATTGTTCCAATTTAATATGTCAGGAAACTTTCCCATGAAAATAAAGACGTTGTGAAAATGTACTAATTATTCTTTTATCCCAGAAGAATAATATAATCAAATATGTTGGTAGATATTGCAGGCAAATAAATATTATTTAAGTAAAACAAAAATCAGAGGATTTCTTTTTTTTAAAAATAACAGAACTAAATATACACTGATGCTTTGAATGTATGTTACTATTTAGTTAGTGAATTTTTTCATTTAAAAAGCGGTTGCAAGGATCACCCAAAATCCAGCCAAATTACCACAAATACACCCAAATATACCTTTTATACCCGTAATATACAAAGTATATGTTCTTTAGATATAATATATTACACAAAAATATTTAAAAAGTGGATAAGTTTCAGTAGATGGTTAAGATTTTGTTTGTATAGCATTACATATATTTTCGCATGCATTTTTTAAACATGGTCATGTGTACTAATGATAAGTAAAAGTCTCGTTTAAGTACTTGCTTCATTTTTTTTAAAAAAATGTTTATAACGACATAAAAATGGGTATTACTGAATACGTATTTGCTGTTTTCTTCTCGGCGGTTTATTGATGGATTCTTGGATAAAACCTAAAACGCGTCTCCAAACTGAACAAAATTGAGTGTCAGATACGATAAAGTAATTAAATAAAAAGGTGCATCAATTCGGTTGGCAAAAAGCAATTAAATATGAGTTGAACAATTTCTTTTTCTTTGCAAAACCAGAATACTTTATACAAAGGTTCCAGGAGACACGATTACAACATAAAATGCTGTAAAGGATAATAAGAGTGTTATAGATTCAAGACAAATAAGTACAGAAATTCAACGCACGGATGCTTCATATGTACGATATGAATATTCCTGACAAGTTTAAATAAGGAGTTTTAATTCACGGACAATTCGGTGTTTTCACATATTTCTTTGTTTACTTGTGCGACAAAAAAAAAAAAAAAAAAAAAAAATTACATAAAAAAAAAAAATATTAAAAAAATATAATTATTTAGAATAAACCAGAGCAAGATAATACTAACTTTATAGCCTCAATGTTAAATGTCTTACGACCCTATATGCCCCGCCCCACACCCACCTCACTCCCTATGTAAACCTACGGCGTAAAGTTAATTCCTGTACGGCTCCCAAGTGCTTCATATTATTACTATGGTATCTTGTTAAATTATTTCAACTTGCATGCTTGTTTTTGCTTATGTTATTTTGTTTTTTTTTGTTCACAAATCTGAAATAAAATAAAGTGAATAAGATTATTTTCTTGACCACAGACAAAATATACAGAGGCACGTGTGTTATACCTGTATGTTCATGGGATGTATGCTATTTTAATTCTGAATTAACTAAAGTGAAAATAATGAAGAAAGAAAATTCTGCATATTAAAACGTATACCTGTCTTATATGGTATGTTCAAGTGATGTATGCTCGTTGAACACCTTTATGGTTTGAAATTGCTTGTATTTATTGTTTATTTTCTTCTATAGGTTATTTTCGCTTGTTCAACAACATATTGTAAAAAAAATTATTTTACATCGGTCGACTTATACCAGCTTTTATCACCATTACGATGTGCACATTCATTTAGTATTTGGGGATGCGCACCTCTCTTTGATAATAAATGTCGTAATTTAAAACGAAATTTAATAATCTCTCTTTAGAACTAATCTTTGAAATAATTAGTAGGAGAGGAAAATAGACAAAGAAAGTCTTTTATCTTTTATTATTTACGCTTTTAGAATACACACACACACACACACACACACACACACACACACAAAATAAAGGCTGATGAAATATTTTGTTTTTAATAAAAATCTTAGACACCAAACTAAGCTCTAGTCACACCTCCACGTGTTACCAGCTGAAAAGAACATTAATATATGTTTGCTAACGTGAGAGACCGATTTTGTATATTGGGTTAATCTAGGTACACAGAAAAATAATAATCTGAACTTAAGTATCTTATAAATTTTTTTTGATATTTTCGTCAAATACATGATACCGAATGAAGATACACTATTTATATAACACAAATTTGGGAGTATTTAGGATGTAATTTGTGCACACCAAAATATGCCAGTGATACGCTATATAGATAAGGTACTTGTTATTTGGGTATCATTCAACGGTAAAAAAGAAGAAGTTTTAAATGCTAAAAATGCTTATGTTGTTACAAACAAATTTAAAAAAAAAGAACTTTAATGAGATTTGTATACATATCAGTAGTACACATGAGCCTGTTAAAAAAGCACAAGGAACTATATATTATGCTATGCAAAGAAAATCGTAACCATCTACTGCACTTATCTACTTTTCTGGTATTTTCGTGTAATAAATGATATTTAAAGAACATATACTTTGTATTTTACGCGTTTCAGAGATATATTTGGTGGATTTGGGTATGTTTGGGCATTTAATGGAACCCTTTGTAAAGAACAAAAATGACAGTAATAAAATTTGTATTTTCCGTCTTAGTTGCTCATAGAATACAAAGACAAAAACGATTTTATATAAAAAAAAGTCTCCAGATTTCTCAGATCGTGTCAGTCTGCATTATCACGCAATTCTGGAATTGTAATCTTAGTTTGATTTTAGTAAAACTTACAGATTCGGAACACCTTGTAGATTGTTCTTATCAATGACAAATCGAAACCGCAGGACCAGGTATCATGGTACCAATTGTTTTTCCATAGACCTCAATGCTAATGTTTGGCGAAATAAATATAATGTATATCCTACTTGAGCATGCGTGTCACACACTGTCAAAGAGAGCAATGTTTCATTTTCAATTTGGCAAGCGCATGTCTATATTGCGATTTTTTTCGAGTAAACAAGCGGTTATACCATTGCAATGCTTGTCACTTAAATGTATATATAATATGGTTTAACCAACCTTATTGAATGATTTGTGATTTAGCTTTCAAAAATATGATAACTGGCTGCTAGCCAATAGAAAAGAATTTGATGAATTGATTTTTTTTACCCTCTGGTTCAGAACTTATTGCGTCTTTCGAAATTTTATGAGGTATTTTGTGAACAAAAAACAAACTTGCAATACCAGATCGAGTCTTAATCATCACGATATTGATCATCCCTTCTAGAATGTGAAAAATGGCTTATTGACGACGACTGATTAAAACACAACTGGCTCAGTTTAAGAATGTTCTTACAATCATTAAGTATTATCATTTCAAACGTTCATGAAACATCCAGAACATGTCCCAATTGCATGAGTTTTATTGATAGATTGCATCATAATAAAACATGGATTGCGCTTATGGCAAGAGCAGAATGCTGACAGTAAATATTACCTTGCTTGACAACTACTTCTAAAGTGATCAAAACATACATTTTGTCCTTTTAATATGGAGACAGCTCCTTAATTAGCATCATTGTTTCACTTCAAATACAATATCGGACGTGGAAGTTAATCCTCTGTATAATCATTTAAAACATAAAGAATCATCTCTTCCATTTAATCAGTTTATTAAGGGAACTGACACTAATATCGGTAAAGTGCCTTTCATTAATTTCATTGGATTGACTCGCTGGATTAAAATCAAAGGATGATTCTTTCGTGAGGATCTGGTTTGAGTAAACACAATACAATTAGGCCGTTTTAAACATTGCGAAAAAATCATACCGGCTTTGTTTTGTTTCACGTGTTTTGATTAGCCAAGAATTTGGTCGCATAGCCCAATATGCAGTCAAGTTGTAATAGAACGTGCACACATGTTATCGATGACCACTTTTGGGTGTGATACAGGATGTAAATAAATACATAGAGAGGAGTAGAATCAAGCATTCGTACTCTCGGAGGGCATGACTCACCCGATAAATTGTAGATCAAGTGATTATGCCATAAAAATAAGCACTTGCCCAATTTTTTTTTAAAACAGGAAGAAAAAAACACTTGTCACGTACTAGCAACTTGGAAAAGTTTCCTTGCCCTACTTCGAAAATGAATAGCCCGGGACTTCAGGCAATGGGATTTGATCAGCCTTGCCCTGTATTTCCTTTCCCCTTTTCAATAAAAAAAGCACAAAACAATGTAATAAAAACATGACTTGGTTCATTAGAAGTAAAGTAGTAAAAAAATTCATTTCGCATTTGATGCTAGATCACATGACTCCAAGCATACTTTAGCCATTCAAGCAATTCAAAGCAAAATCTGTGTGTATCGATCATTACCGGTATGTATTGTAAACTATCCAAACAGCTTAATTTCATGAAATTTCCCCTCCCCCAGTGCAATAATAATCAAAGTAAACACCAACTTTTATGCTAGTTTTCCTTTCAAAGAGACAGATGGAACGATAGAACAGGAAGTCTTATGCTCTGTAGTCAATTTTGTTGCTAATTTGATGATCATCAATGCCAGAAATTACATTGCTATATATTGAATTCCCAACGAAAATTTACACATGATCCCAGGGTTCTCCTGGGTGCCATAATCTGCGCAAAATACATGTACTTTTAATTTTGGACATGTGAAAATTCGAACAGCCGAATCCTCAGTATGCAAGTTTATTTCGCTGGCAAATTTTCTCTTTTTCTATACGTTTGTACCAAGCGAGTATCACTCGTTCTGTGAAGGCTATCAAACATAGTTCAAGTGATTGTAAAAGGGATTAGTTAAGGCCCGATAGGTCAGACCTTAGCAGATGAGGAGATTAAGACCCCTGTAAATCGATTGTAGGTCCCTAATTATCACTTTGATCAAGACACTAATTACACACGCATGTGTTCTGACATCTTGAATTTATAAGCACCACTTGGCACACTTTTAATCCATTGCATTTTTAAGCCTTCTGTGATGTTTGGAACAGTTGAATGTTATTGTATACCTCATTTAGTGCCAAGATTTTAGGGCTTTATTTGCTTGTATAGGAATACAAGTTTATGTTAATTCTCATAAAATCAGCAACTTTACATAATTTCTTTGGTGCCAGGTGCAAGGCTACAGATAAGCCTGATATCGCAGAAGTGTTGTTGGCATGTGAGTGTGGTTTCTCATCACATCATCATATCAAGACAATGGGCAATGGATGTTTAAAAGAGGAAACTGTAATGAAATTGATGACGGTCATGGAGGAAGATCCAGAACTTAAGGATTTTGATCCTAAACTGAAAGTTTGTTTAAGAAAAAAGTTAATGTAGTGTGTTGTGTTGCTTAAAGATCAAATGAAAAAAGTAAATGGAATATGATCATTCGTTTATTCTGGTGTCTAGGCATATTTGAAATGGAAAGTAAGCTAAGTAAATAAATTGATGTAGAAAAGAAAATCTAATGTTGTCCTTGATTCCATCTAGCTCCACACAAAATTAAAGCAAAGCAAGTAAATCCATTGAGAATTGTTACAGTTGTAACATCACAAACAATCACAATTATCACTATTCTCAGTTGCCTAAGATTTTCATTTTTTTATTATAATACAAAATATTTCATAATAAATGAGCATTAGCAATCTGATGAATTGTTATATTGGTGACACAACAATACATGCATAATGTTCTTAATAATTGCATGGCGGAAAAAAATGTCATTATTGGGACGTTTATTTTTAGGGCTGGGACTCCAAGGAGTCCTTGAATGCAACTTTAAAAATTCTATGGAAAACCATGGATCCATGGAAAAACAAATAAAAAAGTGAATTTTTGTAGCCCAGTCTAAACCAAGTTATGACTCGGTGGATATATGTATCCAGGGCCATTACTAATGAAATGAATATAGACATATGAATAAAGGACTTCTGCTGTGAAAACTGTTGCTGATTTTGATTATAAACTATTTTTGAGGTGCCATTTTATATTATACAGCAGCTGTGGTGAAGCAAAATAAGAAGTTTGAATAGTTTTTATAAACCTTTAAATGTATTTGATTCGTGTTATAACATCTCATGAAAATATACAAAACATTTGTTTAAAGTGACTATTTTTAACCTTCCACGCCCACTTCTCCCTCTTTTTGCCAACTTTGTCCTATTCATGCTGGAGAGAAGAATTGTAATTTAGCTCAAGTATTCAGCTTAGACTCTGACTTATTATGATTTATTGCACTTAAAAGCAATGCCAAGCTTTCGTATGATTATAGCGATTTCTGGTAAGGATATTTATATTGTTACAGACAATGCATACATAATCTGCTCTGAATTATTGCAAAGAAGAAACAAAGGTCTCATTATTGGGACTCCTATTTTTAGGACTGGGGCTCCTAACTTTTTTAACTACAGGGTCCTTGGTGAGCTCCCCAGAAACATTTGCTAGCATCTGGGTAAGCGCGTGGTAGGGTCATAAAAATTTTCAAAAACCGCACATTACTATCATAAAAGTGAAAAATTTATATCAATGAAATATGAAAGAAGTATATATAATTAAATAGTATTCTTTGTCTCCCAACGTTATAACATGATATAATGTCAGAACTCATTAGTCTTTGAATTTAAATAAACCATGGAACTATCCAACTTATATTTATTCCAAAAGTTAAAGCCATAAGTTCATCTGTGGCAGTTATGTAGATTGTAGAAATAGCTCATTGAGGTTTCTATGTTTTAATCATTGAGGTTTGTATGCTTTAACCACGGAGGTTTGTATGCTTTAACAATTGAGGTTTGTATTCTTTAGTCATTGAGGTTTATATGCTTTAATCATTGAAGTTTGTATGCTTTAATTTGCAATTGTGAACAAAGATTAAGCATACTAATGCAGAAATATACTGATTTAAAATATCACCACTTAATTTATGATGTAATACATTCCATTTGCAAACTAGCTGTTATTTGTTGGGGAAATCTTTCAATATAATATAATAACTTGAGAAGCACCTCAATATGTTGATGAGCATGATACATTTCCATTTGCAATATTCTCTGGGGCAAGAAGGATGCATGGGTCAGAAAATCAATCAATACTCAACTTTCAGTTTCAAATGTGTGCATTCATATGTGTTACAAACTGTTCCCAGTAGAGGCATGTACATGTAACTGACTAGATTTAATGTCCTGGTACATCCTTACCTTGTGAAATACCGCATAAATTTCCTTATTAATCGGGTCCAACTGTAAACTGCACAGACCAAAATCTGCCATCACGTAATGCGTCAGTAGATTAGGGTATATGTTGCTTGTTCTACTGATTACTCCTAACAAACCACATAGACCCAGATCTGCCAGAGCATTATGTGATGGCAGATCTGGATCTGTGCAGTTTTCAGTTGGATCCGACTTGTTGCATGTAAGTATCAAGAGAAAATGTCAACGATTTCAGGTTGTAGTACATACACAGAACAACACATTCAGGACACAGAACTACATATACGTACATAGAATTACATATACATACACAGAACTACATATAGATGTACATAGAACTACAAAGTACATACACGGAGCTACATAGAACTACTGTACATAGTACATACACAGACCTACATATAAATACATAGAACTACATAGTACATACAAACAGCTACATAGAACTACATATGACATACACAGCTGTATATACATGCATAAAACTACATAGTACATAGAGCTACATAAATTACATAGTACATACACAGAACTACATATACATACATAGAACAACATATACATACATACGACTACATAGGACATACACAGAGCTACATATACATACACAAACCAACATATATACACAGACCAACATATACAGTGGTTTCAAAGAGAAATAAAGTAGCTGGAGTGGTGGGGGCAGGCGGCAAACCTCCCTTAGGATTGTGAAAAGATAGAGACTAAACATTAGTGGTTCTCTTTTGACATAGTTTGAATTGTCTGTCAAGCAAGGACTTTCATTGATGCTTAATCAGAAAAAGCAAGCATCTTCCAGGCTTAGACCAATCTGTATCGAATGGAAGATGATGCTAATTATTGGATGCATCGTATCCAATTGAGTACGTCATTGTGTTGTACAGCTTTTAAAGTTAACTTTTTCAAAATTCTGGAATAGTAGGCAGTAATTCTTGTGCAAATACAAGGCATAAAATCACCACCTACCAACCTATGTTGAAAATCCTGTATGCATGTTTTGTTCTGAGTTGGTAGAATGATCATGTTTGATATGGTGTCTGGATACATCGAGGCAGTCAGGCCGATATCTATTCATATGCCATATCAGATGAGTTCTTTCCTGTGACTCGGAACAAAACATGAATGTAGTTTTTTATTTATTGCATACACCTCTTTTAAACTGTTCTAATATGTTTTGCTTTACAGTGTAAAACACAGCTAAACAAATTGGATAGCAGGGTGCCTGGGGACCCGATAAATATTAATAGGGCCTCTCCTGTATTCTAAGTGAATTGCACGTCGGGTCTGTCAAAAACAAAGTATTTCCTATATTGCCTGAAAGAAACCTTAAGTCCGCCAATACAATGTGGCATTTTCACTTTGAAGTTCTTGAACTGGTAAATTATTAATATTCAGCCTCCTGCTGGGGCTCCATTTGTAGGTTTATCCACCTTATGAAGATTGTCTGCTTAATTGTATCGAAAGCTATAAACTTTCTGTACGAAGCGAAGTACATGATCTATTAATCATGAACAGTACTATTTATGTTCTCCATTTGTTACCTATAATTAGCGCTTACTTGTCCTGAATGAAGAATAATAAATTGTCCCATGTTGTCATTTTTAATCATGTACACCATATATAATGTGTACCAGCCAATCATTGATATAACATTATAAATCCAGAGCAGCATGTGCATTATAGGGTGGCAGATCTGGGTCTATATAATGTTTACGTAGGTCCAGATGGTTATTACACATTTCATGTTATTAGTGTATTAATTAGAATGTTTTATAGCTTTGTCAGGTATAAAACAACTGTCACTGTAATAAATGACTGCATACTTATACATGTAGTTGCACTGAGATCAGATCGCAAAAATGAATCAGGGTTTGTCAAAATGTTGCAAACAGACCTGCTTACAGATCTGTGTATGTCAAAACATTCTGTGTCATATCTGAGCTTGTCAAAATATTGTGTACAGATCAGGATTACAGATCTAGGTCAGACATTATATTGTTTTAATGTTTCCCTGGTTGTACTTGTTTTGAACATAATGTAATAGGAGTAACGTTTTGCTTGTATACAGGTTTGGGGGCTGATTTATCGGACTGTGTCCACAGCTGATAAAAACTTTTACTTACCCACATTTAAAAATAGTTGATTTGTTTGGTTTTGTGTTTTATGGTGCAGCAACACAAGTGGTTTATTTAGTGCCAATGCAACTGGTATGCTAGCCTTCCTCCTTCACTTCCCTGAGCCCACATAGGTTTAAAAAAACTGTGGATCATGAGGTCTGGGTAGATATGTAATTATACAAGATATGCTTTGGTGGACACATCAGCAGGGATATTCCTTGGATGGGCAGGTGTTAATTTTCTTGAAAAGCATAACATGTAATGAAACTGAATTTCTTTTTTTAATGGACAATCTATATGACATTTTCATGTATAGCACTTGTTTTCCTCCAAGAGTAACATCTAAAAATTCTTGGCCAATCAAATGTATTTGAAGGCCAGACCAATTATATAAAAAATAACCTATTGTGTGCAGAGATATGTCACTGAATGTACTGTGCAGACTTGTCAAATACACCTTTTATAAATTGATATTGCAAGATATTTGTGATGCATTGCATGCATACAGCTGTCACTGCTTTTGTAATGCAGTAGAAGGAGCATTTATTTTACTTTAGACCAAATAGTTTGTATGCCTGTACCTATTAAGCAAATACAGCAAGTAATGGAGAATGAAGCTAGCCATATAGAAGTCCTGATTTAATACAGTAAGTAATGGAGAATGAAGCTAGCCATATGGAGGTCCTAATTGAATATGGTAAGTAATGGAGAATAAAGCTAGCCGTATAGAGGTCCTGCTTTAATATGGTAAGTAATGGAGAGCGACGCTAGCTATATAGAAGTCCTGATTTAATACGGTAAGTAATGGAGAATGAAGCTATCCATATAGAAGTCCTGATTTAATACGGTAAGTAATGGAGAATGAAGCTAGCCATATAGAAGTCATTATCTGATGCATCCAGATTTATAATAACCAGCTACATTCATAACATGTCTTTCCACAATTGGGAGAAGATACATGTACCACCAGAAAGTGAAGGAAAACATCAACAAGTCCATCAAGTATTGGTGTTTATCTAGAAGTATATAAAGTAGTGGTGCTTATCAACAAGTCCATCAAGTATCGGTGTTTAGTGTTCCAACTGATATTCATGTATGCAATTCTAACAATGTAGGTAATATTATACAATAAGTTCATTACATTTTAGTGAATAAAGTAAGTTTAAGAAATGAAATTTTAATTTTATAATGTGTGACATAGGTCTTATGTTTTCTACAAATGGACCGTATGTATATTATTATTTTTGATTTACCAAATATTCTCACATATAAGTCGAATACAACTACAAACAACAGGCAGATCAGGGTCTATGTTGTTTGTTCTACTGATTATTCCTAACAAAATGCATAGGCCCAGATCTGCCTGCGCATTTTGTGACAGCATATGTGAGTCTGTGCATTAGACAATTCCAGTTAACTTATTAGCCACTATATACGGTAGGTAATGTTCTGGTATCTTTACACTCATCTGAGGTACAACAGGTGGAAGGTTCTGCAAAATAATTATGCCGATCATCTAATGCTGACACTTAAAAGGAAGGAACACATGTTGCGCTTGCTTTGTGGCACTTTGAGTCCTTTATGGATAGGTTTTTAATATTTGTGACTTGTGCAGGAAAAATGTCAATATATATATAAAAAATGCACTTGAATAGATACATGAAACCTAAATCCAGGATATGATTTGGGTGGTTCAAGGATATACATGGATTTTTAGGTGTCTCTTTTCCCAACTTTTCTCTTTCCATTTTCAGGTAGAATGGTAGGGCGATTCACCGATTGATTGATTGAATTGTACCAGCAAATATAAGTTTATTTAGTACTGGGGCATTTGGAATAAAGTGCCTTGCCCAGGGACAGAACACAGGGCCAACTTGGCCTGGTTTGGGCAGGATTTGAACCTGAAGCGTTTTGGTCATGAATCATGAATGACTAAGAATAAAAAGAGAATGAAAATTGCTGTAAGGATATTTTCATATAACTGGGTTGTAATTGAATCACTGTAACAGAGTAACTTCTTTATATCTCGCCAGTATAAGCATAGTGAGACATAGATATCCCTTTTTCGGTGGTAACAACCTCTTCAGCGTTGAAGTTTTTGCATGTCAGATATGGGAGTGGTGTGGGATGAGGGGGTGAATACAACAGTGCAGGTATACAGATGAGACACTGGGGTCTGCAGAACACTTGTTTGTGAATTCAGAGTTGTCCAGGCCTAAAGATGACAGTGTTAAAGACCCCCTGGCGACAGTCAGGTTAGACTTTTTAAATTGAAGAATGATATGACTAAGTTTTGTGCATTTTTTATTTACTTGTTTTATTTACTTAATGCTTTTTGTTGTTAAAATCGGTAGAGGGGTACAAACTGCTGTAGGGGTAGGTGCATACTATAACAGCTACGAGCATTATGGTAAATTGCTAAGAGGTAATAATATTTAATAAACTGCCACTAGAACAGTTCTTTTAGTTTTTGTTAGTTTCAAAAGTTCACTACAAAAAATTACCAAGTTCAAAACATTTCAAAACTGTTTTGAAACAACTATAAATGTACAGGACACAGATGTATTCACACCATAGTAGTCATTTATTCAGATCAATGTGGTCACTGATGTTTTCACACCATAGTGGTCATTTATTCAGATCAATGAGGTCACTGATGTCTTCACACCATAGTGGTCATTTATTCAGATCAATGTGGTCACTGATGTCTTCACACCATAGTGGTCATTTATTCAGATCAATGTGGTCACTGATGTCTTCACACCATAGTGGTCATTTATTCAGATCAATGTGGTCACTGATGTTATCGGTAAAGAACTAAAAATGTACAACTATATGTTCAAGGTTTATGTCATTTTATTTTTTTCATTAAACGATGTATTTGGGCCATATCACCTTCAATGAGCACATTAGAAACTTTTCATTGTAATTACATTGACTGATTGGAGTACCTATATTACATTATTGTAATTACAAATAGGTAACAATATTTAATCAACTGCTGCTAGAAGAAGCAATTGAAGTTTTTGGTTCTAAAACTTCACTAAAAGATGACAAATTCCAGAACATTTTAATGTTGTTTTGAAACATCTCCTATAAAATGTACATGAGAGCACATGCGCAGGTGACTTCACATCATGGTGTACAAACCACAATAATCACTGATGTTATGGATGAGCAACTTCAACTTTACAAGTACATATTGAGCATCCATATTTAAGATAAAATGGGTATTTAATAAATCCTGGTATAGTCAGGTGTATTGAATTGTTATAATTTGTAATCATGAATACCATATATAATATGTACCAGCCGATCACTAATAGATCAGTATAGACCCAGATCAGCATCTGCATTAACTGGGTGTCAGATCTGGATCTATACAATGTTTATGTCGGTCCGATGGTTATTACACATTTCATGTTATTAGTGAATGAATTAGAAGGTTTTATAGTATTGTAACATTTAAAGCATTTAATCAACTGCCACATTAAGAATCAATTTAAATATTTTAGTTCTAAAACTTAACTAAAAGTCCAAAACACTTTAAAGCAATTGTAAACAACCCATATAAGTGTACACGAAAGCACATGCATGTGTGTCTTCACACCATGGTGTTTTATACAAACCACAGTAATCACTAATGTTTAGGATGAATAACCTCAACTTTACAACTACATGTAAATGTTTATGGGGTCAATTCTAAGCTTAATATGATTTTGTTTTACTTGGTCAGTTTTTGATGAAGTTTTGGAAACTAAAATAAATAAATTGCTCGTTTTAGTGGCAGTTGATTAAATATTTTTACCTATTTGTAATTACGATAATATAATATAGGTACTCCTATCTGTTATAATTAATTACAATGAATATTTTCTGCTGCGCTCATTCAGAGTTATACGGCCCAAGTACAAGGTGTATTGACCAAAAGGAGGACATACATCTTAAAGGTAAATTTTAAAAAATTGTGAATGTTGTTGACTTGGTCAATTTGTTTTATAAAGTTTTGCAAGCTATAGATAATAAATTGTTATAGTGGCAGTTGATTAAATATGTTTACCTATTTGTAACTGCAATCATGTACCATAAGTACTCGTGTCACAATTAATTACATTGTATAGCTGTGCTAATTTTAAGTCATTTGGCCAAATTACATGGTGTAATGACCAAGATGGGAACATAAATCTTCATGTACTGATCAGTTTGTTATATAATATGATAACAGTTAATCTCTATGGACAGGACATCTGTCTTAAAAGATCATTTTTGTTAGAAGGAGTGGTCTAGGTCTCAAGGAAGGTTTTAGTGTTTAAGTTGTGATTTATAATTTGTAATATAGTCTGTTGGATTCCTATTGTACCCATGTTTTGTACTTTCATTTCAAATTCACCAGCTTGAGCCAAGTTTTACTGCCACATAAATTTATCTAATGGATGTACATAATTACTCAAGAAATTTGGATTTTGTTCATGCATTTACTAATTTGTTAAAATCTTTATTATATATGTCTAAATTGGCAAAAGATACTCCCTTAAGTGACTGACCATTTAATTTTCAGGTAGAGATGAGAGGGGGCCAGGAATTTTCTTTTCAGGTAGGATATTTTTTTCTTTACCTCAAGAGCTTTTTTTAAAGCGACATAATTTATATAATAGTTCTTATTTTTTCTATAAAAGATAATTTTCTTATTTTCAAGCTATTTGAGGGCTGGAGATTTTTTTTCAACAAAAATCCCATGTCTCACCAGCCTGGAAAATGACATGGTTGGCACCTCAATTAGCAAAAGTGCTCAATTAAATGTGGAATGAGTGCTATTCTGGACACCACCAAAATCTGATCTCATACAAGTGAACACATGTAGTAGGGAGCCATGGTAGCTAGTTGGAAGAGCGTTGGACTCATAATCCAACGGGCGCGGGTTCGATACTCACCCAGGCCAGCCCGGGTCGGCTATTTCTGTTCTTCCTTAGGAAGGGCACTTAGCTTCCATTTCCTTAGCTTGATCTAGCCAATAATGTGTTAAAAATGCCATTGAAACCAACAAAACAAACAAAGAAATATATGCAGTTGTTTTCAAACATTCACCTGCAATTGACCAGCATTGAGGTCAAGCCATAAACTTGTCATCTGACTTACTGATCATAGCACAGATTTAAGTGCTTGATAATGTGAGGTCAGAATTGATTGTTGAAAATAGTGGAGATGATATATATATATATATATATATATATATATATATATATATATATATATATATATATATATATATATATATAGTGAACGTAGAAATTGCTATGCAAAATATGGCCAGCTATGAAAAACACTTTTTCAGTAAGGGGCTGACTATATAATTTTGGGTGTGGCAGGGTTTTACTTTTAAACCAGAATATTTTTTTCTTTTACCTCAAAGTAATTATTTTTTTCAGTTCACATAATGGTATAATAAATTCTTTTTCTTCTACAAATCAGAGCAAGAATATTTGTTTCAAGCTATTTGATGGCCAGAAATATGTTTCAAAAATTCTTCCCCAGGACCCCTCCTCAGAAAATTAAATGGTTGGTCATTAAGTGATGGAAAATTGCGATTCATCTTGGCTTGTTATGTATGCCGAAAGCAAAATGGATTTTGACAAAACGTGAAAAGAAAAATAGGTACCTATAGAAATCAAATGAACTATAAATGGGTGTTAATTTAACATCATATTCTGCAGAAAAGTTGACAATGGCTACATCATGATGACATTTTTATACAGTTCATTTATGTCCTTCCAACAATCATTAATTTCCGAACTCCATCCCCATCCTTTCTTCTATGGGTGGATTGAGTTTATAAGACTTGAAAATACTGTGTGTAGTGAAACCAGCATAAGTGATTAGTTTAATATAAAGGACATCTGCTTAAATTGGATACAATATTTGTGAACTCCTTTAATTTCAACATCTTATTTAACCTCCATATAGGATACCTTTCTACATAGAACACAATTGTTTGATACCTTCCATTTCTACAGAACAAATCACCAATCATTTACCAATGAACCACGGTAGCTTAGTTGGTAGAGCATTGTATTCATGATCAAAGAGTGGTGTGTCCAGTATCCATCCAGGTCAGCTCTGGTCTGCCACCATGGTGTGTCCTTGTGGGAGGTACTTGGCTCTTATTTCGTTGGCATGATATTGCCAATAATGTCTTAAAAGTGCCATTAAACCGACCAGTCATTTACCAATATTTAAGCCCCTATCAAAGTATATCAATGAAGATGAATGATGCAATAAGTACAAGAACATTTGTGCATCATCATATGGCCCTATACATAGCAATCACTTTTATGTCGTCATCAAATGTTATTTGCATATATTTCCTTCCTCCTATGATAGATTCTCATCATACTTGGCAGTAATCATTATGAAACTTACAAAAATCATTCTACAACACACTTGCTTGCCCATATGACCTTGGATTCAAGGTCACAGTTATAGAAAATTTGTGTTAAGGTTTTGGTTACAGGTTTTTGTTTGTTTATATTTTCTAAGTTTCTTAATTCGTTTTCTTCTTAATCAGGATGCATCATTATGAATCTAGGACAATTCATTCTACAACAGCAAAGCTATGTGTATCATGAACAGTTTTGTCAACGATATCTTCGACAGAATCGCTGCAGAAGCTTCAAGACTGGCACACTACAACAAGCGCTCTACGATCACTAGCAGACAGATCCAGACAGCTGTCCGACTTCTACCCGGTGAACCTGCTAAGCATGCCGTAAGCGAGGGAACCAAGGCTATTACAAAGTACACCAGTAGCAAGTAAACATAATGTGTAGATCCAAATATCAAAACAGCCCTTTTCAGAGCCATACATATCTCTAGGAAAGAAATATTTCTCGAGGTTGTCATGCTTCTAAAGAAGCAATAGTACCCTTTACATATATCAAAATCTAATTATAATAGACTTGCAAAAATAGAGAACCACCAAGCCAGGGTATGATGTTCTTCAAAACCCTTTACAAGTATTCGGTACTGTGCACACATTTGCAAAGAGGTGAATGAGAACGTCAAGCAAATAACAGCAATACTAACATTAGTATCGTTCTTCACTAGCAGCAAAGAAAAGTAAATAAGTACACATCCACAAAATACAAGAAATACAATACAATACAATAAAAAAAAAATAAAGTTCATTCACGCGGACGTGATCGAAAACATCCTTTTCCGAATCCTATATACAAGAAACCTTCTGATTGGTTAGGTTTTATGTAAGCGCCCTTCTGATTCGTCAACGCCACTGTGCATTTCAATTCCTCTTGGGGGTATAAATGCTAAGGTAGAAAGGACCAGAATCATTCCCCGTCATTTGCAGCTGGCCATCTGCAATGACGAAGATTTGAACAAGCTCCTATCCGGAGTGACCATTGCTCAGGGTGGTGTGTTGCCTAACATCCAGGCTGTTCTTCTGCCAAAGAAAACCAAGCAGGCTCCTGCAAAATAAGCCTTCTCTTGCTCTACAAGAATAGCAAAAATACAACACAAAAAAACCCACAATTATTCACCAAAAGGAATATGCCTGAATATTGGCAACTGGTAATGATTGAGATCACAAACACACGCACGCACTGACTAAACTCGATTTATTCTAATTAAAGTTATAGACTGTCAGAATTGTGTGACTCTCGATTCATTCTAATGAAAGTTATAGACTGTCGAAGTTGTGTGACTCTACACAAAATGTATATTTATTTTATATTTTGTTTGTTTCTGATGGACAGGTAAATTTTTGGAACAACCAATTAAAATATAGTCTGGTTTTGAGTCCCATCCTGATTACTAACCACTCAATGTACCGAGAAGAACCTCATAACATGATTATATGTGCTGTTACAAATTGTAGAAAGACCAAGTTTGCACTAGATTTGATCATCTGTCCAACACTTGTGCACAAGAAGATTTACAACAGAAAACGGATTTTAAGAGATGACAATGTAATTTTAATAGATCCCGGTAATAAATTACATAAACGGCTTAAACTACTTATATGTGTATACTAGGACTAGTTTTGGTTTTGTCGGGTTTAACGCCATTTTTCAGCACAAGATATGCTGCACATGGAGGCCAGTTATCAGGTAGAGAAAGAACCCGGTAAAATCCAGGGAAGAACCACTGACCCATGGGAAGCTACTGGCAAGCTTTCTCACATACCAATGTTTAGGGGTGAAACGATTAATCGATATATCGATGTATCGATACTTTTTCTATATCGATACCCATAGCGATACAAGAGGGGAAGAATTGATACAAAACGATACTTACTCTATGCAAGTTACTTTAATCTTCAGCAGTCGTGAATAATTATTAGTCATTTACATTTCATTTTTTAAATTGAGAATTCATCTGAAACAGCCTGAGCAAGTACATGCACTCATTTCTGTCAGTAAAAAATGAAAGCAATTGACAACACCAACTAGCCTTCTACAAATTAACACAAGGTGACTAACTCACGTGGCTCGAAATCTGCCTCCTTCTCCCGCCCTAATTCCATGCTAATTAGTTTATCTCGTCTGCATCTTCAGCCACTGATAACATATATCAACGGAAAGAAGACATTGCAGATTTCTTCCCTATGTATAATTTAAGTACTTTACTGATCATTTAATAACCACTTTTACGCGAAATCTATATGTTGCATCGCATCTTGTTTACTTGGATTGAATTAAAGGCTACACATCCGGTGTGTCACGCAGTGTTACATGTAATTCTGATTAGTGGTTATTGTTTGTTCAAGTCCAGGGTAAAACAATAATCACCAATCATAACTAACTGTAGCGTGTTCACTACGTGACATACTGGAAATATTGACATCCAAACTCTATCCAAATAGATACAAAGCAACATAGAAACCTCACACAAAAGTGACTATTAAATAATATGTGTAAAGTACTTAAATCGTACATGGCGAATAAGTTTGGAATATCTCCTTTTACGTTGATATATGTAATCAGCGACCGAACCTGCCGATGGGATATAAAAAAAAATATTTAAAAAAAAAAAAAAAAAAAAATAGCACAGAATCGGGAAGGGGGCAGATTCCTAACCGCACGAGTTATAGCCACCTCGTCAAGTTGTAGAAAGGGAGTGGGTGTTGTCAATAATTTCCTTTATCATTGACAGAAAGAAATGTCTGTGGCACCGGCAGTTGATTTGCATCTGCAGAAGTACAATGTGAAGGATTTGGCTATTTGTCATCTCCGCTCCCACACACTCAGATGTGTTCTAGATAAGAATTTCCTTGTACAAGGAAATTGCACTGTTTCTTCTGTTTTGAAGATAACACCGTAATCTCTTCAAAATTTAACTGAAGACGTGAAACTGGCAATAAGAAGTTTTAAAAACATTCATTCAATGTAAAACAAAGGGCGTGGTGACCAGGATGAGTCATGCATATGATCGAATGGAGCAGCCTGAAATGGCCTAAAGGGGTGAATAAAAATCACTAACAGCTAGTGTGTTTAGAAGTATTTTTTTTAAAAAATCTTGTCAAAGATGAGATTGGCATATGAACGGATGATAGGTCTTTGTTTGTTTGTAATCTGCATACTGGAAATACACCAAATATGTCAACCCAACCCCAACCCCACCCCCCAAAAAAAAAAAAAACAAACAATGGCACGACCCTACCATTGACAGACATTCTTAAGATGAAAAGACCATCAAGTTGATATGTGTATCGATAATGTATCGTATATCGTAGGCTGTGTATCGAGAATCGTATCGATGCGTGGCAGGGGTGTATCGTTTCACCCCTAGCCGTGTTACATACACATACTCACATACCCATTTCTCACATACCCATGTTGGTCGAGCCGAGACGAGAACTCACGTCGACAGAGGTGAGTAATGCTAGTGATCTGTAAAGGTGAACGCCTTAGTCCATACGGGGCCCTGTATACATGGTAACTAACACTTTGTTTCTTATAGACGATTGTCTGAATCCAGATTGTGTAAAAGAGAAAGTAACAAACTTAACAAAGCTAGCATTCAGTGGTAGGCATTATGGAACACCTTTATGGGTAATAGTACAAAAGTATAACTGTCATAAAGGAGCTTCGAGAAAATCTTAGATTTACTCAAAAGATAAAAAGTATATGGAAACATTTTTAATGAAAATGGTGAAGTACCAGCCGTTATTATAGATGAAATAGTTAAAAGTTAAAAGAAAACAACATAAATGAACTTCTAATGAGCCTGGAATATCTGTTTGATTAGAAAGTGGTCGGAAATCAGACTCGCAAGAGATTAACTAGTTAGACTCAGGTAAAGTATTCATGTTATCAACTATATAACATTTATGATGATATGGTGAAAAAACAAACTTATTTATCGCGAAATTTTATATCTCGTGATGGTATGATCAAATTAAATTCATTTCTTGATGATATATAGTTTGGTTAAATAAACAATCTGCATACATGTCTAATTTTAGATTCTTGTTAACAACAGATTTCTTAATACTTTGCATAGTTTTGTTTTTCGTAAGTCAGTCTTACAATAATGTAGCTTACTACTAAGACCACACAATTCTTGTATTGGCCATTCATCACAACTTTAAATAATCCAACCATTTTTTTTTAATCGCTTGTGTTGTAAAACTCTACATTTTTGTTCATGTTGTTGTAGAAGTTGTCTGATTCAACACGTATGCACATAGAATTTGTGTCAATCACTAAAAGTTTAATTTTATCGTCATATTGGTTCTTCAGGGTTCGTATGCTTTCCGGAAAACCTTGACAATACTGAATTTTGGCTTTTTAAATTCGGTGCCTTAAAAACCTTGACAATTGACATTTTAGTTTTAAGTCTTTAAAAAGGTCTTTAAAACCATTTTTGCCCCCTCCAAAATAATTTTGGGTTATTTTTGTCATATGATTCCGGAAATGCCTTCATAATTGGTTTATCTCAATAATCCTACTCTGTTCTGCGGCTAATTTCCAGGGTTTAAAATTTTTTTTTTTTTTTTTTTTTTTTTTTTTTTTATCACATGTTATTCCATATATGATTTTCACTTTTACTGTCCATATTTGAGGACCTGGATATTTATATTTTTGAGCCCTGGAATGCCCTGGAAAAGTCCTTAAATTTCACTCGAGTCGACGCGTATGAACCCTGGATCTTGAGATTGTTTTAGCAGAAGTCAAATATAAGCAACTTACGTCTGGCACTATAAAACCACCATAAATTGGTTTTAATTTATTTTCTTCTTTTTTGAACTAAGTAATACCATATTTTCTCCAATTATTATTCTTCTTACAAAGGAAGTATCATTTTAAAGTTTAATATATTTTTGTTTCTTCATTACTTATTTTTGCATTAGTTCTTTAATTTTTCATCTTTCTTCCGAAGACAGCATTATTCGTTAACTGAAAAAAGTCTTTTTCAAATCCATTAGTTGTCTTTGTTCTTAAAGATATATTCACTTCTGTATATGTCTTTAGCTATGGTTCTTAATCGAATATAATTGCTATTTGTTTATATTTTAGTTTTATTTCCACCTGAACATATAAAGTCAAATTACGATAGTGAATAACATATCTTTCTTTGTTTTTCTAACGTGCATATTAACTTGGCTTCTGGTGGTTTTGTACCGTTTGTATCATCTATTTCTTTTGTAATGGAGATAAATCATCCTTATTAGGATTGAGTTTTTCTGGTGCAGGGGGATAATCTTTAAAATAATCGTGCAAATGCATTGGTGTTTCTGAACCAACTGTAAAAATTCATCCAGTTTTATAATTATCACTCCAAGACATTATATTTTCTTCCATTCGTTTTAATGGTTCTCTGTCGGCCCATTTAAAGTTTCTTACGGGAATTGGTTGACGCATGGCCGAATCATACAAGTTGTGGAAGTTTGATGCATAATCTATGACTCTGACCTTGATGAATCATCTTCTCCATCATCTTTTGTGTGACCTTCGCTGTCCACATAATGCTCATGATTTGATTTGGTATATATATATTTAGTATCATATTTATTCCTCCTCTGATTCTAGATTCAGTCATTAAAACATATTATAATATGTTAGCAATTTTAATTCTACCGTAGTTATTGTCAAACTAGCATCATGAGCTACTCCTAGGGCACTAAAATAATGTGCTGGATCTAGTTAGTAGTTATTCACCCACACAGATCGGAATTCTTCAAAACAAAACAATAAAGTATATTTCGTTACGTCGTAGTCATGAAGATCACCATGAGAATTTAATTTAAAATGTTTCATTAAATCTTGAACATACTGGTGGTAGTCTTCTTCATTAATTCTTGATTTAGTTAGCTTTGAATACTATTTTCTATTGGTGGTACTTCAGCTGCATTAAATCATTCAAATGAATCCATGTATTCGTGTGGATAAATATCTTTTCTCAAAAATGTGGGTTCCATTCTTCTGTCTTTGCTACCTTTGCCATCTCCCTTGGATAAGCTATATTTTTTATTGCTTTTGTAAATTTATGATTGTTTAGATTCTTAGCAACTCGATCTAGTGATTGGACTACAAACTGATAAATGTCTAGAAATCTTTTCTTTTTTCCCCACTGTACATATGCTTAAAAATGATGTACAAAAATGTCAGGACCTGGATGTCAAACCTTGTGATTTGTTCTTTGTTTTGGGTTGTATGGCACAGCAAAAAGTAAAGGTTAAAGGTCGTGAGTACAACACGATAACGCCTGAACCAATGCAGCTCTTAACAAGTGGTACAATCGGGCCTGCTGTCGCCTGGCTTACGTAACTTAACAGTTGACCATTTCACTAAGCAGGCTTTATGTAGTATTATAAGAACACAATCTATGTAAACTATCTCACAAGCTTAACATCAGTTCGATTTTTATCTATTTAACTACATTCCGATTAAAAAAAAAAGATAAAAGCATAATTAATATGCATAGTCTTTTGCTCATAATCGAAATCATTCCAGGTCGTCTTTAAAAGTTAAGCTTACAGGAGCTTTAATTTGTGGTCTACAGAGGCACATGAGTTTCTCACAAATTGAAAATATAATTCACAAGAGTGTTTTTTGTTAAGGTTTATTTTGTTTTTATATTTTCACTCTTGATAATTAAATTTGGAAGTGTGTCATGAGAACAGCATACTGGATTATACTTTGATTATTAAAATCTCAAAATAACAATATATAAATTTCATTTTTTTAAAAATTGGTAATGGCAATTACTATATGAAATGCCATAAATAATGCACAATAGATGTGACAAAAAGAATGACAAATGTCGCAGGCATTTAATCATGGCAATATTAGCAAGAGTCAAACTGTATTTCACCAAAGATGTCAAACATCCTTCAAAATATTAAAGAATTTCAAATATGCTAACAAAAGTTTAAATAATTCTTTGCAAATAAATGTATAAACATAGACATTCGTTTTGCAAGAAATTTATTCTTATTGGAGCAAAATAAATATAGAAAAACACGCAGTTACTTGCAAACAAGTATCTATACTTGTGTAAAAAGAAATTATGGCCCTTAATTACAACACTGCACATAGTTTATGCTAGCCTGCAATAGTACATTGTCTCTAACAATATTTCCATTTATACTTGTATTCAGTTATAAAGGACAGAGCATTCATTTTAAGCCCTAAAGGTTATTTGTTTGCCAAGTTGTATCACTTGTTCTTTTGTAACATCTTATATTCTATTGTTTTTTAAATCTGGTTTCCATAATGTTTGCAAAGGGAAGAATTATATGTAACCCCGATTCCCAACAGCCAGTATCGTGTGTTACATCCATTGCTTTAGAGAGTTTTATGCATATCTAATCGATAATGCGTGTTTAAATCCATGAAGGTACGTTGTACTTTATATTCTTGTCACTTGTAAACATTTTTTTGCAAGAATATTAGTTCAAGGCCAGTCTTGTTGACAGTTAGACTGGGTTTTGTTTTCCATTGTATTGCTTCACATCCTGTTATGATATATGTCCATTGAAAATGTGTATAAATCGGGATTTGGTCAGCAAATAAGTCATTCCTGTTTTAGATCAGTCTGTTGGAACCCATTTGTGATCAGATTTTACATTGTGCCGTTGAAATCAGATATAATTCGAGAGGAATTATTTATTTAATTCATTGGAATTACTGAAGTGCACATTGACTTTTGAATTAATACATTACTATGGACTTTTGTGGACTCGTTCAAAAACATTTTGGATTGTATCATTGTGTTTTATCAGGACATTCAAGCCTATTGGAACGCATTCGGAACATTCTATATTTTTGGACTTGTGACTTGTGATTAGGATACTTAGGATTATTTTAAATTTAATTCACAATATTGTAAGTATCTCTTGAATTTCACTTTATATTGTAGAGAAATATATTGCTTGTTAATATTACTTACATTGTTGGTTTCACTTTCTTTCTGTTACATATGTTTAAGGTCTCGAGTCGTAACAAGAGAAGACAATGGTATGCATAACATCATATATGATAATGTAGGTTAAGTACTGGAATTCAGCCTTTACATCTTTGAAAAGACATAGAAAATACAATATTTACACACGGAATGTACGTACCTTGAATATTGGCTTCTAAAGAAAGCAGAACATATGAAACAATATCAGTCTAGAGCACTGAAATTCACTCTAAAGACGTAATTAGAACTTACAAAAAAGAAACAGTAATTTAGTTTAAACATATTTTATTGCCATAAATTTTAACAAATGGAATTGGGCTACAAGTTCTCACAACTTAGAATAAGCCCTTCCCTTGCAATCGATAAAAAGTTTATATGGATAGCGGCAGTAAATTAATATGATTTCATACAATTAAATGTAAACACACATGATTCAGGTAAAAAAGGTGAGAGAGAGAGAGGGCGAGAGAGAGAGAGAGAGAGAGGAATACATTAATGAATTAGTGATGAATTAATGATAGTGGCAGTAGTTGGACAAGACTACATACACCAAAATTAATTCAGTGGATAACAATTAAGAAAAAAATGCCTTTCTTAATTAAAATTATCAGTAATTAATTGAGTAGAGAAATCAAATTATGAATACTCCTTAATTATGTAAATAGTTTCGTGTCATTAATATATTTTTGGAACAAGTCAAAAAAGAGATTATTAAAGTTCGCTGTAAAATCAAATGATCCGTATAACAAATTATTTGTAGTCGCTGGTATTTAGATTCTGAACCAGTTTCCTACGCTGTTCGATATAGTATTTGCAAGTAAAAAATATGTAACAGTATGCATTTTCTATATCATCACCAGAAGCACGTAATGGATTATCTCTCATATAATTACAATATAAATCATTATGTATATCACTACAGTTTTTTTCTAATTTTAGTATGCAGAATAGATAATTTTCTGTTACCAACGAAAAAATGGGCAGGCACATGTGTTGTCTTAGTCCCCATTTTACTTCTGAAGATAAAATAGTTACTTTCACCTTTTATGAAATCTGGGAGTGAGTTCCAAACATGAATAGTAGAGTGTAGGAATGAGTTTCTACTTATTTCGAGTCTGGCATTAATTCGATTAGAATTATTCCTATTTCTAAGATTATACCTGTTTGTCTCACCAACCAGTGGTAGTAGAAGTTCAGCAAGATAATAAGTAGGAGAGACTCCGAATCCTATTTTATAAAAGTAACATAGTTTATGAAACTTTCGTATATCTGCCAAGGTAGACCAACCAGTTTCTTCATAAATTGTATGACACGAGACACTTCTAGTAAGCCCAGTTATAATTCTCATTGCTTCTATTTTTTATTTTTCTCATTTAAGAGAGTTTTCGGCCGAACAACCATCCCATACACAACAGCGTATTCTAGTAAGGGGTGGATGCATGTAAAATATATCCTTTCTAAAGTCTTTCGGCTAAATTTATATTTAAGTATTTTCAAGGCAGTTATCATTTTTGAGGTCGACATAAATATGTTATCGATATGTTTGGTCCAGTTGCATAGACTACTAAAAGTTACGCCAAATGGAACTCAACAAAAGGTAGGATTTCGTTTTTGAATTTTAGTTCAGGTAAAACCGGTTCTAGCTTAAGCGAGAATAACATTGCCTCAGTTTTGCTTGGACTGAAGTCAACTAACCACGTTCTTGACCAATTGTCAACCGTTTGGAAATATGTGTTCAGAATATATTCAATTTCGTAAGTATCATTAGATGAATACGCCAGTGAGCTATCCTCAGCAAAATGTCTCGTTGCACTCAGGATGTCGTTGCCTATAGACTTAATATACACAATAAATAATAATGGACCTAAAACAGAGCCCTCTGGTACGCCAGCCGCAACATAATGGCTACTTGATTCGGCAGTATTTATAAAAACTGTTTGAAGTCTGTTCGATAGGAAGTCAGAGAACCAATCAATAAGATAGCTATCAATATCACTGAACTGTAAATTAAGTATAAAACCTTTATGCCAAACCCGATCTAATGCTTTAGAGACATCGCAAAAGCCCACACACATGTCATCCTTGTTATCAAGCGCAGTACATGTACTATGGTACATGTCTATGAGCTGAAATACTGTAGAATTTTTGGGAAGAAAACCGGATTGATATTTGAATATAAGATCATTTGAGTGTAGGTGATTGTAGAGATGCATAAAAATAATTCTTTCCATAACTTTCCCAACACAACTCCGTAATGAAATAGGTCTGTAATTTGAAGGATCGGTGGTACATCCCTTTTTACACACTGGCATTACTTTCGCGGTTTTCCATAAAGATGGGAACACTTTTTTTAGCAAAGGACACGTTGAATAGAACAGAGAGTGGTTTAACAATGAATGCGACGGTTCCTTTGAGCATGTGGTGACTTATTTTATGGACTCCACATGCTTTTTGGGTTGGTAGCGTGTTGATTGCATCAAAAACGTCTTGTTCTGTTATTAATATATTAGGTAGTTTCTTATTAGTTTTCAAGTGTATATCTGGTAGATTGACATAGGTGTCATCAACCTTTGCTGACATTCTGCTTTTTTTTGCGATCTGAAAATGCTACATGTAACGATCTACTCGCATTAATGCTCCTTAATGTGGGTATTGAGGTTGAAAACTTTTCTTTGACAAAATGACGCACAAGTTTCCAATAATCTATTGAGTTTACACCAATAGAATCAATATTCTCCAAGTTACGAATAAATTTTTCCTTTGCTCTTTTTTTCTGGTTATTGACTTTGTAACGTAATATTTTGTATTTTCCCCAGTGACTTGGATTATTACTATTAATAGGCATTCTTTTCATGCGGTCGCGCTTCCTGCTTGTTCTTCGAATTGTGCTGTGATACCAACATTTGTCTCTCATCCGAAATTGCTATGCGAAAAGGTATACAATCTTTAGCAAATTGAATATACGACGAAGTAAATATTGCAACAGCATTATTGACATCACCACAAGTTCCAAACTTAGTTGTCCAGTCAATTCATGTTATAAGATTATTAAATGTTTGGAAATCCGCTTTATTATAAAGCCATATTTCTCTCTTATACCAGGTAGTATATTCATCCCGCCGCCGAATAATTAAGTAGGAGGCCTTGTGATCACTTACATTTGCATCAACAGAGATAATTCCAAAATAAAGAACATCTATGGATGGAGATATAATGGATCTATCAGAGTTGAAGTTTGGTCGGATCAGTTATTATATTTTGCATGTCATTAAGCATCACCACCTCTCTGAGACCCCTGAATTCAGCACTGAGTAGGTACTCGTTTAAATCACCCATAATTATAATATTATCACAGACACTGAAGCCTCGCTCAATGGTGATATTCAACGAGTCCCAGAAGTCTGACGCCGCAGATGGAAGACGGTAGATTGCAAGTAATAGATATTTCACACCTTTTACACATATTTCTATCCCTATCCCTTCAAGGTTACGTATCAACAGATCTGTACATGTTTGAAAATAAAATTGTCTGAAATGTAGACCATTACACCTCCCCCACGATGTGTTAGATCACACCTAATTGGTTTATGATAACCATCTAACTTAAGATCGTCATCAGTAATGTTATCATCTAGATGAGTCTCTGTAAGTGCAATTATGTCAAAATCTTCAAAATATGTAGCAATGAAATCTAATTTATGGTGAACAGATCTAATATTTAAATGTACAAAAGATAACGTACTATGCGTTGATGACGTAATTGAACAATTGTAGCTGGTAGGAATGAGATGAATCTGAATCTGATACAAATATTGGGCCTGGATTCAGCTCAATGTCCCCGTATGATATAAGAACTAGAAACATCCATAATATACAAATGATCAAATTTTTGAACACTAGATTTGCAAAATTATTATACCTTAGATTAATTGTATCATATATGTTAATACTACTGACATGTAGCAAAAATTCTGATAATTCAACATTGCAACATATGAACGGTACAAGAAGAAGCCAACTGAACATTATTATAACAGCGTCTTTCCCCAATGTAATAAGGAGATTGGTGAATACAACATAATTACAGTTCAGCCTTTTCTTACTCAGTACAATTCTAGCTCTAATGAAGAAAAGTTCGATGATTATCCTATGTGAAATATTAGAACAAGACATAACGTACTGTATAATTTAACGTCAATGATAAGACGGACCTTGCCTCGTGATTTAACTCGACGGAACACATTTCATAAAATGTAACATATACAATGCAACATGCCACGGTCAAAAGTAGAATGAAGAAATGCAAAGTTGGAATAACAGAACGAAGGAAGAATTAATACATAGATACTCAAAGACGAAACAAACAAAATAATATATGACTGTATGAGTGTTGATTTGGGATAATAATTCAAATGAGCAATCTGCAACGGAAAATCGTAAAGAATTCAAAAGAACTGATAAAAAATAGCATTTTTTTTAAAGAACAAAAATAGATGAGAGAGAGAGAGAGAGAGAGAGAGAGAGAGAGAGAGAGATAACAGGGACATTCCAGGGTATGCACGTGATGAATAAAGAATACACATGGCGAAGTCACCGTTAATTTAAATGAGGAAAAAAAAAGGCAAACACGGGAAATAGGTAATTACATACACAAATGACTAATGTAACTGAAACTTAATTTACCAAAATAAAAGCATTTCACACATTCATTACTTGTGTATTAATGCAGTAACCCATGATGGAAGAACATAAATTAATATACAATTCTGTGACGAAAAACAAAATCAGGATATAAGAGTTACAAATATACAATTTTTCTTTTTCTCCCACCCCCTCCCCCCATATTACTTTTCTTTACCATGAACAAGGCTATTAGGTCAATATGGATCATCTCGCCATACCATGAACAAGGCTACTAGAACAGTTACGCTCACGCACACGAATAATTCGTGCGCACCTCTCACGACAGTACAATGTTAAGTTATGCGTGTAACATAAATAACACAGGTAACCGAGATTGAGAACGTAATGAATGCGAATGGCTGAGACTGATGGAATAAACAATTTGAAGATAAATACATAAATAATTTATATGACATGTAGTTACAGCAGAACACGTAGTTAAGGCGCAATTAACAATGTTAGAGAAAACAGATTTTGTAGATAATCATTAATAGGTATTATATGTAAGACCAATGGACAGAAGATTGGTTTTTATTAATAATAGGTTAATTATGGTGTGGATGTTAGTGTATTCGTAACTATTGCGGTAAGTCAGATCAAAATACATGTAATAAACACAAGATAATACAACATGAAATACAGACTAATTCAAATTTCAAGACAGAATCTAGTAAGTAAATAGTTGTTAGATAATGAAGGCATATAAGAACAGATGGAAAAAGCGGAGATAAATTGACAGACTTAAAACCTACATGGCCAATTTTAAAGCCAAATTATAGCCATCGTTGCTAAACAAAATTACTCTATACTACTACCAATACTTTTTCTTATGGTCGGGATAAACCTGGGTAGACAACATTAATTCTTTACTTGTTATTGGTAACTGAGTCTGTATCTCTTTAATTATTACCAGGGACTTGATGAGTATCCATTTCAGTCCCCTGAGAAGGAGGTGGTGGAAGGGCTTGTGGGATGTCATCAAAGGTTGACACTTCATGTCTCTTCCCATCTGAGGGGGGCCCCGGGTGACCGAATGGTATAAGGCGCTCGCCTTTACCGATCACTGCCATCTCACCTCTGTCCGCGTGTGTTCGAGTCTTGGGCTCGGCCATAGTGGTTATGTGAGAAAGCTTGCCAGTAGCTTCCCGTGGGTCGGTGGTTCTTCCCGGGTTCTTCCTCCACCAAATATACTGGCCGCCATGTATAGCCTATCTTGTGCTGAAAAATGGCGTTAAACCCATAAAACCATAAACCATCTGAAGTTTCTTTGTAGATGACTTTGCCACCAAATGTCCAGAAGAATGAATCTTTTTGGATTTTTTTTAATTGGATTAATTTCTCCACCAGTTTGTGGCGTTGATTGGTCAGTTCCTCTGAGATAAAGATTTTGTCTTCATTTCCCTTCACCCTTTTATGATTTGTTAGAATCTTGACCCTCATCTTGTATGCTCTAAATTTGACTATTATCGGTGCCTTCCCATCCCTAACCTTCTCACAAAGGTGTGATCTGTCTAGGTCCTCAGGATTACAGTAAATTTTTTAACTTTTTGGGAATGTTTCGCATACAAGACTGTCTGATTTGATTTTTCCCGTGTTGGGGTCAACTTTCACCGGCACATTATGTACACGAATATTATATCTTCGTGAGTACTGCTCTAGGGCGTCATATTTTTGTTTCCAGTATATTTATTGAAGTCTGTAGCTTGGAGATTTGCTTATCCTTTTGTATCTGTTTATCGTGCAAAGGGGTCAAGGTTTGGTGTACATGAGTGGATACATGTCTAGACAACGCCTGATGAAAAAAGTGAGTGGGCGATTCTTCAATTGCCTTTTCAATAGCCGGTTTTAAGGCCTCAATAAATGCTGGTAATATTTTCTCTAGAAATTGTGGACTTTGCAGACAGTCTCTCACAACACTACTCAAATCCACATTTAAAGAAACACCTTTCTCAGAGAGATTCATGTTTATATTTGTCCTTTTTGCAGAATGAATATTTGTCCTTTTTTACAGTATGAATATTTGTCCTTTTCTACGGTATGAATATTTGTCCTTTTCTACAGTATGAATATTTGTCCTTTTCTACAGTATGAATATTTGTCCTTTTCTACAGAATGAATATGTCCTTTTTTACAGTATGAATATTTGTCCTTTTCTACAGTATGAATATTGTCCTTTTCTACAGTATGAATATTTGTCCTTTTCTACAGAATGAATATTTGTCCTTTTCTACAGTATGAATATTTGTCCTTTTCTACAGTATGAATATTTGTCCTTTTCTACAGTATGAATATTTGTCCTTTTCTACAGTATGAATATTTGTCCTTTTCTACAGTATGAATATTTGTCCTTTTCTACAGTATGAATATTTGTCCTTTTTTACAGTATGAATATTTGTCCTTTTCTACAGTATGAATACTATCTGGTGAATTCCTCAAGCTACATTCGCTGTTATCACCGAGTGCACATTTGAGCTCCGACATGTACGTACTGCATGTGCAAACAATGAAACGATCAATAAACCACCTAAATCAGATCATCAATAACACTTTTGTCTCAGTTTATCTTAATCGTGCATTAGGAGCATCTTACTCTGAATCACACAAATTGAAAAATCAATTATATCACCACCACGTTAGATTTTCACTGCCACTACTCGCTGGTGTCCACCTAGCCGCCGCCATGTTGAGTTCAGTAATATGGTATGGCTAGCTAGCTAATTACCATACCCATATATGTACGCATACATTTAGAGCGTTTTTGTATATCACTGATCCAAAGTTTTGAACAGTTATTCCACTGATCATAGCCATTTGTTTATGCTTTTTCTCTCTTCTTCGTTTTTTTCTTTCCTCTTTTTTTGGCCTTGACACTGAAGATATGACCTCCAATGTGGTACACAGCACGTCTTCTAATGACGATGTATACGCATACCAAGTTTCATTCCTTAATCACAATCACCTTTAAACTTATACAGCGAAAAAGAATGTTTTAAAAGGTGGAGGGGGGGGGGCAATAACGCATAAAGAATGGTATTCCACTTTTAAAGAGTGCAAATTATTCTTAGATATTGCTATTCGTGGCTCTATTTACTAAACAGACTGCTCTAAATAATCTGTGTAATATTATTCTGCATTTCCTTTTCTTTATATGTTACTAGAGAATTTATGTCAACATCTAAAACATTTTTTTAGGAATTGTAGTGATTACCTTTTAAATGCATTTCTACTACTGTTTCAGGTATTGCGATCAGTGGCACAATATCCAATGGATATAATTACTAGGCTAATCAGTCACCTAAATATGAGTTGCCTCCCTTGACATGTAAAGAAGAACAAAACCATTCACGTTTGATACATTTCAGCGCAGCCAATTTGCTAAATAGTCGTATAGTGCTGAAGTCGCATGGCTTTAGATCCAAATAACATACGCTAACATTTAAGTTGCACAGCGAGCGGGTGGGGGTGCTATAGACCGTGTTAAGTTTCTCAAACTTATGCCTATTTGCCAAGTTCCCAGTCCAAGTTGCGTCATTCGTATTCCTAACAGATTTCATAGTTGTACATAATGCTTATACATGTTTTAGACGATTGTACTTACAGTAGCCAATGTCTAACAGTTGCAGATAACGGATAGAGATGTATATGAGAGTTCATATATATATATATATATATATATATATATATATATATATATATATATATATATATATATATATATATATATATATATATATATATATATATATTGTTTTTTTGAAGCACTTCTGAATTAGATGAATAAATTATATCAGTCATGAGTCATATTTGATCTGGGAAAGAAAAAAGAAATATGACTAGATTTTATATGTCCTGAAAGTCTCTACTGTGGTTGAAAGCTTTGTGTACATCCTGCAACACAATGACATGGCGGCAAACAAACCATCGTGCTGATGTAGAATGGACACCTCGAGCACAAACAGTTCTGCATCAGTCTGTGCTTCAATGAAGCGTTAGGATACAGGGGCCTTGCGGCAGGCACTGGTCGTATGGAATATCTCCTCCGAGGAAAAAATTTTGCATAACCATTTTAATTGCTATTTAATCAGGAAAGCATGTTGACAATACGTTGTTGTTGTGTTTTCCTTTTTTTAGTTGTTGTTGATTTTTTATGATATTGCATAATATTTCTTTTTCATACGGATGACGCATTATCGCTTCCTTTTTAAAAATATTTTAAAGGTGTGTCTGTGTGTGAGTGTGTGTGTGTGTGTGCGTGAACTAGCATCGGCCACTTATGTAACTGAGATGCAAGTAAATGCCTGTTCCCATCTCCGACCATTGAAGAAACGTTTGTAGTGCTAGATGACTACTAACTTTTTTAAAACAAGTACAGATGATCAACACATGAACAAAACAATCAGAATTGGTAAAAAAAAAACAACTAAATTTTGGTTGGGGCAACCTCAGGCCAACTATGTGAAGAATGTAAGGGAATCAATCAACTGGTATGTTTTACAACTATCCGCCAACGTTGGGTCACTGTTGTATAAAATACTGTTGCTGTTGCAACAATTCGCTAACGTCGGGCTATTGTTGTAAGAAATACTGTTGGTTTTACAACAATCAGCTAAGGTTGGACCATTATTGTAAATAATACTGTTGGCATTACAACAATCTGCCAACGTCGGATCTTTGCTATATAAGATACTGTTGGCGTTGCAACAATCGACCAACGTGGGGCCATTGTAGTAAAATATACTGTTAGCATTACAGAAATGTTCCAATGTTGAGCCATTGATGTAAAACAAATATGGTTGGCCTTACAATAATCCGCTATGGCTGGGCCAGTGATGTAAAAATACTGTTTTGCAATAATGCACCGACGCTGGGCCAATATTAACAAACCCAACGCCAAGCAATAGCCAACAATACGACCCAATGCCAACGTGTGCATACTCTCTGAGTTTATAGTGCTACAAGGAGCCCCGGGTAGCCGAGTGGTCTAAGGCGCCCGCCTTTACAAATCACTCATACATCTCACCTCTGTCCGCATGAGTTCGAGTCTCAGCTCGACCAGCGTGGGTATGTGAGAAAGCTTGCCAGTAGCTTCCCGTCGGTCGGTGGTTCTTTCTGTTGTCTTCCCCCACCAAATATACTGGCCGCCATGTATAGCCTATCATGAAACGCTGAAAAAGGCGTTAAACCCCACAAAAGCAAACGAAACTATTATAGTGCTACAAACGCACAATGTAGGCTGTGCCTTGAGCAGGTGCCATGGTATTATTTATATACTACAAATAATATCTGCGACGTCGAAGCCTCACCGAAAGTGAACTTTCAAAGAAACATGTAAGCAGTAAACATGTTATCGCACATAACAAGTGCAGTGAATATGTCCTCGTATTTTACATGATCATAAAGACTCTGGTAAAAGCCATTAAGCCATTAAGTTTTGGCTGTCGTGGTTTTCCAAGTTTTGCCTTATTTTCTGGGTTCAGAACGTCTATTACATAGTCTGGTTTGACGGTATCATATACTGTCGAAACAGACTGTATAATAGATGATGTGTTTTCGTACCTGTGCACCTAATATGCACAAGCCGTTTTAGTTTGCTGTCTTGCAGGAAGAAGTAAGACCAGCCAGCTTGTTCATCTGCCATAGAATCCATTTCATCAGCTGACAATGTTCTCCAGTATTCAACAGTACCTGCTTCATGGTTATATTTATGTAAGCAGCCAACACAGGCTTCCTTAAACCTTAGTGTAGTTTAATATTCTCCTGGTACATTATGCATCAAGTATTTGTTTATTTTTCTCATTAGGTATCCCTAGTCAAGCTGTGGTGGATTTTAAAATTATTACAGATTGAATTAAATTGTTTTACATCCATGTTATTGTTGTTTGATTTGAATACATCCTCATCAGGTAAATGTATTTTTATACTCAGACAACAGGTTTCGCATCAGGAAATAAACATGAAACATGTAAACAAATTTAATTGATGTAGAAACGAAATTCTCAAAGAAATATTACGGTCCAAATGAAACAGTTTAATTTATTCTGCCAAATTCTCAACTCATAATGTGCTCTGTTTGTTCACTGAGGCATTATTATAAAATATTAAAGTGTAGTTATCAAAATGTTTAATGGACTGTATGTAAAAATTTATTTTCAGTGTAGTTAGTTTTTTTTCTCGTTAAATATGCTTAATATGTTAACTTAGTTAATGTGTGTTAATCAATTTAATGTTTATTAATTGAAAGCGGGACATTGGTAAATTGCTACACTAGTTCGTTTGTTTGTTTTAAATATTAAGTCAATCACCGGAGGCTACGATGTGCTCTGCACGTGTGCCGGATTCAGAGTGTCCCAAATGAATTATTAGTAGATTCTGTTACTTTAGGACTAGAGTCTATTACTTTAGGACTAGAGTCTATTACTTTAGGACTAGAGCCTATTACGTTAGGACTAGAGTCTATTACTTTAGGACTAGAGCCTATTACGTTAGGGCTAGAGTATTCCAATGTTATCGCCGTGCTCCTAAACGTGTGCCGAAGGTACATCTACGCGCCAAGCTTCCGCCGCTTCTATAATGTCTACGAGTAAATTTAGTTCAGTCCATTATTTAGACTTAAACAAATTACATGAAATTGTTTTTCCGTATGCAATACCATGAATGCCTTGTTCTTCCAAATTCACTTGTAATTATTTCTCGATTTCTTTCTTTGATCTTTTTAATTTCCTCCAATGTAACATCATTTTAATATCGTTGATTTTACACTGCGCATATATGGTATTTTGTATTTCATTTGTTTCTCTCCTCTATCAGATTTTCTCCGTTGCATTTGGAACATTTTACAACTGATTGTATTTCAATATTTGATTGACGCATTTACTTGTGCAGTTTAATTTCAGTTACTACTATATGTAAAAGGAAAGTTCTGAAGGAAAATAAGCGTGCCATCAAAAACTGTATATCTACACACTGGAAAAAATAGTGTTCTAATTTTACCTAATTTTGTGAGAATTGTTTGTAACTGGAGCCTTAATAGATGCACTGAAATTGTACAAGGTACAATATTATCACTCCCCGCCCCCCCCCCCCCCATTTTTTTTTTAATTTATGGTACAGTTGCAGCATCTTTTCTTAATAAAATTCGAGAGAAGTTTAAATGTCTACATGATTGCATCAAGATTTAGGCGATTTTCATTACCTCGTGAATTGGTTAAAATCCCATAGACTCGATTGAAGTCTGTTATATTTTATATGTTTTTCAACGTTTTGGAGACGTAGTAGAAATCAACTTCATATTTTTTGATATAATCCCTTTTCATTTCTTACGTGATGTCCTTTATTATCCTGCTATGGCACAGTGTATATTGTAGCCCCTGTGATGTTTTTCATATGTACCATTATGTTACTTACTGGCAATGTTTTTGATGTATTTGATTTTTGTCCCTCTTATATATTGCATGTTTGAATTCCATTATGTTTAAAGTATTGTCTTTTTCCACATCTGTCACATTCCAGAAAATCGTTAGCTTTGAAAAACTCAGAGTTTTCATGCTCCTTAATAGTGTATTGTGCTTCTTCTATCTCAGGTGGAGCTGTGTACTTTTGGTAGATCATTTATTTTGATGGTATAATATTTTCATCTGTTTTCCAACTATTAAATGAGCTATCATGTCCTTTCCATTTAACGAGTATATACTTTTGCTGCTCATGCGTTTAATTTCCTTTTATCTGTTCAACTTTGCACATGTTAGTTTATTTGCTGTTTAGAGATAACTCTTGTTCGTAAAACATGCCCTCAATATCCTTTCCCTTAAAATCTTCCAGTTTGCAAAAGATTGGATCACCTAAAATTGCTTGCTTGATTTTAAATATTTCCTCCGTAAAGTTATAAAGGTAGCCTCTTGCAAGGATTATTGAGTATTTTTATACTTTGACGGTTTCACCTATTTTTATTTGTGATTTTCCAAAGGTATATGCTGCCAGGTAATCATATATGTTGATCCATACCTTAAATCTGTTTTCTTCCTTGCTTGGTTTAGCCAAAGTCATGTCTACTGATCAATGATGAGTATCAATAAGCTATGGTAAGACATCATCCCATTGTGTGGTTTTCTTTTGAGAAAAATACTTGAACATTCTAGTCTTCAGTATTCAGGGTTCTGTTAAACCTTTTCAATTCTGATGCTTTTTTTTTGGCCTGAGGAAGATGAGAAGTATCTAATGTTTTATGTTTTCTTTTTAAACAAACCTTTAACTTTTCTGTTGTAAAACTCTTTTTTCTCGTCAAACTGTTAAACATTCAAGATTTTTGATCTCTGAAGATTTCACTGAAAGCATAGTGCATGTCATCTCCTTTGGTTTTCACTTTTTCAGCTCAAGTGTATTTATCACTGTCAAAATGTACTTGTATCTATCGTTGTATTTTAGCGCATGATGCATTCAACAATGTCTGCTTACCACTGGTCGTCCATATGATTTATATAGACCATTCTGATGGAAATCTTTTTATCGCCTGTTTGTGTAACCTGTAGGTATACTGTTCACTTAACCATTCTTCCAATTCAATGTATTTTATTATCTTTTTCTTTTTGTCCTGTTTAAATTATTCCCACAACTGATTAATATTTGTGTAAGCAAATGGACTTCAAGATCGAATGAAATATTTATTAAAAGCCATTCTTTGTCAGGAATTTGAACCGAAATAAAACATTTTTATGGTTTTTAAAAAAAAAAATCCTTTCCAATGTATGAATGATCTCAGATTCATGTCAAATTTTGCTACTCCTATAGTTGACTCTGCTACAGCTACTTTTTATACCATGTGTTGTTTTAAATCTTTGTTATCAATAACGTCTCTTAACATGTCTTGTTAAGTTTACGAGATAAAAGGAAAAAGTAACCAAGTTGATGTTCTTACCTCCTCAACGTAGTGTTGAGAAGGTCAGATTCTCACCGGTTCAAGAATATATTGTTGAAAGTTCCCAGGAGTATTCCGAGTTGTAAAGAAAGAAGACATATATTTTGATATGTGTGTGTGGGGGAGGGGGTGCGTGCGTGTGTGCGTGTGTGTGTGTGTGTGTGTGAGTGTGTGTGTGAGAGAGCGAGAGAGAGAGAGAGATGTATTTTTGTATTTTTTTTATCTGTTTTATCATATTGATTGATTGATTTTTATCTTATCATGTAGCAAAATATTTAAAATTAGGCCCGACTAGAGGTTTGTATACATTGCAATCTTGAATTATGTTCAAGTTTTACAGAACCATATAAATGCATTCTACGGGTGTCATATTAAAAAGACCGATACATTTAACATATCACTTAGTCGATAGATCTTGCTTTCATGCTTCCAAGATGAATTAATATATCATACTTCTGTTTTCTGCTGAAGTTAGTGTAAGCAAATTTCTATAAAGAATCTATTTATAGAGCTGGATTAACATTTAGGAATCAGTTCAATCACTCACATGGATTTCATGAGCTCATTTTGTATTTTCTGTTCTAGAATACTTGTTAACTTTAGGAATCAGTTTAATCGCTCAGATGGATTTCTCATATCGTGTCAATCTGCAGTATCACACAATTCTGGAATTGTAATCTTAGTTTGATATTAGTAAAATTATAAATTCGGAACACCTTGCAGATTTTTCTTGTCAAGGACAAATCGAAACCGCTGGACCAGGAAGAGGCGTAATTTCTTCTGAGAATTAAGCTGTTGTTTTCTAAAAATTAGATAGCAGATTTTCCAGGCAGAAGTTCGGTATTCAAGCGCATAGAGTTCTGGTAAAGTAATGAAAATAACTCAATTTGACGTTGAATGCGCCCGCATTGCACTAATGGAGCAGGACTGCATATCTGTCACCTGGCGTGGCAATGCCCGCCTCGCACCGGGCATTGCCAGGTCATGTATACAGTATTAGTCTCATCTGAGTCAGAATTTTCTTTTAATGTATGGTTGTTATTATTGTATCTGAAGTAATATTAGCAACACAGTCTCAGGCGAGACTATCTATGGTCAATATAGAACATAGTCTGGTATATATTTGCTTATTTTGCTCAAACTGGTTCAGAACGGTACTGGCTAGAGACTAGTTACCGTGAGGTACCAGTTGTCGTGTTTGTCCGCGCATGTCTACATTGCGATTTTTCACGTAACAAGTGGTTATACCATTGCAGTGCTTGTCACTTAAATGCATAGATAATATGGTTTAACCAACCTTATCAAATGATTTGTGATGTAGCTTTCAAAAATCATGATAACTGGCTGCTAATAGAAAAGAATTTGATGAATTGGTGTTTTTACTCACAGGTTCAGAACTTATTGCTTTTTGCGAAATTTGATGAGGTATTTTGTGAACAGAACAAACTTGCCATACCAGATTGAGTCTTAATCATTATGATGTTGATCATACCTTTTAGAAGGTGTCAAATGGCCTATTGACGAAGACTGATTAAAGGTACAACTGGCTCAGTTTAAGAATGTTCTTACAGTCATTAATTATTATCATTTAAAACATTCATGAAACATCCAGAACTTGTCTAGATTGCATGAGTTTTATTGATAGATTGCATCATAATAAAACATGGATTGCACTTATGGAAAGAGCACTACACTGACAGGTTTAAACTAAATGCTTTAAGTTAAATTGGCTTACATAATTTTAATGCATTTAAAAAATTGATACATTTTTTGTGTATTTGTTTGCCTAAACAGTGCTCAAAGAAAAAAAAATTCCGACACAGGCCCATGACTGGCGACTTAAAAAAAATCACAAACCCTGACTCAGATTCCACAAGCTCTGACTCTAATTTCATGTGCCCAACAGGGCCCTGTATTTTCACTATTATTTGTTACACAACATTGCAATTGCTGTACTTTAAATATGAAAAGAAATAAACCAAATCATATTAAATTTACTTGTGTGTTTATTCTGATCTCAAAATATTCACGTAAAGCAATGTTTTCCTCTAAGTCTTAATGTCAGTCATTGTCCAATTGCTCTTTCAGTGTCCTCCTTACTCGTTCGATCAGCAGTGTTGATGTTCATTAGCATCTGAAGCGTGTCTTGCTTTATACAGTTTCTCTTTACACTTTTGATGTTCATAGGTGCCACTTAATATGTTTAACCAGTGTTGCATTACACTAGTGTAAGCGTGAGCAAGGGACAGCTCAATTATCATTCATTAAACTTTAACTTGAAACATCTTGAACAATGCAATAGCAATTAAATGAGACAAAAAGTCAAAATACTTACTCTAGTGTTTCTGCTGAAATAATTTTTGGTCGCTTTTTCCTTTTTATCTTGCCTCTGCCAAAGGACAGCAGATTTTTAATCGAAGACTTGAAAGTCATCATGGACCATCTTGATCCCTTTATATCTTTTAACACCTCAAAAAACATCCTGCATTTGGCCTAAACTCTTCAGATTACAACAATAAAGTAATTAATAGCTTGCTGTGTACACATGTTAGCCTTAATCTGATTACTCAGCCATGCATCATTGTACCGGTCAATATGACTTCTGGAACAGTTCTGATCCCCAGTAGATTGGTTGTGACTGGTTTCTGTAATGCGTGGATATAATGCATAAAAATACTGGGGGGTTTTGTGTTTTTTTTCTCTTTTCAATTTTTAAAAAAAATCTGTTCATTTTCAAAAGCGGTAGATTTCAACTATGAAACGGTATGTGCGGTAGACGGCCTTAAAACAGTAGTTTTGTCCCATCTCGGGTAGAATTAAATGTACATTAAAACCAAGTGAGCACTAATTATAGGTAATCCAGGCAATCTGGTCCCCATTCATAGGTCACATGTTTCATTTGTACACAAAGTTTACAGCTTTTAATAGAAGTACGGTAAGTAGACATCTTCATAAAGGTAAGGGCATACATGGGGATAAATATCAATAATTTACTAGTCTTTCAACAATTTGAAAGTAAAATTCCGCATTTTGTCAGCGCAACAGAAGTTTTCTCAGACTAAAATACACAAATATCCTGCATATTTAGAGCCTTGCAAACAGATTGACTGAAAATACATAAAGTTTTAAAAGTATTGTAGAACATTTACTAAGCAGACACAGGTTAACAAGGTAGAATAATGAACACTATTTAACCTTACAGGGCAGAGCAAATTTTTGTTTCATCCACTTGTCCAGGACAAGTGGTTTCAGAAAATTCACTTGTCCCACCTACCTTTTCACTTGTTCCAAAATTTAAATCACTTGTCAAGATTTGATGAGATGAATGCACTTTAATCCATAGAAACAACAAACAAAATAATGTACAACATATTTATTTCTTACAAGAATTAATTTTCAAAAACATATGTTGATATTATACAGTTTGTTACATCAGAGGTTTTCAGTTTTCCATTGTCCAGGTATCTTATATGCACTATTTCTTTCTCCAGTACAGTTGCATCAGCACTTCCATCACCAGGAATGGAAAGGAATTAACTGGAATTCAGACTTTCCTTAACTTCCTCTCTCCAGACTTGATCAATTGATTGAACGAAGTCTCTTGCCCTAAATCTGTGTTCTTGGAATGCACACAGCATTTCCATATCAGAAAATAGTTTTCCATAAAGGGCTAGACTTTAGGCTGTGTTAAAAGTAGATCTTATTTTGTTCATTTCAGTTTCATTTAGTTTTGAAAGGGCCTTTCCTAGTGTAGTGTGAGCAACTCTGACTTTATGGAATTTCTGTACATGCTAGCTACCGGCATGCATATAATGTGCTGCAGAGGCTTTGCGAGGTCCAGAATTGCCCTGAGAAATGATTGGTTCAATCCTGAATTTGTCAGTGCCATTGACAAATACACTGGTTGATTTTCCAACCTGTGCCAGCTTGGGATATTGTTTGCATTAACTGCAAAACATTTTTCATTCCGAGTCAGTGAATTGAAGCCAAGGATAACTATCAACCCAAACCGGCTGAACATTTCTCAGTTTCTTAGTTGTGTCATATTTGACATTTTTTGTTGCCAAAGAGTCTGGCTTATGTTTCTTTGGAGAAATAGTTACCTCAGACTCAGTGGCAGCCTTACATTTTATACCTCCATTTTAATGTGACTTTTCCTTCTCCAAATCTTCCTCATTAACTTCCTTGCAAAAATAATTTAGTAAACTCATTTTATCCACATAGTAAATATCACCTTGCTTGACAACTACTTCTAAAGTGACCTAAACATACATTTTGTCCTTTAAATATAGAGATAGCTCCTTAATTAGCACCATTGTTTCGTTTCAAATGCAATATCGGACGTGGAAGTTAATCCTCTGTATAATCAGTTAAAAATTAAAGAATCATCTCTGCCATTTAATCAGTTTATAAAGGGAACTTGCACTAATGTCTGTCAAGTGCCTTCCATTTAATTTAATTGGATTGACTTGCTGGATTAAAATCAAAGGGTGAATATTTCGTGAGGATCTGGTTTGAGTAAACACAATACAATGAGGCTGTTTAAAACATTGCTAATAAATCATACCGGCTTTGTTTTGTTTCACATGTTTTGATTAGCCAATAATTTGGTTGCATAGCCCAATATACAGTCAAGCTGTAATAGAACGTGCGCACGTTATCAATGACCACTGGTAGGTGTGATACAGGATGTAAATAAAATACATAGAGAGGGGTAGAATCAAGCATTCAGTACACCCGGATGGCATGACTGGCCAGATAGAGGCAGAACAAGTGATTATGGCATGAAAATAAGCACTTGCTCGACTTTTTTTAAAACAGGAAAAAAAAACACTTGTCACGGACTAGCAACTTGGAAAAGTTTACTTGTCCTACTTCAAAAATGAATAGTCTGGGATGTCAGGCTATGGGATTTGCTCAGCCCTATCCTATATTTTCTTTTCCCTTTTTGATAAAAAAGCATGAAACAATGTCATAAAATACATGACTTGGTTCATTAGAAGTAAAGTAGTCAAAAATTGAATTTAGTATTTGATGCTAGACCACATGACTCCAAGCATACCTTGGCACATGAATCATATGCCATATGTGTGTATCGATCATTACCAGAATGTATTGTCAACTATCCAAACAGCTTGATTTCATGACATTCCCCCTCCCCCAGCACATTAATAATCAAAGTAAACACCAACTTTTGTGTCAGTTTTCCTTTCAAAGAGACAGAGGGAAAGACAGAACACGAAGTTTTATGCTCTTTTGGTGCTTATTTGATGATCATAAATGCCAGAAATTACATTGCTATTTATGGAATTCCCAGCAAACATTTACACATGATCCCAGGGTTCTGCTGGATGCCAAAATCTGCGAAAAAATACATGTACTATTAATTTTTGACATGTGAAAATTCGAACAGCCAAGTCCTCAGTATGCAAGTTTTTTTAGCTGGCAAATTTTCTCTCTTTTTTGATCCGTTTGTACCAAGCGAGTATCAATCGTTGTGTGAAGGATATCAAACAGAGTTCAAGTGATTGTAAAAGGGATTAGTTAAGGCCTGATAGGCCAGACCTTAGCAGATGAGGAGATTAAGACACCTGTTAATCAATTGTAGGTCCCTAATGATCACTTTGATCAAGAGACTGATTACACACGCATATGCTCTGAAATCTCGAATTAAGCACCACTTGGCACACTTTTAATCCATTGTATTTTTAAATCCCTCTGTGACGTTTGGAACACTTGCATTTTATTGTATACCATATTTAGAAACATAGTGCCAAGATTTTGGGGCTTTTTTTTTCCTGCATAGGAATACAAGCTCTCGTGTTAACCGTCATAAAATCAGCAACTTTACATAATTTCTTTGGTGCCAGGTGCAAGGCTGCAGATAAGTCTGATTTAGCAGAAGTGTTATTGGCTTGTGAGTGAGCTTCTTGTCACATAATCATATCAAGACAATGGCAGTTGATGTTTAAAAGAGGAAACTGTAAAGAGATTGATGAGGGTCATGGAGGAAGATCCAGGACTTAAGGATTTTGATTCTAAACTTAAAGTTTGTTTTAGAAAAAAGTTAATGTAGTGTGTTCTGTTGCTTAAAGATCAAATGAAAAAAGTCATTGGAATATGGTCATTTGTTTCTTGTAGTGTCTAGGCAAATTTATTGATTTGAAATGGAAAGTAAGTGAAGTAAATAAATTGATTAAGAAAAGAAAATGTAGTCTCTTCCTTGATTTCATCTAGCTGCACACAAAATTAAAGCACTTGGCAAGTAAATCCATGGAGAATTGTTACAGTTGTTAATATCACAAACAATCAAAATTATCACTGTTCTCAGTTGCCTTAGATTTTCATTCTTTTATTATAATATTAAATATTTCATAATGAATGAGCATTAGCAATCTGATGACTTTTTATATTGGTGACACAGCAATACATGCATAATGTTAATAACTGCAAGGAGGGAAAAAATGTATCTTTATTGGGACTTTCATTTTTAGGGCTTGGACTCCAAGGAGTCCTTTAAAGCAAATTTTAAAAATTATATGGAGAACCAGGAATTCATGGAAAAACAAATAAAAAAGTGAATTTTTGTAGCGCCGTCAGAAGCAAGTTATGACTCAGTGGATGTATGTATCCAGGGCGATTACTAATAAAATTAATAATTTATCCAATATTTCATCATATATACATATGAATAAAGGACTTCTGCTGTGGAAATTGTTGCTGATTTTGATTATAAACTATTTTTGAGGTTGCCGTTTTATACAGCAAACTAAGATGTTTGAATAGTTTTTATAAACCTTTAAATGTATTTGATCCGTGTTATAACATCTCATGAAAATATACAAAACATTTGTTTAAAGTGACTATTTTTAACCTTCCACGCCTATTTCTCCCTCTTTTTGCCAACTTTGTCCTATTCATGCTGGAGAGAAGAATTGTAATTTAGCTCAAGTATTCAGCTTAGACTCAGACTTACTATGATTTATTGCACTTAAAAGCAATGCCAATCTTTCGTATGATTATAACGATTTCTGGTAAGGACATTTATATTGCTACACACAATGCACACATAATAAGGAAAAAAAGGTCTCGTTATTGGGACTCCTAATTTTAGGACTGGAACTCCTAACTTTTTTAACTACGGGTTCCTTGGTGAGCTCCCCAGAAACATTTGATAGCATCAGGGCAAGCATGTGGTAGGGTCACACAGTTTTTCAAAAATGCACATTATCATCATAAAAGTGAAAAATTAATATCAATGAAATATGAAAGAAGTACATATAATTAAATAGTATTCTTTGTTTCCCAAAGTTATAACATGATATAATGTCAAAACTCATTAGTATTTGAATTTAAATAGACCATGCAACTATCCAAGTAATATTTATCCCAAATGTCAAAGACATAATGGGGTTTAAAGTTCATCTGTGGCAGTTATTATATAGATTGTAGAAATATCTTATTGAGGTTTGTATGCTTTAATTGTTGAGGTTTGTATGTTTTAATCATTGAGGTTTGTATACTTTACTCTGCAATTCTGACAAAAAGATAAAGTATATTAATGCAGATATATACTGATTAAAAAATATCACCACTTAATTTATGATGTAATACATTCCATTTGCAAACTACTTGTTATTTGTTGGAGAAATCTTTCAGTATAATAACTTGAGAAGCACCTCATTATGTTGCTGAGCATGATACATTTCCATTTGCAATATTCCCTGGGGCCAGAGGGATGCATGGGTCAGAAGATCAATCAATACTCAACTTTCAGTTTCAAATGTGTGCATTCATATGTGTTACAAAATGTTCCCAGTAGAGGCATGTACATGTAACTGACTAGATTTAATGTCCTGGTACATCCTTACCTTGTGAAATACCGCATATATTTTCTTATTAATTGGGTCCAGCTGTAAACTGCACAGACCCAGATCTGCCATCACGTAATGCGTCAGTAGATTAGGGTCTGTTGTTTGTTCTACTGATTACTCCAAACAAATCACATAGACCATGATCTGCCAGAGCATTATGTGATGGCAGAACTGGGTCTGTGCAATGTGCAGTTGGATCCAACTTGTACGCAAGTATATACAGTAGATGATTCATCTTCATGCTGCAGCCACTCTAATTATGTATGCATACATGTATGGTGTAATTTAATATACTTGTTTATAATTATACTGTATTTGACATGATTAAATGTTTGTAACTTGTATCAAGAGAGAATGTCAATGGTTTCAGGTTGTAATACTTACACAGAACTACATATACATGTACAGTGAACTACATATACATAGAACTACATATAGGAGACACAGAACTACATAAACATACACAGGGGTCAAGCTAGACTTGAATTTTAGGGAGAAGTGACTTCTTCTTTTGGACAGAATAGGGACAAGTGAGAGCAGAACAGGGAGAAGAGGTAGCATAGCAACAAATGCAATATATATATATATATATATATATATATATATATATATATATATATATATATATATATATATATATATATTGTGTGTGCTTTGGTTCTCTTATTTGAACTGTGTCCTGTATTTCTCATTATGCATATTTGCGTTTAACATTGGTTTTAAGCAATACTTTATCTTCAAGTAGAAAATTTTCTATGTTGTATGTATATTATTAACACATTTTGTATGAATGTATCATACTCATATGCAGTGTATTCATACTTGAAAGTATGTATTTTTAGATGGAGAGAAATATGCAATGTATTTTGGCCATATGACTTCAAAAAAGCATAGTAGAAACTATACATTGTAATTAAATTTAACTGACAGGAGTACCTAGATTACAGTATTGTAATTACAAATTGGTAAAAATACTTAAGAAACCACCACTTAAAGAACAAATTTTATTTTTTGTTACATAGAACTAAATAGTACATACATAGAACTACACATATGCAGAATTACATATACATTCATAGAACTACATAGTACATACACAGCTACATAGAACTACACATACACAGAATTACATATACATACATAGAACTACATATACATGTACATACATAGAACTCCACATGCAGAACTACATATACATACACAGAACTACATATACAGCGGTTTTGAGGAGAAATAAAGTAGCTGGAGGGGTGGGGGCAGTGGCGAACCTCCCTCAGGATTGTGAAAGGATAGAGACTGAACATTAGTGGTTCTCTTTTGACGTAGTTTGAATTGTGTGTCAAGCAAGGACTTTCATTGATACTGAATCAGAACAATCAAGCGTCTTCCAGGCCTAGACCAGTCTGTATCGAATGGAAGAAGATGCTAATTATTGCATGCATTGTCTCCAATTGAGCACGTCATTGTGTTTTAGAACTTTTAACGTTAGCTTTTTCAAAATTTTTGAATAGTAGTTCATCTGTGGCAGTTATGTAGATTGTGGAAATAGCTCATTGAGGTTTCTATGTTTTAATCATTGAGGTTTGTATGCTTTAACCATTGAGGTTTGTATGCTTTAACCATTGAGGTTTGTATACTTTAATCATTGAGGTTTGTATGCTTTAATCATTGAGGTTTGCATGCTTTAATCTGCAATTGTGAAAAAAGATTAAGCATATTAATGCAGAAATATACTGATTTAAAAATATCACCACTTAATTTATGATGTAATACATTCCATTTGCAAACTAGCTGTTATTTGTTGGGGAAATCTTTCAATATAATAACTTGAGAAGCACCTCAATATGTTGATGAGCATGATACATTTCCATTTGCAATATTCTCTGGGGCCAGAAGGATGCATGGGTCAGAAAATCAATCAATACTCAACTTTCAGTTTCAAATGTGTGCATTCATATGTGTTACAAACTGTTCCCAGTAGAGGCATGTACATGTAACTGACTAGATTTAATGTCCTGGTACATCCTTACCTTGTGAAATACCGCATATATTTTCTTATTAATTGGGTCCAGCTGTAAACTGCACAGACCAAAATCTGCCATCACGTAATGCATCAGTAGATATATCAAGAGAAAATGTCAACGATTTCAGGTTGTAGTACATACACAGAACTACACATACAGGACACAGAATTACATATTCATACACAGAACTACATATAGATGTACATAGAACTACAAAGTACATACACAGAGCTACATAGAACTACATATGACATACACAGCTACATATGCATAGAACTACATAGTACATAGAGCTACATAAAATTACATAGTACATACACAGAACTACATATACATAGAACAACATATACATACATAGGACTACATAGGACATACTCAGAGCTACATATACATACGCAAACCAACATATATACACAGACCAACATATACAGTGGTTTCAAAGAGAAATAAAGTAGCTGGAGGGGTGGGGGCAGGCGGCAAACCTCCCTTAGGATTGTGAAAAGATAGAGACTAAACATTAGTGGTTCTCTTTTGACATAGTTTGAATTGTGTCAAGCGAGGACTTTCATTGATTCTGAATCAGAAAAAGCAAGCATCTTCCAGGCTTAGACCAATCTGTATCGAATGGAAGATGATGCTAATTATTGGATGCATCGTATCCAATTGAGCACGTCATTGTGTACAACTTTTAAAGTTAACTTTTTCTAAATTCTGGAATAGTAGGCAGTAATTCTTGTGCAAATACAAGACATAAAATCACCACCTACCAACTTATGTTGTAAACCCTATATACCGGTACATGTTTAGTTCAGAGTTGGAAGAAAGATCATGTTTGATATGGTGTCTGGATACATCAAGGCAGGCAGTCCGAGATATATTCATATGCCATATCAGATGAGTTCTTTCCTCTGACTCGGAACAAAACATGAATGTGGTTTTTATTTATTAAATACACCTCTTTTACAGTGTTCTAATATGTTTTGCTGTACAGTGTAAAACACTGTCACAATATGTTTTGCTGTACAGCTTAACAAATTGGATAGCACGGTGCCTGGGGATCCTATAAATCTTGATTGGGCCCCTCCTGTATTCTAAGTGAGTTGCCCATCAGGCCTGTCAAAACAAAGTGTTATCTATATTGCCTGATAGAAACCTTGAGTCTGCCAATAAAATGTGGCATTTTCATTTTAAAGTTTTTTCATTTTAAAGTTCTTGATAAACATTGGTAAATTATTAATATTCAATCTCCTGCAGGGACTTCATTTGCAGTCCCTCCACCTTATGAAGTTTGTGTGCTTAATTGATTCAAAATCTATAAACTTTGTGTACAAAGTGCAGCACATGGTATATTAATCATGAGCAGTACTATTTCTGTTCTCCATATTTCATTGGTTACCTATAATTAGTGCTTACTTGTTCTGAATGAAGAATGAAGAATAATGAGCTGTCCCATGCTGTCATTTCTAATAAGTTATACCATATATAATTTGCACCAGCTAGTCATTAATAGATCAATATAGACCCAGATCAGCATGTGCATTATGGCGTGTCAGATCTGGGTCTGTACAATGTTTACATTGGTTCAGATGGTTATTACACATTTCATGTTATTAGTGTATTAATTAGAATGTTTTATAGCTTTGTCATGTGTAAAACAGCTGTCACTGTAATACTTATACATGTAGTTGCACAGAGATCAGATCACAAAAATGAATCAGGGTTTGTTAAATATTGCAAACAGATTGGATTACAGATCTGTTTATGTCAAAACAGTCTGTGTCAGATCTGGGTTTGTCAAAATATTGCTACAGATCAGATTACATATCTGGGCCAGGCAATATATTGTTTTAATGTTTCCTTCATTGTACAGTGAAACCCCGCTATAACGCGAATTCAGATATAACGCGATCGTGGCGTGGCTCCCAAAATTTCATATATTCATTCACACATGAGCTTTTTTTTTTTTCAAAGGACGAGAAATAGTGTATAAAATGTGTATATTACAGTATCATTTTGGGGAAGAGATCGCGTATGAATTCGAGTATAATACGTCTGTGGCATGGTTCCTGAAATTTTATATACATGTACGTGTATTTTTCTCATACACGGAATTTTTTTTTTTTTTTAAGTATGAGAAATAGTGTACAAAAAGTTTATTATCATTTTGGGGAAGAGATCACTTATGAATTCGATCGTGGCGTGGCTTCTGAAATTTAACAATTTCACCAATTTCTTGAAGTGTTATGCCAAAATAAACATTATCGGAAATGTTACTTATTATTGATCCATGAGTAAAGCCATTAAGTTTTCTTTGTGTTTGTCTTCAATTCATTCTGTATACAATCATTGCTCAAACAATAGCCGACGTGTTTTTCTTCTTTAACTGCATACACAACCGAGCATCAGACAATGTGGTGGTTGATAAAAGATTCTCACGATTTAATAAACATCAAAAACGTAAGCCGACAACACGTGCGCTGGACTTCAGTTCATCCTGTATACAATCATTGCGCAAACAATAGCCGACTTATGTTTCTTCTTTAACTGCATACACAACCAAGCACCAGACAATGCGGTGGTTGATCAAAGATTGTCATATGTGGGTGCTTATATAGAGACTGAGCTTGGGTGGCAAGATCAAAGATTGTCATATGTGGGTGCTTATGTAGAGACTGAGCTTCGGCGGCAAGATCACAGGGAGTTCAAATAACCACTCTCTGTTACTTGGCACTGAACAAGTACAGCTGTATCAAACTCGTGGCTCAATCAAAGGGTTGTCATGTGGGAAAACAAAGACGGATCGATATCAGATAGTAAACGGTGTTGATACCCTATTCATGCTATACATTAGACATGTATACGTTGTTCTCTGAATAAAGAAAAATATAGCAAAACCCCACAATAACGCGACTCCGCTTTTTCCGCGATCGAATTTTATGGACCCCAAATATCGCGTTATAGCGGGGTTTCACTGTACTTGTTTAGAACTTAATTCTGTAAAATAAACTTATGTAATAGGAGTAACTTTTTGCTTGTATACACGTTTGGTGGCTGATTTATTGGACTGTGTCCACAGTTGATTAAAACTTTGACTTGCCCACATTTAAAAATAGTGGATTTGTTTGGTTTTGTGTGTTTTGTGGTGCAGCAACACAAGTGGTTTATTTAGTGCCAAGGCAATTGGTACACTAGCTTGCCTCCTTCACATCCCAGAGCCCACATAGGTTTAAGAAAAACAGTGGATCATGAGGTCCATCTAGATATGTAATTATAAAAGATATGCACTGTAACCTGCTTTGGTGGGCACATCAGCAGGGATATTCCTTGGATGGGCTGGTGTTAATTTTCATGAAAAGCATAACATGTAATTAAACTGAATTCATTTTTGAATGGACCCTCTATATGACCAGTTCAAATATAGCACTTGTTTTCCTCTAAGAGTAACATATAAAGATTCTTGGCCCATGAAATTTATTTGAAGGCCCCAACAATTGTAAAAAATAACCTATTGTTTTTCTGAAATTTGTGTTGCTAAGATAGGGAAATGGCATATGGGCTCATTTCGAGGGTCCATTGGTTTTCTCAGCTTGGAAGATCCCAGTATTTCTATAAAGGACACCTGCTAATTAAGGACACTTAAAATCTCTTCTTAATTTCACTATTGAAATCAGTCTCTACATAGAGGACACCTGTCTACAAAGGACAAATGTGTATAATACCATGGGTAACCCATATAGAATGGTAACATTGTACATGTATGTATGACATTCTGTGTGTTTACATATAGGTCTCCTCACTGTTTTGAAATGTAATCAGTTGCCAAGTGAGTAATATTTTACCATATATAGTCAGGTACAAGTCGGATCCAACTGCAGACTGCATGTACCCAGATCTGTTGTGGCATAATGTGCCAGCAGATCTGCATCTACATGTATGCAGTTTGTCGGGACTAATAATTAGAACAACCAACACAGACCCTGATCTGCCAGTGCATTAAGTGACTGCATATCAGGGTCTGTGTTGTTTGCAGTTGGACTTGACTTATACAGTAGTATATATGGTATTTACAAGCAGTATGTAGAGTACAGCTCACGTGATTTTTTTGGAACCCCACGCATCGCGGTGGGGGTGGAGAGTGAGTGGAGAAGATTAAGAAAAAACCCTCCACCATCACTTCACGCGTCCTGACGGAGTTGTCGTGGACAATAGCCCTGCACACCACTCTGTGTCATGTAGAGTGTACCAAACAATTGAAATAATAGATTATTTATTTAGAGTGTACCAAGCAGTTAAGCTGCTTTATGCACAGTGCATATAAATAATAGATTATTTATGTAGAGTGTACCAAGGAATTAAGCTGCTTTATGCACAGTGTATATAAATATAGGAGCTGATATAGGAAGCGACTATGACTTGCTAATGATGACCATCAAACTTCATCTGAGGAAGACTAATAAGCCAAGACAAGTTAGGATCAGGTTCGACCTTGAAAAACTTAAAGATCCAAGCGTGGCACAAGCATTTGAAGCATCAATAGGCGGCAAATTTGCACCACTCACAATTCTGGAACATGAAGAAATAAACCATCACCTTCAACAAGGCAGTAATAGACACAGCCAGTGAGATTCTTGGCAAGCATTGTAGATTAAAGAAGCCTTGGGTCACAGCAGATATCCTCGACCTCTGCGATGTGAGGAGAAAACTGAGGAGTAAGCAAGGAGACCATGAAGGAGCAAAAAAATACAAAGAGATTAACAACAGGATTAAGAAGAGCACAAAGAAAGCAAAAGAAAGCTGGTTAGAGGACCAATGCAAGGAAGTCAAGAAAAGTCTGAACCAGAATGACAGTAAAACGGCATACCAGTTGGTGAAAGAACTGACAACAGAGAAAAAGGGGAGATCTAATACGATTCAGGACAAAGCTGGTAAGAGTCTGACAGAAAACCAAGACATTCTTAACAGATGGACGGAATACTGTTCGGAGCTTTACAACCAGGAGACTTCTGGAGACCAAGCTGTACTAAATGTACCACTGACCACAACAGAGGTTGACCACCCGATCCTCAGGGTTTGAAGTAGAGGCTGCAGTAAAGGCACTAAAGAAGGGGAAGTCAGCTGGGGTAGACAATATACCAGCAGAACTTGTTCAAGCAGGAGTAACTTCCATGGTAGATGTCCTCACAATAATCTGCAACCAAATCTGGCAAACATGAGAATGGCCCACCCCATGGACCCAGTCTCTGATCGTGACTCTTCCTAAAAAAAGGGAATCTAGAACTGTCACCCAAGCAAGGTTATGCTTCAGATCATCCTCAACAGACAAACTCCAAGCAGAGCACATCATTGCGGAAGAGGCAGGTTTCAGAGCAGGACGTACCACTACAGAACAGATCTTCAATCTTAGAATCCTCTGTGAAAAATATCTCCAGCATCAACAGAACCTCTATCATGTCTTCATTGACTTCAAGAAGGCTTTCGACTAGGAATGGCATGCAGCCTTGTGGACCACCATGTGGATATACAACATAAACGCAAAACTAATCCGCACTATAGAAACCCTGTATGACAAGGCGACTAGTACAGTTCTCATCAATGGCAACATATGAGACTGGTTCAGAACCACAGTCGCAGTCAGACAGGGGTGCCTTCTCTCACCCACTCTCTTCAACACCTACCTGGAATGGATCATGTCTGACACCTTGGAAGACCATGAGGGCAGTGTTAGTGTTGGAGGCAGAACAATCACCAACCTGCGCTTCTCTGATGATATTGATGTCTTAGCTGGAGATAAGAAGAAATGGAAACCTTAGTGAACTGTCTCAGTCAAGCATCACTAAGATATGGGATGGAGATCAATGCTGAAAAGACAAACCTAATGACAAACAACCCGAGTGGCATCCAAAAGGAAATAAGAGTGAATGGACAGAAGCTGGGCACAGTAACAAGCTTCAAGTACCAAGGTGCTGTCGCCTCTGATGAAGGTTCAAAATCCGAGATTCTTTCCAAGCTTGCGCAGAAAACAGCTAATCTGGCTAGGCTGAAGCCTATTTGGAAAGACAGCAACATCATGCTTGGGTCCAAGATCAAGCTTATTTGCTCCTTCATCATGTCCATATTCCTATATGCATGTGAGACATGGACCCTAACAGCAGAATTAGAGAGAAGAATCCATGCCTTAGAGATGAGATGTTACTGAAGGATCCTGAAAATCTCATACTTAGACCACGTCTCTAATGTGGAGGTGCGCAGTAAAATCCAAGGTGCAATTGGACCTTATGAAGATCTGCTCACCACTGTAAAGAAACACAAACTAAGATGGTATGGTCACGCTCAACTGGCCTGTCAAAGACAATTCTACAGGGCACAGTGAGAGGAAAGAGAAAATGAGGCAGACAGAAGAAGAGATGGGAAGACAATATCAAAGAGTGGACAGGCATTGACTTTGCACAGTCCCAAAGAGCAGTGGAGAACAGGGCAAAATGGAGAGAGATTGTCGCAAAGTCATTAGTGGCGCCACTATGACCAGCAAGGTTACAGGAGAAATGAAAAATGAAAATGAATATAAATAATAGATTATTTATGTAGAGTGTACCAAGCAATTATGCTGCTTTATGCACAGTGTATACAAATAATAGATTATTTATGTAGAGTGCACCAAACAATTAGGCTGCTTCATGCACAGTGTATAAATAATAGATTATTTATGTAGAGTGCACCAAACAATTAGGCTGCTTCATGCACAGTGTATAAATAATAGATTATTTATGAAGAGTGTACCAAACAATTAAGCTGCTTTATATACAGTGTATACAAATAATAGATTATTTATGTAAAGTGTACCAAACAATTAGGCTGCCTTTTGTACAGTGTATTTAAATAATAGATTATTTATGTAAAGTGTACCAAACAATTAGGCTGCCTTTTGTACAGTGTATATAAATAATAGATTATTTATGTAAAGTGCATCAAACAATTAGGCTGCCTTTTGTACAGTGTATATAAATAATAGTTTATTAATGTCGAGTGCACCAAACAATTAGGCTGCTTTGTGCACAGTGTAGTATAAATAATAGATTATTTAACTGCCACCATCTGTTATAGATATTTTCAAAAGCTTTCAGTAAAGTAGATTCTTCAAAATGTACATACATGTACTCAGTAATGTATTTGGGTTTTGCTGCCCCCCACCCCCACCCCAACCCAACAACAACAAAGAAAAGAGGTGAGAGGGATGCTGGAAGTTTGCCACCCTGTAAAATTTGCCACCCTGTTACTGGACCTAGTTGGCCAGTGCAGAAATATGTCATTGCATGTACTGTGCAGACTTGTCAGTGCACTTTTTATAAATTGATTTTGCAAGATATTTGTGATGCATTGCATGCATACACCTGTCACTGCATTTATAATGCAGTAGAAGGAGCATTTATTTGACTTTAGACCAACTAGTTTCTGTGCCTGTACCTATTAAGCAAATACAGTAAGTATTGGAGAATGAAGCTAGCCATATAGAAGTCCTGATTTAATACAGTAAGTAATGGAGAATGAAGCTATCCATATAGAGGTCCTGATTTAATACAGTAAGTAATGGAGAATGAAGCTATCCATATATAAGTCCTGATTTAATACAGCAAGTAATGGAGAATGAAGCTATTCATATAGAAGTCCTGATTTAATATGGTAAGTAATGGAGAATGAAGCTAGCCATATAGTAGTCCTGATTTATTACAGTAAGTAATGGAGAATGAAGCTAGTCATATAGAAGTCCTGATTTAATATGGTATGTAATGGAGAATGAAGCTATCCATATAGAAGTCATGATTTAATACGGTAAGTAATGGAGAATGGAGCTAGCCATATAGAAGTCATGATTTAATATGGTATGTAATGAAGAATGAAGCTATCCATATAGAAGTCATGATTTAATACGGTAAGTAATGGAGAATGGAGCTAGCCATATAGAAGTCATGATTTAATATGGTAAGTAATGGAGAATGAAGCTATCCATGTAGAAGTCCTGATTTAATACAGTAAGTAATGGAGAATGAAGCTATCCATATAGAAGTCCTGATTTAATGTGGTAAGTAATGGATAATGAAGCTATCCATCTAGAAGTCCTGATTTAATACAGTAAGTAATGGAGAATGAAGCTATCCATATAGAAGTCCTGATTTAATGTGGTAAGTAATGGAGAATGAAGCTATCCATCTAGAAGTCCTGATTTAATACAGTAAGTAATGGAGAATGAAGCTATCCATATAGAAGTCCTGATTTAATGTGGTAAGTAATGGAGAATGAAGCTATCCATCTAGAAGTCCTGATTTAATACAGTAAGTAATGGAGAATGAAGCTATCCATATAGAAGTCCTGATTTAATGTGGCAAGTAATGGAGAATGAAGCTATCCATCTAGAAGTCCTGATTTAATACAGTAAGTAATGGAGATTGAAGTTAGCCATATGGAAGTCCTGATTTAATGTGGTAAGTAATGGAGAATGAAGTTAGCCATATAGAAGTCCTGATTTAATGTGGTAAGTAATGGAGAATGAAGCTATCCATATAGAAGTCCTGATTTAAAATGGTAAGTAATGGAAAATGAAGCTATCCATATAGAAGTCATGATCTGATACATTCAGATTTATAATAACCAGCTACATTCATAACATGTCTTTCCATAACTGTTAGAAGATAGATGTACCACCACAAAGAAGTAAAGGAAAACATAAAGTCCATAAATATTGGTGTTTATCAACAAGTCCGTCAAGTATTGGTGTTTAATGTTTCAACTGATACACATGTAATATATTTAGTATCAATAAATTCTAACAATGTAGGTAAATTTATAGAATAAGTTCATTACATTTTAATAGCAGCAATACATTTACCCATCACTATTATATAGCTTTATTCCTTTTTCGTGTCGAAAAACTCGTCCGTTCGATGTGAAAACATTCTCCCACTTAAAGTGGAGAATTTGTCAACAAGCCACGTCACGCCCGTGCATCTCTCTGCGCCTGCGCGAACATTCATCTTTTTCATGGACGCCATACCTGGTGGTTGTGTCGCAAAAACGTAACCTGAGGAAATTGTCTGCTGCGGTTTTTCAACTACATTTCGGACTTCCCTCCTTCTAAATTCATCTGTGTTACAGTTGTCCGTCTTGGCTATATGTGTTTTATGCCACTATTCGTCAGTGTTTAGTTCTAGGAAGAGTTTTTCTAGTTCTCCACGTGTACTCTACCCTTAGAGGGGTTAGGGTAAACAATATGTCTTGTTTCTTTTCAGGTACACGGTAAGTCGTCTATGTCATTACAACACGACATAGAACAACTGTGATAGCGCCGCAATTAACAGGCGCATAATTTTACAGAATTAATATTTCATTTATATATTATTCTCCTACTATTTCAATTGTTTCTTTATTATCTACGCGTGTCGCGTCGCATGCTTTTCTGTATTTTCCTGAGAACAATAAAGCTTGTCAAGTGAACTAGCTTCTAATATCTCTTGGGAAGAACATATATATGTATATTGTTTACCTGTAGCAAACTAACCACTGTGGTGCAGATAGCCCGCAGAGTATATGGTGAACGGGTATGTATAGAGTACGCGACTTACCAAAAAAAGGTGAGTTTTCTACGTGTAGATTTTAAAGGTGAGTTTATACGTTGTTATTATTATTGATTGATACTTCAATAATAATTATTTCAGATAATATTTATTTCAGATAAAAGAAACAATGTCAGCAAATCAGTCTGTAGGTAAGTGTGGCCATAAGAAGGCCGCATGGGATACACACTCAGACTGTCTTACCTGTTCCAAGTGTAAGCGGAACAGTCGCTGCAATATTTGTACAATTGGACCAATGAAACCTGGAATCTTGCTGATTCCAGGCGTACTTATAGAGGGCGAAAAAAAAAAAAAAAAAAAAAAAAAAAAAAAAAAAAAATTTAAATCCCCCTCATCGTCTGATTTCTCTGGATTTTCTTTTACAGGTACTCAGACTAAGGCAACATACAGCAAGAAGACCACTCTAGTTCACAAGGACATTCTGGGGCCCCAAGAGCCTGCACCAGCCTCCCCGGACATAGTTGATGTCCCTCCTGTAGGGGCTTGTGAACGCTCCAAGAGTAAATCGCATCTCCCGGGAAGGGAGAAGACGAAAAAGAGCAGTAGTGTGTTACTTCCTTCCACCAGGAAGGAAGTGTACCACTACAAACATTCCCAAAGTAGCGTGTCGCACCCTCTCGTGGAGGGGCTACACCGCACCTTGGGTAGTAATGAAGACAGACGGACATCTGAGATGTCGTCTGACCGGTCACTGACCGGTGACCGGTCCGGTCAGTGTCGGGTGACCGGTCTTCCGGTCACCGGTCAATGTCTTCTGACCGGTGACCGGTCCGGTCACCGGTCAGTGTCGGGTGACCGGTCCACCGGTCACCGGTCAATGTCTTGTGGCCGGTCACTGACCGGTGACCGGTCCGGTCACTGGTCAGTGTCGGGTGACCGGTCCGGTCACCGGTCAATGTCGGGTGACCGGTCACCGGTCACCGGGTGCCCGGTACCGGTCACCGGGTACCCGGTACCGGTCACCGGGTGCCCGGTACCGGTCACCGGTCACCGGGTACCCGGTACCGGTCACCGGTCACCGGCCTTTGGTTGATCACCGGTCACCGGTCACCGGTCACATCGTTCCGGTGACCGGTCATCCAATGCCGGTCACCGGTCATAGGCCACCGGTCTTTTCGTACCGGTCACCGACGTCACAATACTGATCAACAATCAGAGGCCTCGTCGTACGGAAGGTCGCAGACCAGGGAAGGGGATCGGATCGGTATCCCCCCCTTCCCTATTATACCAATGAATCCATACGGGATATGGGGACCAACATCTCATAATAATTGGCCCCTTGTGCCCCCTTGGGCTACTGGACCCTGGACTCTGAGTAGAAACGATGTTGCGGCTCGTGTTCCGCCATCGCCTCCTCGCCAGGTAGCATCCACTAGTAGATCCCGACGCCTAGCATCATCCGCGAAAGGCAAGCGGTCTCGTCTTTCTCCTGAAAGATCTAGAACACCTAGAGCCCCTACTCAGCAACTACGGGAAATGGCGCATAGTGCGCCTCTGTTACCTTCTCCAAATGACATTGTGTCGCCCGGTCACCCTCCTGCTCGGAGTGTTCTAGATGATGATGCTGTATCTATCATCGTCGATTCCAACGAGTACGAACTGGAACCGACTGATAGACCCAGCTTCCCTCAACCAGAGGAAGCGGAAGAGATATGGTCTTTTGATAAGGCGGTAAATGAAGTTTACCGCCTACTACCTACGGATTTGTGCCCGAAACCGTCTGGTTCACAGTCCAAGAAGATCCTCTCCAGTTTGGAAAAGATCTCCGGGGCTCAATCACAATCAGATCTTCTGCTCCTTCCGCATTCCTCTACAATTGAGGAAATATCACAGAGGTTCTCCTCAGGCCAGGACATCGCTAGATGGCGCAAAGGGTGGGCTGTCCCAGCCTCTACTTTAAGACCTTTGGTCTCTGCCTCTAGTTACCGGGTACATTCCCCGAAGTGGCCGTTAAACCTCCTCAATTGGATGCAGATGCATCTCAAGTCGGCTTGACAACGGGAACCTGGGCACGCCTTCCTATTAAGACGATCGAAGCCATTGAGCAGAAGGTCCGTCTTCTGACCACCATAGCTTCTCATGCGGACCTCTTCTCAGCTACGTCGTTTAGTATGCTGAGGGAGGCCTCTCTAAATCCAGCCGCATTACAGCGTGTGCTGGAAGCTGTTGCCAAGACATCTCGGCATTCACTCGCTATTGCAATGGCCCTTTCAGCGGAACTCCTACACATCCGTCGTGATGTTGCACTGGACTCCTCGAGGGTCTTACTTCGCCACAGTAAAGACCTTCTAAGGGCTGCTCCCTTGGAAGCTGAGAGTCTCTTCGGAGGTCTCATTCCCACTGTGGCCTCACAAGATTTGAAGGACCATCAACATAGGTCCTTCACAACTGCACCTGGCCCATCGCAATCGGCCAGGAAGCGTACTAATGTGCATCGACCTCAGGGGCCACCTGCTAAATTCTTTAAGCAGGTACAGCCCCAATATAGTGCACAACCTCAATATAGTGCACAACCTCAAGTGAGACCTCCTCGTCAGTCAGGTCCTAGGCGTGGACCTAGACGCCGAGGAGCCCCTAGGAAGAAGTTCTACAACCCACCTTCCTTTCCCAAGGAAGGAGGGGGGGGGACGGCCCTAGGGACTCGCACCCTCTCCTGCCATCCATTCCTCTCCCAAACATCCCCGTAGGGGCTCGCCTAGGCCTCTTTTCAGAGGCTTGGGCAAGTATCACGGACGATGGGTGGGTCCTTTCTCTTGTAAGCGAGGGTTACCGTATTCAGTTTCAGGAACAACCTCCACTATCAAGGACCCCCGTATTCTTTCATCAGTCCAATCTGGTGAAACTAAGGGAAGAGGTAAATACCCTTTTACAAAAAGGGGCAGTCGAGAGGGTCCTGAACGATCAGTCCCCTGCATTCTACTCCTGAATCTTCCTGGTCACCAAGAAAGTGGGAAATTTCGCCTTATTATCGATCTCTCCCCCTTAAACCGTTTTCTTTTGGAGGAACATTTCAAGATGGAGACCACCTCCTCAATCCGAAATGCGATGCGGCCATCGGATTGGGCGGTCTCCATCGACCTTCAAGATGCATATCTTCACATTCCGATTTTTCCACCTCATCGGAAATATCTCCGGTTTTGCTTGGACCAGGAAGTTTTTTTCAATTCCGGGTTCTACCGTTCGGAATAGCTTCCGCACCCAGAGTTTTCACCCGAGTTATGGGAGTAATAGCGTCTTATCTACGAGTACGGGGAACTCCGATCCTCCAATACTTCGACGACTGGTTAATCCACAACGTTCAGGTTCAGTCCCTCCAGCAGGATCTGTTCCGTTGTTGGTCCACAGTAACTCGATTGGGTCTTTTACCCAACCTCGAGAAGTCAGAACTGATTCCATCCCAAGACTTCGTTTATGTAGGAATCAACTTCCTCACAAACCAGAACTTAGTCCGGATTCCCCGAGAGCGTATAGATCGAATCCTGGCACTCTTAGAGACACTACGAGTAAAAACCGTGTTGTCTGCTCGCCCTTACCTATCCCTACTGGGAACCTTGAACGCCACTGCAGATCTGGTTCCCTTAGGACGGCTCCATATGCGCCCTCTACAGTTTCTCCTACTCGCAAGGTGGAAACCGCACAAGGATTCTCTATCAGCTCCGATTCCTCTAGGAACAGATTTCCATCATCATCTGCGATGGTGGATGAATCAAGACAGATTCCTAGCTGGGGTCCCCATGCACGCTCCGGATCCCCACTCCTACCTGTTCGCCGATGCGTCAGATTCCGGTTGGGGTGCTCATCTAGAGCCAGAGGGGATAACTCTTCAGGGCCTTTGGACCCTACATGAGTCGTCCCTCCACATAAACAACCTAGAAATGAAGGCTGTCTTTCTAGCATTACAAGGGTGCGTCGACAGGGTAAGGGGTCGTTGTGTCATGGTCTCCTCCGACAACACGTCCGTCGTAGCGTATCTCCGACGTCAAGGAGGCACACATGCCCCTTCTCTTTGCGTGGCGGTCTGGAACCTCCTCCGCTGGGCTACCTCGGAGAACATCTCCCTCCGAGTTCGCCACATCCCAGGGAAAAGAACATCTTAGCGGACAGTCTGTCCAGGCCAGGCAAATCAGTTCTCACAGAATGGACTCTTCACCGCGAAGTGACAGAGTCCCTTTTCTCACTATGGGGAAGGCCCCTCGTGGACTTGTTTGCGACCAGGCTCAACAACAGACTCCCCTTTTACGTCTCCCCAGTCCCGGACCAGAGAGCGTGGGCAGTGGATGCGTTCAGCTTCCAGTGGGATCGTCTGTTCGCATACGCCTTCCCACCGTTCCAATTGCTTCCCCAAGTGCTGCAAAAAGTAAGAACTTCCACTGCCCGGATCATTCTCATAGCTCCGTTATGGCCCCAACGATCGTGGTTCAACGATCTTCTAGATCTATTGATAGATCAACCCAGATCTCTCGCTCAACGGAGGGATCTTCTGTCACAACACAGAGGCTCCTTCCTACACAACAGCCCACACATTCTCCACCTTCACGCTTGGTTCATCTCAAGCGATCTATCCGCCAGAACAAGTTTTCGGGCCGGGTTGCCAGTTGCATCATTCAGGCCAGGAGAGCTTCTACATCCAAGGTCTATGATGCCAGGTGGAGAATCTTTGTGATTGGTGCAGTAGGAAACGTGTTGATCCCAGCTGTTCCTCTATAACTGCCATTGCTGATTTCCTTTTGTTCCTTTTCGAGAACAAAAGATGTTCAGTATCTACTATCAAGGGCTATAGAGCCGCCATATCTAACACTTAAATTCTCTCAGGGCTCGGAGATTGGTTCAGATCCACACCTTGCCGATCTCATTAAGTATTTTGAGCTTCAGAGACCTGTCACTCGCTCTCTGACGCCTAGATGGAATCTATCATGTGTTTTATGGTCCTTAACAAAAACCCCCTATGAACCATTGAGTGAGGCATCCTTTCAGGATCTCACACTCAAGACGGTATTTTTACTCGCTTTGGCGTCTGCGAGAAGACGTAGCGAGATTCATGCATTGTCGGTGGACACTGGCTGTCTCCGTTTTGATGGCAATTTTGAATCCGTTTCCCTCCTTTGTCAGCCAGGATTTTTAGCCAAAAATCAATTACCTGCGGTAGCTCCATCACCTATAGACATCCCCAGTCTTAGTCGAATCTGTGCTGGGAATGATCAAGATAGGCTCTTATGCCCAGTTAGGGCACTGCGTTTCTATCTAAATGCTTCAAAAGTGAAAAGAAAGGGCAGGAAACGTCTTTTCCTACCTCTTAAGGGCTCCGTTGATATTTTGGCCTCCACGATTTCAAGGTGGATTGTCACCACAATTAAAAGAGCTTACCAGTCCCTTACTGATAGAGACCTTCCCTTTATGAAACTAAAAGCCCATGAGGTTCGAGCCGTCGCTGCCTCATTGGCCTATCTAAATCACTCGTCTCTGGAGGACGTCATGAAGGCAGCATTTTGGCGATCCCATACTACCTTTTCGTCCTTCTACCTCCGCTCATTAGCACATCAAAGCGCAGGCATATTTTCTCTGGGTCCCATAGTTGCGGCACAACATGTGGCCCAGAAGGACTCCAGCAAATAGTAAAGTGGACATCTCCCCTCAAATGGTGAGTAGTTTACATTTTTCCTCTGTTTTTGATCAGTTTAACATCAGCCGACCCACCTAACTGACAAATTCAGCTATATAATAGTGATGGGTAAATGTATTGCTGCTATTAAAATGTAGTTTTTTGGGGGGTAAAACTAATTTTAATTATGCAATACTTACCCATCACTATTATCAAATGCCCTCCTCCCACCCCGCTCTGATGCCCTGGCGTAATTTCGTCTATGAAAAAGATGAATGTTCGCGCAGGCGCAGAGAGATGCACGGGCGTGACGTGGCTTGTTGACAGATTCTCCACTTTAAGTGGGAGAATGTTTTCACATCGAACGGACGAGTTTTTCGACACGAAAAAGGAATAAAGCTATATAATAGTGATGGGTAAGTATTGCATAATTAAAATTAGTTTTACCCCCCAAAAAACTACATTTTAGTGAATAAGGTAAGTGTAAGAAATTAATTTTTAATTCATAACTTTATAATATGTGACACTAATATGTCTTATGTTTTGTATACATGAACAGTGTTTATGTTATTATTTTCGATTGACCAAATATACTCACGTAGAAGTCAAATCCAACTGCAAACAACAATCAGATCAGGGTCTATGTTGTTTGTTCTACTGATTATTCCTAACAAACTGCATAGACCCAGATCTTCCTGCACATTTTGTGACAGCATATGTGAGTCTGTGCAGTTTTCAGTTGGAGTCAACTTATAAGCCAGTATATGTGGTAGGTAATGTTGTGGTATCTTTACACGCATCTGAGGTACAACAGGTGGAAGGTTCTGCAAAATAATTATGCAGATCATCTAATGCTGACACTTTAAAGGAAAGAAGAGAAGTTACGCTTGCTTTGTGACACTTTGAGTTCTTTATGGATAGGTTTTTAACATGTGTGATTTGTGCAGGAAAATTGTGAATGCATGAAAAATGCACCTGAATAGATACATGAAAAATAAATCCAGGATATGATTTGGGTGGTTCAAAGATATACATGGTGGTTTAGGTGTCTCTTTTCCCAACTTTTCTCTTTCCAGTGTCAGGTAGAATGGTAGGAAGATTCACTGAGTGATTGATTGGATTGTACTAGCAAATATAAGTTTATATGGTGCTGAGGAATTTGGATTAAAGTGCCTTGCCCAGGGACAGAACACAGGGCCAACTTGACCTGGTTTGGGCAGGATTTGAACCTGAAATGTTCTGGTCATGAATCATGAATACCTAAGAATAAAGGGAGAATGAAAATTGCTAGAAGGATGTTTTTTTAAAACATGGTTGTAATTGAATCACTGTAACAGAGTAACCTCTTTTTGCCTTGCCTGCATAAGCATGGTGAGACATAGATATCATTTTTCTGGTGGTGACAACCACTTCAGTGTTGAAGTTTTTGCATGTAAGAAATGGGAATGGAGTGGGATAAGGGGGTGAATATAACAGTGCATGTATACAGGTGAGACACTGGGTTCTGCACAACACTTGTTTGTGCCTTCAGAGTTGTCCAGGCCTGAAGATGACATTGTTAGAGACCTCCTGACAACAGTCCGGTTAGAAATTTTAAATTGATGAATGATATGACTATGTTTTGTGCATTTTTTTATTTGCTTAATGCTTTTTGTTGTTAAAATTGGTAGAGGGGTACAAACTGCTGGCAGGGGTAGGTGAATACTATAACAGCTACGAGTAACTAGATTGCATTATGGTAATTGCTAAGAGGTAAAAATATTTAATAAACTGCCACTAGAACAGTCCTTTTATTTTTTGATAGTTTCTAAAATTTCACTAAAAAAATAGACCAAGTTCAAAGCATTTCAAAACTGTTTTGAAACAATTATAAATGTACAGGACACAGATGTCTTAACACCATAGTGGTCATTTATTCAGATCAATATGGTCACTGATGTTATCGGTGAATAACTTCAAATTTACAACTACATGTATAAGGTTTATGAAATTTTATTTTTTCATTAAACGATGTATTTGGGCCGTATCACTTTCAATGAGCACAACAGAAACTATTCATTGTAATTAATTCTAACTGATAGGAGCACCTATATTACATTATTGTAATTACAAATAGGTAAAAATATTTAATCTACTGCTAATTGAATTTTGTTGGTTCTAAAACTTCATTAAAAGATGACAAATTCCAGAACATTTTAAAGCTGTTTTGAAACAAGTCTTATAAAATGTACATGAGATAACATGCACAGGTGTCTTCACATCATGGTGTTCATCTATACAAACCACAATAATCACTGATGTTATGGATGGGCAACCTCAACTTTACAAGCACATATAGAGCATCCATATGTGAGATAAAATGGGTATTTAATAAATCCTGGTACAGTCAGGTGTATTGAATTGTTATCATTTTTAATCATGTATTGCATATATAATGTGTATCAGCCAATCATTAATAGATCAGCATAGACCCAGATTAGCATGTGCTTTATGGGGTGGCAGATCTGGTCTGGGTCTATACAATGTTTATGTCGGTCCAGATGGTTATTACACATTTCATGTTATTAGTGAATTAATTAGAAGGTTTTATAGTTTTGTAACATCTAAAGCATTTAATCAACTGCCACAGGAAGAAGCAATGTAAGTTTTTTAACGCAAACCCATATAAATGTACATGCAGAAGTGTCTTTATATCATGGTGTTCCATACAAACCACAGTAATAACTGATGTTATGGATGAGTAACCTCAACTTTACATGCAGAAGTGTCTTTATATCATGGTGTTCCATACAAACCACAGTAATAACTGATGTTATGGATGAGTAACCTCAACTTTACAACTACATGTACATGTTTATGGGGTCAATTCAAAATTTAATGTGCATTTTTTAGACTTGGTCAGTTTTTGATAAAGTTTTGGCAACTAAAATAAATAAATTGCTCATTTTAGTGGCAGTTTATTAAATATTTTTACCTATTTGTTATTACAATAATGTAATATAGGTACTCGTATCTGTTAGAATTAATTACAATGAATATTTTCTGCTGCACTCGTTCAAACTCATATGGCCCAAATACAAGGTGTATTGACACAAAAGGGCACATAAACCTTAAGTGGTCAGTTAAAAAAAAAAAAAATTGAATGTTGTTGACTTGGTCAGTTTGTTTTATAAAGTTTTGGAAGCTAAAGAAAATAAATTGTTCTAGTGGCAGTTGATTAAATATGTTTACCTGTTTGTAACTACAATAATGTAATATAGGAACTCTGTCAGAATTAATTACATTGTATAACTGTGCTCATTTTAAGTCACATGGCCAAATTACATGGTGTAATGACCAAGATGGGAACATAAATCTTCATGTACTGATCAGTTTGTTATATAATATGACAACAGTTAATCTCTATGGACAGGACACCTGTCTTGAAAGATCATTTTTGCTAGAAGGAGTGGTCTCAAGGAAGGTTTTAGTGTTCAAGTTGTGGTTTATAATTTTTAATATAATCTGTTGGATTCCTATTGTACCCCATTTTTTGCACTTTCATTCCAAATTCACTAGCTTGAGCCAAGTTTTACTACCACACAAGTTTGTCAAATGCTTGTGTAATGTAATTAGAAAAGAAATTTGGAATTTTTCCATGCATTTACTGATTTGTTAAATTCTTTATTATATATGTCTAAATTGGCAAAAAGTGCTCCCTTAAGTGACTGACCATTTAATTTTTCGGTAGAGATGAGAGGGGGCCAGGAAGTTTCTTTTCAGCTAGGATAGTTTTTTCTTTACCTCAGTGTTTTTTTTTTAAAGTGATATAATTGATATAATAGGTTTTATTTTTTGTATAAAAGAGAGAATTTTCTTATCTTCAAGCTATTTGAGGGTTGAAGATTTTTTTCCAACAAAAATCCCATGTCTCCCTGGTCTGGAAAATGAAATGGTTGGCCCCTAAGTTAGCAAAAGTGCTCCCTTGAATGTGGAATGAGTGCTATTCTGGACACACCGAAATTTGATCTCATACAAGTGTTTACACATGCAGTAGGGAGCCATGGTAGCTCAGTTGGTGGAGTGTTGGTCAGCTCTCTCTGTGTCCTTGGGAAGGGTACTTAGCTTCCATTTCCTTAGCTTGATATAGCCACTGATGTGTTAAAAATGCCGTTGAAACCAACAAAACAAACAAACAGAAATATATGCAGTTGTTTTCAAACATTCACCTGCAATTGACCTGCATTGAGGACAAGCCATAAACTTCTCACCTGCCTTACTGATCATGGCACAGAGTTAAGTGAGATCAGAATTGACTGTTGAAAATAGTGGATATCACATATATTTAGTGAGGGTAGAAAATGCTATGCAAAATATGGTCAGCTAAGAAAAATACTTTTTCAGTAAGGGACTGACTATTTAATTTTGGGTGTGTTGGTGGGGGTGGGGCTGGGATTTTCTTTCAAACCAGAATATTTTTTTTTCTTTTACCTCAAAATAATTAATTTCTTTTTCAGATAATATAATGGATATAATAAGTTCCTTTTCTTCTTCAAATCAGAGCAAGAATATTTGATTCAGGCTATTTGAAGGCCAGAAATATTTATCAAAAAATATTCCCAGGACCCCTCCCCAGAAAATTAAATGGGTGGTCATTAAGTGATGGAAAAATGCAATTCATCTTGGCTTGTTATGTATGCCAATAGCAAAATGGATTTTGACAAAACTTGAAAAGAAAAATAGGTACTTACAGAAATCAAATGAATTATAAATGGGTGTTAATTTAACATCATATTCTGCAGAAAAGTTGACAATGGCTGCATCATGATGATATTTTTCTACAGTTCATTTATTTCCTTCCAACAACTATTAATTTCCTAACTCCATCCCCTACCTTTCTTCCATGAGTGGATTGAATTTATAAGACTTGAATATACTATGTGTAGTGAAACCAGTATAAGTGGTTTGTTTCATATAAAGGACATCTGCTTAAATTGGATACAATATTTGTGAACTCCTTTAATTTCAACATCTTATTTAACCTACATATAGGATACCTGTCTACATAGGACACAATTGTTTGATCACCAATCATTTACCAATGAACCACGGTAGCTTAGTTGGTAGAGCATTGTATTCATGATCAAAGAGTGGTGTGTCCAGTATCCATCCAGGTCAGCTCAGGTCTGCCACCATGGTGTGTCCTTGTGGGAGGTACTTGGCTCTCATTTCGTTGGCATGATATTGCCAATAATGTCTTAAAAGTGCCATTAAACCAACCAGTCATTTACCAATATTTAAGCCCCTATCTAAGCACATCAATGAAAATGAATGACGCAATAAATACAAGAACATTTGTGCATCATCATATGGCCCCCATATTTATTTCTATATTATAAAAGAGGCAACCTTGGAATTTAAAGTGTGGTTGACAAAAGCTCGGAATTAATGTGACAGTTAGGTGGCAGAACAACGTATCATTTATTATATGGATTAATCTAATGGAGCAGGGATGGGGGAGAGTAAGAAATGTAAAAAATTGTCATGCAGTTCACAAGCAAACTTTTCCATTGAAATCTGTGAGGGTATGGAAATCCAAGCTTGAAAGTGAAATCTGTCAGGTTATGGAAATCCAAGCTTGAAAGTGAAATCTGTCAGGTTATGGAAATCCAAGCTTGAAAGTGAAATCTGTCAGGTTATGGAAATCCAAGCTTGAAAGTGAAATCTGTGCTTTAAGTATCAAGAAGGCCTTGTCCTTAGCACACAACCAAGGTAGGATTTCACTATCATTCCTATAAACAGTGAAACCTGTCTATAATGGACAATATATTATGACACTACCTTGCCTAGCAAGGGATTGTGGACACAAATTTAACTTGTTTTTTTAATTTATTTTATTATAGTTGATTATTGTTGAAGCCCTGTTAGTGGGAAGTGAAACAGCAGTCACTTTTATGTTGTCATCAACAGTTATTTGCATATATTGCATATATTTCCTTAATCCTATGATAGATTCTCTTCATACTTGGCATTAGTCATTATGAAACTTGGAGAATTTATTCCACAACACACTTGCTTGCCCATATGATCTTTGATTCAAGGTCACAGTCATAGAAAATTTGTGTTAAGTTTTTGGTTACAGTTTTCTGTTTGTTTATATTTACTAAGTTTCTTAATTAATTTTCTTCTTAATTGGGATGCATCATTTTATGAAGCTAAGACAATTCATTCTACAACATGCTTGCTTGCCCCTTTGACCTTAGGGTCAAGGTCACAGTCATAGAAATTTTGCATTACAGTTTTGGCTAAAGTTTTTTTTGTTCATTTGTGTATGTTTCCTAAATCCCTTTTTGGATTTTCTTGGTTCTTAAGATAAATAATTATAATGCTTAGACAATTAATTCTGCTGCATGCTTGCTCAACTTTTTTAACTTCGTTTCAAGGTTATGCATTACAGCAATGCTTTGATTGTGCACTTGACATGATTGTGTACTTGATATGCAGGCCCTGGCCTTGTTATGTCTTTTAGCTCTACTGGTCATAGACCAGAAGAGTTCATCGGATGGCCTGTTGTTCAACACCCATCTCTCCATTAGCACAAGTTTGTGTTTGCTACACCTCTTAAACTAATTGAAAGATACTCTGCTCAGACATCCAATATGGTCACCACAGCAGCCATCTTGAAAATCTTTTTATTGATACTCCTCCTAAATGTATGGTCATATTAATATGGGGGTTTCCATTAAAGACTTTTTGTGATGTCTAGTTGGTCTAAAATAAAATGTTACCTATCTGATACCCAATGTGGCCACCTGAGCTGACATCTTGGAAATCTTATCACTACTCTTTCTAGACGGAAAGTTGTATCAACATTGGATTTTTATCAAAAGTCTTTTTATAATGTCTAGTTGGTAATAAATGAAATGGTGCCGACCTGACATCCAGTATGGCAGCCATCTTGAAAATCTTGTTATTTCTACACCTTCTAAATGGAAAGTCAGATTGACATTAGGTTTTCGCAAGATTAATTATGATATCTAGTTGGTCCTGAATGAAAATGGTGCTGATCTGACCTCAAATATGGCTGCCACAGTGAACATATTGATAATCTTGTCACTAATTCTACTGAATGGATGGTCATATCAACATGGAGTTTTCACCAGAAGTCTTCTAATGGTGTCTAATTTGTCCTAAATGAAAATGGTGCCAATCTTACATCCAATATGGCAGCCACAGTTGCTAAAATCTTATCAGCACTCAGCAGTTAAAAAGAAGAAATGGCAATATCTTAAATTCATGGAAAATTCTTTTTGGACAGAAGAGCATCAGTCCCTTCAGGGGACTCTTGTTTATTGTTGAGCCCACATTAGTGGGAAGCAAGACATAGCAGTCACTTTTGTGTCATCATAACATTTTGTTAGGGTTTTCATATTGTTTTTCATTTGCATATATTTCCTTAACTACTTGATGGATTCTGATCATACTTGGCTTAATATTCTTAACCTAAGGAAATTCATTGTGACACACTCACTTGCCCCTTTAACCAAATGTCGCCCTAATAAAAACTCTGTATGAAGGTTTTAGTTAAAGTTGTTCATTTGCTTATTTTTTTAAAATCCCTTGATGGATTTTTTTCATGCTTGGGATGAATCATCATAAAGCTGGACTATTCATTTTGTGGAACATGCTTGCTTAGACTTTTGAAATTGGGGTTAAGGTCACATGTCTTAAAGCAATGCTTCAATCATAGACTCTTAAATTACCTGTGTATAATGTACACTCAGCTGAAAATGCTGTGGCTGAAGTGGTTAAGGTGTTTGACTCATCATCAGTATGGTGTGGATTTGATTCTCACAATCACATCAGCTGTGATTGGCTACTGTGGTGAATCCTGGGCCCTTTAATGTGTTTGCCTTAGCACGATATATCCATCAGAGTTTTGCTGTGCCAAAAAACACCAAACCAAAACAAACCAAACTGTTTGCATGAATTAGTAAGTACTTATAGAACTAATAGCAAATACCTTGATCTGCAGGTGCATTATGGGACAGCAGATCTGGGTCTATGTTTATTGTTTGGGACATGTTATATGTGAATGAATAAATTAATTGTTTCTTTTTTTTATTTTAGAGTGAAGAGAGCTGGAGATGGGACCTGTGCATTTAACACTATTTCTTCTGGCTCTGTCAGCTGAAGGAATCTTAGGTATTTTACAAATCTGTGTGCTTGTTTTTACCTAGTAGAATATTCAGTTTAGTGATGGGGAAACTGTGATATTCTCTGTTTGCCCATCAATTAGTTCATAGTCAGTCCTTGCTTGTGGGACCTGCTGTTTTTGGTCCGGTTTGTTTTTAGATTTGTATCTAAAGGCATCTATATACTGAACTCCCAACTGCTGAAGAAAAATGTACCCAGCACTTAAAGTTTCAAAATCCTGCTCAGAACTCTACTGTGATCCCTATTCAATTTCTGGGTGGACATTGATGAAACTTTGTATATTTTGTCCATATAGTATTCATTGGAAAGGTACTGTAATTTTCACCAGATAAACCAATAATTTTTTTTCTCCAAGAGATGAATGGGTACAGCATGAGGCATATATGCTGGAAGTGACCAATCTGTGCATTTTTAATGTCAGTAATAACTTACCTGTCACTATTATTAAGCTTTACTTTTCCGCATGGAAAGACCCCATCCATGCTAGATGCACCAACTCCCTATTCTAGAGATTTCTTAGAACATGTCCATCGACCCTGTCTGATCTATGTTATCAGGCCGTGTGCTATAGCATGTCCTCATTCTCTTTTGGATGACCATTGAGTTAACACAAGGATACACTATGAAGAGAAAAATATCTACAAGGCAGTGGTTTCGTGCTGTGTACCAGGGCTTGTGATTAATAGTTCTTGTAGTGAACTTACCTCTATCCATATTTATCAAATAAGATAACATTGATAATTTTCATTCGTGCATTGTCACATGACGAGCCACCTACCCTTCCTCCTCCTAATAAAGGGCATGGGACATTGCAGAAGAAATAGGTACTCACTATTCTGGGTTCTCAAAAAATTATGCATTTACAACAGTGTTAACAAATGACGGGGGTCACGACGCAGAATCTTATTATTAGAGAGTCTAGGCACCACAAAATGTTTTAGTATCAACAATGATTTTCTTGTGTTTATAATTCGTAAACAGACTAAAGTGAATAAACTCAGACATTCTTGTTTTGCAATACAAATAACAATAATAACAGAATGAAGAGCAGCACCCCTACCAGACAAGTTAGTGCATCTTCTCAAAAAAGGCAGCTTCTATCGTTAGGAGCAACAGACTTGCTGGGTCCAAGTGCACCCCCCACCAACTACAGGAATGCCGGAAAGCACCGTCCCATAAGCAAACACAGTAATACCCTTGGTTGGGGTTGAACTGAGCCCTAATATTGAGAATCCTTGTGTCTCCCCCTCGGGGGAAGGGCAAGATCCCCATAGTACCCGAGGTCAGGCGAGGAGTAGATCACGCAATCCCAAGAGGGTTAGACTTTGTTCAAGCTCTTCTAGTTCTGAGGGAAGTTCCCTCAAATCTAGACTGCCATTGACTCTAAGTGACAGGGCATTGACCGATCACTTATCACCGAGTACAGGCAGACCAGGTACTGGGTACGGGTCTTCACAACATGCCGAATCTAGGTATAGCACCAGGGATAGGTTTGAATATCCCCCTTCTGCTACATTACAAAGGTATCCCACCACAGGGACAGAGCTTGCTTTTAGGCATGTTCCCAGGATAGGAAATTGGATCGATGTCCCTTCCTTTCCCCTATTCCCTTTTAATCCTTTTGGTATGTTGAACTTCCCCCTCAAGGGAGAGACCAACCTATACCAACATGGATATCTTTTCTGTGGCATCCTGCATGTTCGAGTGATGAGGTCCGATGACCCTCACAAGTTCTGCAGGAAAGGTCGTCAAGGAAGGAGAGAGAGTTACTCCCCATTCCTCTAAGAGGCCAAAGAGAGATGAGAAGAATTCTAACTCTCCTGCTGCAACATTTATTAAGGACAGTTCTATCGCTCCCCGTGCTGAGTCACAGAATATCTATGTCCCAACTTCCCGGCCTTCCTTGCAGAGGGATCATTCAGGCTCCATTTCTTCTGTTTCCCTCTGAGCTTTTGGAACAGGAAGATGATGAAGCTCTGTCGATTATCATAGATTCCCATGAATTTACTGATCTTCAAATCCCTCTCACCAAGTGTCACATGTGGTCAAGGAGGAGGAGACTTGATCATTCCACCTGGCTATCAAGTTTAGTTCCTTCTTTCCCCTGACATATGCCTAAAACCCAAGTGTTCAATTGACACTAAGATTCTTTCTTGCTTAGAGAAACTCTCTGGGGCAATGCCCAGACTGAATTTGCTGCTGCTTCCTCACTCTCCTATGATTAGAGCAGTTTTGCAACAGCCAAGCAAAGATGAAGAAGCAGCACTTCGGAATAAAGGGTGGTCTGTCCCCCTTGCTCCATAGCCTCGAGCTATAAAGATCATTCGTCTTCCTGCCCAGTAACCCCCCCCCCCACTTGGACGCTGAAGCTTCACAAGTGGACATTTCGGCGGGTTCCTTTGCTCACCTCTTGGTTAAATCCTTGGAGGCTTTAGATTCAAAGGCCAGGTCATTAGTTACCGTAGCTTCACATGCTGATCTGTTTTCAGCAGCTTTACTGACGGAAGAATTATTGTCATCCTCTGCTATGCAATGACTGTTAGAGGCTGTGGCTAAGACTTCGAGACACTCATTTTCTACGTGATAGCATTGTCTGCAGAACTTCATCACCTATGTCGTTATGTAGCTTTGGATTTTTCAAAGTGTTTGCTGGTGTTTGAAAAAATCTTCAGAGGGCTGCACTCCTGGCTTCTGAGACCTTATTCAGCGGTCTCATTCCCACTATTGCTTCTCAGGATTTTAGCGACCAATAACATAGGTCCCTTGTGTTGGTTGCTGGCCTGTCGAAACCGGCCAGTATCTGCACACAACCTAATTGAGCCATGGGTCAGCCACAATTCCAACAAAAATGTATGCAACCACAACAGAGTAACCAGCCCTACTATAATTCCGCTCAACAAACAAGATGGAATAAGTGGAGAGGGAAGGACAAAGATGTTTTTTGCCTCCCCCTTCCCCAAAGAGGTGAAAGGAGGGAATAGAGTCCATCCCTAGATACACCTCACCTCTCCTGCAGTGCATGCCTCTTCTTTTAATATATATAGGTGGTCGATTGGTCCACCTTTCAGAGGCCTGGTTGAACATCACAGAAGATCTGTGTCCTTTCTTTTGTGAAGGAAGGTTTACGTTTATGCTTCAGAGAACTCCCTCCTCTCTCAAGGACACCCATCTTCTTCCATCAATCAAATGTATTAAAATTAAAGGAAGAAGTGCACACCCTTCTTTGGAGGGGTGCAGTAGAGAGGGTTCAGAACATCCAGTCGCTAACTTTCTACTCCCTGATATTTCTGGTCCTCAAAAAGGGTGGAAAACTGAGATTCATAATAGATCTTTCCCCCCAAACAAATTTCTGCATGTGGAAACTTTCAGGATGGAAAGTGCAACTTCAGTTCAGAATGCTATCAAACTGGCTGACTGGGCAGTTTCCATCGATCTTCAGGATGCCTACTTCCATATCCCGATTTTTCCTCCACACACAAAATATTTCCAGTTCTCAATCAGACAGGAAGTATTTCAATTCCAAGCCATGCCATTTGGTCTAGCCTCAGCGCTCAGGGTCTTCACCAGAGCCATGGGAGTAATAGCTGCACACTTGAGGTACTTGGGGATTCTGTTAATCCAGTATTTTGACAACTCCTGCTACACAACAACGACAGACCGTCTCTATTATGTCACATGACCCGCTCTTGGTCTGTAGTGACTCAGTTGGGACTGATTCCAAACCTAGAGAAATCCGAACTCATTCCCTCTCTGGATTTCGTGTACATAGGAATGAATTTCCTTAGCTCTCTGGGCCAGGTTTGTGTTTCCCCGGAGTGGATGCACAAAATCAGGGAACTTTTTAAGGACGTTACAGACCAAGACTTCGTTGTCGGCTTGTCTGTACATCTTTCTCTTCTGGAAACCTTGAATTCTGTGGCGGATCTGGTATCCCTAATGAGACTTCATTTTCGTCCTCTTCAGTTTCTCCTGTTGGCGGTTTGGAAACCCCACAAGGATGCACTATTGGTTCAAATTTTTCTAGGGTCGGTGTTTCAGTACCACCTCAAGTGGTGATACAAGCAAGCCAAGTTTCTGAAGGGAGTTCCCCAGCATGCCCCAGAACCCCACTCCTATCTGTACACCGACGCATCAGATTCAGGTTTGGGAGCTCATTTAGAGGAAGAATGAGTACTTCTTCAGATCCATTGGTCACAGAAAGACAGTCTCCTCCACATCAACAATTTAGAAATGAAAGCCATGTTCTTTGCTCTAAAGGGTGCATAGAACACGTTAAAAGGCATTGCATCATGGTCTCCTCTGACAACACATCAGTGGTTGCATACCTCAGACGGCAAAGAGATACTCGTGCTCATTCTCTCTGCATGGTAGTCTGGAACCTTCTATGTTGGGCAGAGTCAGAAGGGATTACACTTGGAGTTCATCATATTCCAGGGAAGGAAAACATTCTTTCCGACAGTCTGTCCTTGCTGGTTGTCCTTACAGAATGGTCTCTACATCAAGTAGTTGCAGAGTCTCTGTTCAGTCTATGGGAGACACCTCTAGTGGACTTGTTTGCAACAAAACTCAACACAAGCTCCCATTTTATGTCTCCCCAGTTCCAGACCAAGCAGTCTGGGCAGTGATTGCCTTCAGCCTAAACTGGGATCAATTGTTTGCCTATGCATTCCCACCCTTCCGGTTGATTCCACAAGTACTGCACAAGATCAGGACATCCACAGCTCAGATCATCCTGATTGCACCTCTGTGGCCTTAAGGGTCTTGGTTCATTGATCTACTCGACCTGTTGATTGACAAACCAAGGGTATTACCTCAGTGGGACAATCTTCTCTCACAACACAGAGGTACACTATTATACACCAATCCTCAGATTCTCCACCTTCATGCTTGGCTCATCTTGAGCGATCTATCCGCCAGGCAAAATTTTCAAGCAAAGTTACCGACTGCAATGTACAAGCCTGGCAACGTTCTACATCCAAGGTCTACGATGTAAGGTGGAAAATCTTATGTGATTGGTGCGCTAGGAAATGCGTTAATCCTTGCCGACCCTCTCTTGCTGCAGTAGCAGATTTTCTCTTCCTCTTTGAGGAGAGATCTTATTCAGCCTCTATAATCAAAGGTTATAAGGCTGAAATTTCGAACACACTTTAATTTTCCAAAGACCAATCCATTGGTTCAGATCCTCACTTATTGGATCTTATTAACTATTTCGAGCTACAGAGACCAGTGTCTCGCTCGATGACAACAAAATGGAACCTTTCATGTGTTTTGTGGGCATTGACAAAAACACCTTATGACCCTTTGAGTGCTGCTTCTTTTGAAACTCTTACACTTAAACCATTTTTCTTCTGGCCGTGGTGTCAGCCTGGAGAAGAAGTGAACTACATGCCTTATCAATGCGTCAGTGGGAAATAAGATTTGGTTTCCTTGTTATGTCAGCCAGGCTCTCTTGCAAAAAAAAACTTCCATCAGTATTTCCATCACTGATTGAAATCCCCAGTCTCAGTCGCATTTGTGCTGATGATCGAAATAGATTTCTTTGCCCAGTTAGGGCACATAGATTCTATTTAGCAACTGCTAGCGGGAGAAGGAAGGGTAGGAAAAGGCTTTTTCTCCCTTTAAGGGGTTCAGCTGATATTTCAACATCCACTATCTCTCAATGTAGTTCGCTCACCATCAAGAGTGCTTATGCGTCTCTCACAGAAAGAGACTTATCGTTCATGAGGATAAAAGCCCATGAAGTCGGGGCTATCACTACTTCCTGGGCATATTTCAGTCATTCATCTTTAGACAATATTATGAAGGCTGCATTTTGGCACTAGCACACAACCCTCTCCTTTTACCTTTGGTCGTTAGCATTGAATAATGTCACTAATATCCCATCTGTAGTTCAAAGCACCAGTTACATATGCCGATTAGCGACTGAATGATGTCACACCATGTGCAGCATGCTTTTTAGCGCTTCTAAAACACAAAGTAACAGAAATAACAAACTTACATGCATCTATGTAATCCATTTGAAATCCAGTGAAGTCTGAAAAAGCACATTTGTTCACAAAAAGTACTAATCCAAATAGAATAAGAACTGTTCACTTGTAAGATGTGTATTCCCTACTTGAAATATTTTGTGAAATTATGTTGTTTGAGACCTGATTGATTTTGTTTTCCTGCAAAGTCTATGATGTTTCTCATTTGCATAATCTTTAATGGCTCAATGTTCTGGGTTTCTAGCCACATCAGCCTTATATCAGTCTTACATTCAACAACGGGGCAATCCTCTTCAGTGTTGATCTAGCGCTGAACATCATTCTCTTTAGTCCTTAACAACCAGACTTTACATCTCACCAGATTTAAGTAAAACATCCAACTTATCTTTTTCTTTTCCTGGATGTCTTCATTTAGAGATTTAATGTCTCAATTCACAATTTATCCAGATGATTTAAGTGAACAGTGTTCTGTTTAAATTCACTTGTAAATACAGGTAATACTGAATTCACTCTTAAGTGACACTTCATTGTTTTAATGGACTTTATTTTTAGCTAGAGATGAGCATCTATCAGTGACTGTCTTTTGTATGATCAGCGAGGTGTTTTCACAGAGATTAAGTTGCAGATCTGTCTTTAGTGCTATAGGAAATTCTACAAGTCATATATACTGTTATTAAATACAGTAGATGACACAGACCAATTACAATAGTGGCTCATTAGAGAAGTGGTTACTTTTGGGTGTGCTACAGCCTGTTAGGAATACAATATCCGACATTGACTGAATACAATAGTGGCTAATTAGAGTAAGACATTAACTATAAAAATCAAGTACACTACTCCCTAAATAACTTGTGCATGGATAACATGCAAACCCGTATATAATTCGAGGTCAGGTATGGATCCCATTTTTTACAAGAAAATAAATAAAAAATTGCCCCCTATTTGTTGATCATGAAGAAAATCGCGACCAAAATTGGTGCATGAAACCTTGAAATATTGCTTGTTTTATAGTTGAAAATGGTGATTAGGACCCGGAAATTTGAATCAACATCATGAAATTATCAACTTTTAATAAGAAGTAATATATTTTGTTCAATTTTCTTTCCAAATAACATTCTCATTACACTGTGGAAAACAATATTCAACAAAATTTTGATCAATGAAAATGTCTCTAATGCCTACTGGTGGCAACACTTTAATAAATAAATACTAATTAAATAAGTTTTGTCAAGTGAAATTCGTGTTTTTGTTCTCTTTTAATTCGGTTTCAGTGTAATCATCATAAGTGCAATATGTCGGCAAGCGTTTCTGTGAGAACCTAATTAGTGCCAACCGTGTTTTGATCTCTGACTTGCGGAAGTATTTGTTCTTTTGTTACACTGAATTAAATGCTGACCTGGTTTTTATATTTTCACATTAATTAATCTTTTGTATCAAATCAAATAAAGGGGTGGAATAAAAGAAAAGTTGAAAGGCATGCAAATCCTACCTGCATAAGAGTTAGTCTTCACGGTTGTGAGTCAATTCAACTAATTTCGGTTGATCAGTATTGTGTAAGTAATATAATTAAACTACTTTAAATTAACGTACTCATTCACAAATGTGATCAAAGATAGCAAGGCAACCAAATGAAACAAGTAATTGGTGAATGAAAAGGTTTGCTTCACAGATACGGTTGGTTATGGAGAAGCGAGTTCCAGAGTTTGTAGTGAACTAAAAATTCCTAAATTGACACTCAGAGATTTCCTCAAGGATGAGAGGAGGTTTCAAAATTACTTGCAATGAAATCATGTCATCAGTATTTTACTAATAGAACAACAACAAAAAAGTTTTGATGTTGATGGTTGTTTAGCGAAATAAATACCACAAAGCTTTTGAAAACAAGGAATCTTGTTTTGTTGTGAATCAGCAACAACAAAAAGCATAATGCCTAATGTTTTCACATACACATGATGATTGTTGAAACCTCTTGGAGTAATGTTGTTAATGATCATTCAGAGGTCAGGTATCTTGAAAAAAAAGGTAATTTATACAAAAAGTGGAAGAACAACTTCATTAGAAAAAGCTCTTTATTGACTGTTATTCCCAACGCGATTATAAAATGAGTATTCAGCCATTAAACAGCCCCATTACCCCCCCCCCCTTTTCTCGGTATGCGATGGCATCCCCTTCTTAAATCCCCTTCTTAATTTTGTTTAGGTCCCTTGGTAACTTGTGTCTTTGCTTAAAGTGTGATCTATGTTTTTGGACCCAGTTGTGTACAAGTTATCGAGGGACAGGTGTTCAGTGGTTTTGATGTAAAGTTTTCAGCTGCTGAATGTCAAAAACTGTAAAAACAACAAAAAACAAAATCATATAATTTTGTCCATGGGGCCCATAGCGTTATTGTATTTTATCCAGAATTGCATTATAATATGATTCCAGATTTCAGATATAATGCATTACTGCTATTGACCCTGTGACTAAAATTAAACCATTGTACTTGAATTGTCAAATTGATGACAAAATGAATTGAATGAAAACAACATGAAGCTTAGTATTTTATCTTTTTTTTCACTTTGAAACATTATTATTTGACAAAATTAAATATACAGATAAAGTGGAGTAAACAAATATATTTAAGTTACATTTAATTTATATTTAATTTACACACATTTATCAAATTTTCTTTAATTCTTGCTATACTGCGGTTTGGCACATAACACGGCTCTTGCTGAACTGTGGTTAGGTACATAATGCGGTTGGTACATAACTACCATGTGCATTATTACTAGGAAGAACTGTATCTTTATGAATGAAAAACTTTTTCTTACAGGAGAAAGTCCTTGCAGCAAAACCTTCAATGGCAGTGAAATTGGAACAGTATTGTCAAAAGATGTCGGAAATGTGACAAACTGCACATTTACTTTTTTAATCAAGACAGCTGAAGATACCATCATGCTTTTCTTCTCATCCCTCATGCTTGAGAGTGGTGGAGCATATATTGTCATTGCTGCAGAAAAAATTGTGATCGCCAATATTTCATCAGGGCGTGGTAAGGAAATGGTCATGTTTGATGTCCACTGAGGGATAATTATCTTACCTGTATGCTATGTTGGTTCTAGAATTCCCAAATTAGTTACCAAATTTTGCTTTAAAATGTTCAATTATTTGGTGTACAAGAAAAGGGATCCTCATTGGAATTTTGCATACTGGATTTTGCTTTCCTTTAGCTTTAGTCTTTATTTATTTTCGAGTCCACCTTGGCAGAAAGCTAGACATAATGATCACTTTGGTGTCTATGCGCTTGTTCATCTGTCTATCCATACATCTGTGCATACTCTAGATTAACCTCAGTGTTTCAGTTTTTTACTATCCTACTAGTGTTTTCTTTATTAATTCCCCTCTTTCTCTTGCGGCTGTTCCATTTAAACATACATGGTACCCTGAGAAGGCAGTTTAAAAAAAAATATATCCCAGGGTAATCTGCCTACTCCAAGAGTTCATATAAAAATGATTAAAAATTTGAAATTGCTTCTGTGGGTGGTTGATCCACATTTAGAGTGCCTTTCCTGGGTCCCATGTATGTTTTTCCGGAACAACTAAAAAAATCTTTTAAAACTAACTGATGTTTCACTTTGCTTTAATTAAGCATTTTTGCAACTTGTTTTTGTAAGAAATATAGTCACTTTCATTGTTTGTACAACTGGAAAAATACATTACACTACCCATTGGCAGTATAAGCCTTGAAAACCTAATTACCAAATTAATAATGCTAATTGAATTGCAATATTAAATCTTTGACTGCTTTTGGTGAATTTGGAGAGTACTAGTGCCAGCATATTAACTGTGGTCTTTACTGTCATACATAGAGTTCACTAGTAACCCATCAGAAGAGGTAGTACAAACATACTTTTCACATTTTTCTGTGTTTATGATTGTGTTTTCCAGTATAGAACAATGATGGGGGCAATATCTCAATCTTCATCATATTACCTTCTATACTGTGATCTTAGTGCACATAAACTTGCAAAAAGTCCCTGATCTTCATCATCGCTTGGGTATTCTTTCACAATAATCAAGATAAACATTTCTTATTGGCCCTAAATAAAAATGTTGCCTCTCAGACATTAAACATTGCCACCACAGTGGCCATTTTAAAAATCTTATCACTACTACTCCTGAATGGATTGTCACATCAACATGGGGTTTCCATTAAAAGACATTTTGTGATGTCTAGTTGGTCCTAAATGAAAATGGTTGCCGTTCTGACATCAGCTATGGCTGCGACAGTGGCCAGCTTGAAAATCTTGTTATTGCTACTCCTTTTGACGAATTGATATGATAATATGGGGTTTTCATTAAAAGACTTTTTATGATGTTTAGTTTACCCCAAATGAAAATGGTGCTGATCTGAATTCCTGTATGGCTGCCATGGCATCCATCTTGAAAGTCTAGTTATTTTTACTTAACCTGAACAGATAGTTGTATCGACATGGGGATTTCACTAAAAATACTTCCTATGATGTATAATGAAATGAAAATCGTGCCCCTGAGACATCCAATATGAATAGTCATGTTGGCCAGCTTCAAAATCTTGTCACTGCTTCACCTGAAGGGATGGTCATATCAACATGGGGTTTTCACTAAAAGGCATCTTATGGTGTCCATTTGGTCCTAAATGAAAATGATACCTATCTGGTATGCAGTATGGCCACCACTGTGGCCATTTTAAAAATCATGTGTAATAGCAGTAATACAACACCTGCTACTGTTGCATTGTTTAACTGTTCCAGGACGTGAAGTCCCCAGTCCAAGCTAATTATTCCTTCCTCCCATTAGTTATTGGAGGCCCAAAATTGAAATGAACATGATCATGGTCTGATTCTTTAGTCATAGCCACCATAAGGAATACCTTCCTCTTTTTCCTTGGACTTCATGTGAGTACACATGTGCCAAGATTGCTCATTGAAATTCTAATTCATTGTCATTTTAAAATATCTTTTTGGACAATCCTGTATCTTTATGTGTCTATAAAGTGGGTTTTCTCTCCTCAGTCATTGCATGATTTTAGTATTTTTATGTGTGTTCTGTTTGCAAAATTTGTGAAGGATTTCTGCATCTTGCTCAGCATGTGGTGCTTCTGTTCAGTGATAACCCCAAAGGAACTGGTGTTCTGGTAAATATTATGTACCCTTTTTTGATTGTTGGTTATCTTGTTGTTTTTTTTCGTAATTTGTTCTCTTACAGAGTATAATATGTTGCAGGGTCTGGGTAAGTGTGGGCACAAGAAGGTCCCCATGGGATACACATCCCACCTGCCTATTGTGTTCTGGTGTACATGCACAGACATATGTCTGATATGTTGTCTATGGCAGAAAGTCACCACACATATAGAGGAGAAAAGGCCTCGCTTCCTCCTTGTCATCACAAAATGACTTCCTCCATTCCCATGAGGGGTCTGGATCCCGTCCCGGTTTAGGGAAATCAGCTCCTCATGTGGGGAAGATATAAGGAATGATCTCCATGATTCAGAGATCTGCAAAAGGTCAATGATACCTGATGCTTGGTCCAGTGCTGTCAGTGCCATTGAAGGATAGATTCTTGCCCTCTCCCAAGGGAGGAAAAATGCCTGAGAGTGAGTCACGTCTTTCCAGCAGGGAGGAGCAGCACCCTCTCAAGGTAGATTTTGTACTGGTGACCGATATGAGTGAGTTGCACCTTCCCTACGACCAGGAAGAACATCGATCTCGATCTGATAGATCCAAGACATGCTCATCTGTCAGATCTTCATCACAGGACTGGTCTTTGAATGGGCACTGGGCACCAGACACTGGACAACAGTCATCTACTGGTCACTGGGCTTTGAGTGCCGGTCATCAATTACTGGTCTTTGGACCATGCCTATTGAGCAACCAGACACCAGGCTTTTGACTGTTGGTTTGGTGACTGGGATCAGGTCAATATCCCCCTCCACCCTCCATCACTTTACTGACATCCAATCCCTGTATGGATACGGAGTCGAGTTTTGCTCACCTGTCTGGGTAAGGGGATCAGATTGGTATCCCTCCCTTCCCTATGTTGCCATTTAATCTTTACAGGATTTGGGGACTGCCTTTACCTGGTAGTAAGTCTTCTACCCTCCCTCCCCTTGCCATGGCATCATGGATGTCCATGTCTTGGTTTCAAGGTATGGTTGACAGGATAGGCCAGGGACCTACTCGTTCATCTCTGGCCTCGTCCAACAGAAAAGTGGCAGGCCTCCTCTCTCTTCCAAGACTGTCGGGTATAGAGATCAGTGATCGCATTTGCCAAGGACAACAGCTACACACACACACCCCACACCGGGGTTTTCTCTTCCATTTGGACCCCCTGTTTCTTCCCACCTGTCAGGTCAGGTGTTGGAGGAGGAGGAAGTCTGGACATTTTGTAAACCTTCCCCGAGATTTGTGCCCAAAGCCTTCTGGGGCTGAGGACACTAAGATTCTCTCCAGTGTGGAGATGCTTTATGGGTCCTACTTTCGTTCAGATCTTCTGCTGCACCTGCACTCTGCTATGGTTTTTGGAGCTTGAGCAAAAGTTTTCTTGTGCCAAGAGTCCACAAGACAGCAGAAGGTGTGTGTGTGTGTGTTCTGTCCCCCCTTATATGCTCCAGCTGCTGGATTCTGCCTTCAGCTATTGGCTTCATTCCCTTGCTTGGCCCCATAAGGATCTCATTCCTTCTCAGGACTTCATGTACATGGGGATGAATTTCCTCACCAGTCGAGGGAGTGTTTGTGTCCCACCAGACATGACCGCTCCGATACTGTCCCTCATAGGGGTCTTATGCCCAAAACTTTGTTGTCAGCTCACCTTTATCTCTCTCTCCTAGGAACTCAGAACATGGCTGCGGATCTAGTACCCCTAGGGAGACTGCACTTGCACCTACTCCAATTCCTGCTTCTAGCAAACTGGAAACCACACAAGGAGCTGCTATTGGCTTGAATTCTCTGAGATCTGATTTTTCTCACCATCTGAGTAGTTGGCTAGCTCGATATTGATTCTTTACCAGAGTCCTCTTCATAGCCCCTAACCCCACTCAATTCTGTACACAGACAGAGGGATTAGTTCTTCATGGACTTTGGTCTTGGGAAGAAGCAATCCTTCATATAAACAACCTAGAAATGGGGGCAGTGTCTCTGGGGTGTATCAAGCTCATAAGGTGTTGTTATGCTATGGTCACCTCGGACAACATTTCATTTGTAGCGTACCTCAGGCATCAGGGAGGTACACATGCTCCTTCTCTTTTCATGGAAGTCTGGAACCTCCTCTGATGGTAGTCTTGGGGGAGATCACTCTCAGAGTCTGCCATATTCAAGGCTAAGGGAATATCCTGGCAGACAGTCTGTCCAGATGGGGCTGTGTGGCCCTCTCTGCATTGGTCAGTAGCAGAGGTACTTTTTCAAGTGTGGGGGAGACCATTAATGGACTTGTTTGCTTGGAGACTGAACAAAAACTTTCAATGCCAATCCAACAACTGAAAATCTGAATAAATACCATATATACTGAGCCAAAGCTCGTCATACTATTGGAGAGAGCAAGGGAAAAACATGGAGATTTTATGTATCTAGGTTGAACTCTCGCTTTTGTATTAAATCAGTATGGAATATGGTACAGAAAATTTTTTAACAAAAATCAAAGCAGCTGTATCAAACATTTAAAGAAATCTGATGAAATGGTCACAACTGTACCAGAAATCTCAAATAGATTGGCCGAAACAGTCATGAAAACATTCATGAAAACTCATCACAAGAGAATTAATTTTGAAATTTTCCACCATGACAAAACCTGAATGAAAAGGTTCCTGTAAATTTTAAATCTAAAGATTACAATGAATGCTAATGCTGAAGATTACATTAATACCTTTATTCTCAGAGAGTTACAAGACTCTCTTCATGGACCCCATGACACTTCAGCAGGACCAGATGATATCCACTATCAACTTCTGAAACACTGACCTGACACTGCTGTCAATACACTGGTAAACGTTGGCAATAAAATTGGGGAAACTTGCCGACTTTCCACAGTCTTGGCGAGAAGCAATGGTGATACCAGTACCCAAACCTGGAAAGGACCAGATTGACCCTTCCAACTATTGTCCCATATAAGGAACAAACCGTGTTTGCAAAACTATGGAATGGATGATAAATGATCGATGACTGGTATCTCAAATCCAACAAACTACTATCAGATATTCAGTGTGCATTCAGATGCCAGAGAAGCACAATAGACCATCTTGTCAGACTTTAAGCATTTATTACAGAAGCTTTCATAAAGAAAGAACATATAGTTGCCATCTTTTTCGACTTGGAGAATGGTTATGACACCAAATGGAATATGGGATAATGAATGACCAATTCAAACTAGGTCTAAGGGGCTGCCTACCTAACTTTATTTCCAGTGCTTTGAAAGATAGAATCTTCTGAGTTAAGGTAGGCAGCACCCTGTCTGATAGCTATCCTCAGGAGATGAATGTATATCAGGGCAGCATAGTTATCAGTCACCCTATTCAACATCAAATTAACAGCATAGTGAAATGCCTTAATCCAGGCTCTGATTGCTTGTTGTATGTTGGTGACTTTTTGATCTGCTATTGATCAAAGAGTATACATACTATTGAACGACAATGAAAGATAAGCTTAAACAGAGTTCAGAAATGGGCAGAAGAAAACTTGTTTAAATTTCCTATTCATGATGACCCAAAGCTCTATCTTGACAGTTGTCTTATTTCTGTTATGGAGGAGACCACATTTTTAGGGCTTAGTTTTTGACCATAAACTAACTTTTCTTCCACATATCAGATAATTCAGAGACAAATGTAAAAAAAAAAAAAACTTGATTTAATACGAGTCTTATCAAACACAGATTGGGGAGCAGATTGGAAGGTCTTGCTATGGTCATATAGATCATTAGTAATATAAAAATTTGATTGTGTACCACTCAGCTTGTAAATCTTACCTGCATATGCTTGATCTGATACATAATCAGATACTTAGACTCTGTCGAGGTGCATTTAGAACTTTCTCTTCAGAAAGCCTCTATGTTGAGGCAAATGAACCATCACTTTGTCTCAGACAAATGAAATTGCCTCTCTCAAAAAACAAATTTCACCCTCTTTTCAGATTCCCTTTCCACATTGAAAGCCTTGCAGAATCTTAAATCTGACAACCTGTTAATATCCCATATATTACAGAAACATGATCTTGTACAATCTGGCAAAAAAATTCTGTACTGTTGACTGCCTAGTCACATTGGTGTAAAGGGTAACGAAATGGTAGATAAAGCTGTGATAGCTGCCCTGTAAGCACCTGTTTCCAAATGGAAGATTCCATATACTGACTTCAAATATTGTATAAATAGTCCCACAGGATCTGCACATCCTGGCTCATCCTGATAGCCCCCCTGTGGCCACAATGGTCGTGGTTGGACAATCTACTCAACCTGTTGATAGATGAGCCTAGGAGATTACCCCAGAGGAGGGACTTGCTATCGCAGAATGGGGGGTGTCTTTCCTATACAAACCTGCAGATCCTCCACCTTATTGCTGGGCTCAACTTGAACAATCGATCTGCAAAGACCAGTTTTCGAGAAAGGTTGCCAACTGCATTGCCCATACTAGGGGAAAATCGACTTCCAAAGTTTACAATGCAAAGTGGAGAATCTTCTGTAATTGGTGCAGTGGGAAATGCATTGATCCTTGCCGTCCCCCTTTAAATGCAGTTGCAGACTTTCTTCTCTTCCTTTTTGAGGAAAGAGAATTTTCTGTTTCTAGTGTTAAGGGATATAGGGCAGCCCTTTCTAACACTTTCAAGTTCTCTAAGGGTAGTGATATTGGTTCAGACCATCATCTTTCTGATCTCATCGGGTATTTTGAGCTTCAGAGACTAGTGTCTCACTCATTAATGCCTAGATGGAACCTTTCATGTGTTCTTTGGGAATTATCAAAAACCCCTTACAAACCTTTGAGTGTAGCTTCCTTCGAGAACCTTTCTCCATAAGACATCCTTTCTCCTGTTCCTATTGAGATTCCAATCTCAGTCATATCTGTGCTGAGGATGATCAAGATAGACTCCTTTGCCCAGTTAGGGCCTTATGGTTTTATTTGGTTTCTTCTAAAGCGAGAATAAAGAGTTGGAATCATCTCTTTCTACCTCACAAGGGTTCTTCTGATATTTTGACTGCTACCATTTCCAGGTGGATTGTCCTCACTATCAAGAGAGCTTATCAGTCCCTCACCAAGAGTCCCTTACGAAAACAGTCCCTTACCAAAAGGGACTTTTTTATGAGAATCAAAGCCCAGGAATTTAGGGCTATAGCTGCATCTTGGGCCTACTTGGATCACTCTTTGGATGACATTATGAGAGCAGCCTTCTGGCAGTCTCGCACGACCTTTTCATCCTTTTAACTTTGACCTATGGTGCAGCAGAGCGAGGGCATTTACTCGTTAGGTCCAATCATGATTGCACAGCATGTAGGCAAGCCTTCTACCAGCTTATAATAGTGAACTTGCTTACGATAAGGGTAAGTGTATTGTTTTCTTGTACCAGGTTTTGTTTGGGGCCATCAGCCTCCCTCTTGACTGGTAAATTCAGTAATAGAAGTAGGTTATGTATTACTGCTATTAAAATGTAATGTTAATTATGTAATATTTACCTGCAACAACTGCAAAGATTTCCTGCTCCCATCCCACTCTGATGTCTGTAGTCTCAGTCCAAGTCAAAAGAGGAAGGTATTCTCTATGTTGGCTGTGACTAAGGAATCGGACTTGGATCATGTTCTTTTCAATTCTAGGCCTCCAGTTACTGGGTCTATACAGTTTGATCCAGTATATATAGTAGTCTTCATTGACATCACACACACAGTGCTGCTTTTTTTATATCCATACTTTTTGTATATGGTACAGAATTTGATTTCATAAAATTAATGCCGCATCTCAGAGTTTAAAAAAAATGTCATAGTTATTATAAGTTGCCCTTGTTCTTAATTTTGAAACACTGAATATGGGGCAATTTATGTTCATTTGAACGGAGATGGTTCCTCATAGATACTGTGAACAAAATTAACTTCTTTGGTTCTGATAAAGATGTAACCTAAGACACCAATGAGATCTATGCCCTACAGTTTTCTCAACATCATTGAAAATATCTGGCTGATGTTGTGATTGTGCAATAACGGAGTCACCAAAGAACCAATCTTACTATATTGAACAATAAGATCAGTATATGAAAACTGTTATCATTAATTGTTTGGAGAAGTAACACAATGCCAAAGATTATGAAACACATTAGAGGACTACAAATGAATAATCATCAGCTTGAAAGATTTAAGTTGATATAATATTTTTACATCTTTGTTTTGCCATTTTATCAAATTAATATTCTTAATTTGTGTAATTTTAATTTTTGTGTTCTTTGTTGCGTCCTAGGATTGCTTTCATTCAGCAATGGGAGCTTTGTCTTACTGTTTTCACAACATCATTGAAAATATCTAGCTGATGTTGTGATTGTGTGATAATGGTAGGGGGACTGGGGACATTGGCGTACAAGTTATGTGTCAGCTATCTAAAATGTCCATAACAGGATGTTTTCACTCATATTGATTACATGTGACAACTCTCTTCTTTTTTCTTGAAAGAATTAGTTATGAAATGTAAATTGAAATCATTCTTATAACTATTAATACAATTTTCCATCTTTACTAAGCAAAAATTCCATACAGAAATGGTTCTTTATTCAGGCATAACTGTCGAGAAGGTAGACGTACATCCCTTTCATCTGCCAATCAACAAAAAAATGTGCATTGTTTGATGTCATGCTATCGTAAATGGATAGCATATAGGTATAATAAATAAACACCGCTTAATGTAGGCAATGTCAGCTATTTTTCTAGTTGCTGCCAGTATTTAAAAAGATTCTGAGATGGAACATTCTGACACCAAACTGAATTACAAAATTTGGAAAACTGTGTCAGAAATTCTATTGGTGCCTTTTTTCATGACTTGTATCATAAATTAGGTCAACCAATGTACTTTTTCCTCTCGAGTTCAAGCATGGTTGGGAACTGATGAGAGTGGCATACAATTTATCCCATTTTGGGACATAACACTTATGGCATAAATGCTATGTTCCAAACATAACGAAAAATAATTTGATAATTTATTATTTATTTCGTTCAGAGGATCTCTTTATGATTTTGAATGTGTATAGTGATGCTTTCTCAGTGACTTGACTGCCAATGACTAAAGTCTTAATTAAAAGCTGGACAATATGACAGCAAATAATCATGACACCTTCATTGTGGACACAGAGATGCCCATTGTCCCGAATTGGGCATGAATGTCATGAATTGCCGCGCCTGTTCATGAATCACGCCTTCATGGGAAAAAATCACGAATTTTCCTAAACACAAAACGCCCAAAAATTAATTGGTTCAAGTTGAAGCTGTATTGTCAGTTTCCAGAATATAACTTGAGACTGATTTCGGTCTGTTCCAGTATTTTCTACAATTTATTAGACTGGTCCTCTGTTATACTTATTATACATATCCAGATATAGGCGGTGGCTTCATATAAGGCCGGGAACCAGACTAGTATTTTGCGACATAAGATCATTTTCCGGCATGATATAACAGTTCACTTCAGTCCTACCCAGTCTTTTACGGTAATTTGTGTCATGTGATCAGTTTCGCTCCATCATTTGGAACACTTCATTTCGCTTTAAAATGTCGGACTGTGGTTGTAAGCCTACCCAGAGCAAGAAAAGACGCACACAGTTCAGTGAAGAATATTCTAAAACCTGGGCTTTCATCAAATCTTCTCGCATCGATGACAGCCATGCTATCTGCACAATTTGCGGTGTGGATTTCTCTGTTGGGCATGGAGTGAGAGATGACATTCACAAACACATTTCGTCAAAGAAATATACAGATTATGCAAAAATTCTGCAGACATCAATCCCTCTGAGCAGTTATTTCAAATCTATGCCTGAAGGGGACCAAGTCACTTCAGCTGAAGCACTTTGGTTGTGCTTCGTTGCAGAGCACAATCTCCCATTAGCCATCAGTGACCATGCTACCCAACTTTTCAAGAAAATGTTACCCGATTCGAAGCTTATGGCAAAACTGAAAACAGCCAGAAGCAGTATGCAGGACAATTGAAGTAAAAGAATAGACAGAGTTGTGTGTTGTAAATAGTGTATTATAACTGTACTGTGCAGTAAGTGTCCCTAATTTTTCTACAAAATCACTAATTTTTACCCTCTTGTCCCTAATTTCCATTTTTGCCAATGGGCATCTCTGTGGACACGATAAAACTTGGAAAAGTCCTGAACATTTTGCTTGAAAATATTTGGTTTTTAAATTTATTTTTCTTATGATAAGGTAAAATGTTAGCAATATTGTCTCTCTCTTGTTAACTGTAAATGACATAAGCACATCTTCAAGTTTTGTTTATTGTTTCTTGAAATACAAACAATTTCTACAGACTTAACACATATTTCATGACACTAAATTCTGTACCATATCTGAAGAATACCTTGAATTATACCAAGTAAGTAACTTTGTTTTTATTGTTTTTTTTCCCCAGTATATATTATTTCAATAGCAGTAATACAATACCTACCACTATGCATTGCTCACCTTTTCGGGGATGCAAGTTCCCATGTCCAAGCTACAAATTCCATCCAATGTTCTAGAAGGCTGCATCATAGACTCGTCTGGATTACTGTTCCCCTTTTTCTTGGACGTTTGTATGCATTAAAACGTGCAATTTGCTTGTATGGAAAAGTGCGTTCGTTTGAGTAAAAAGAAGTTTTTTGGCATTTTCTTCATTTTTATATTGATTGTGTGTTAATCCCCATTGTCCTTGCTACACTGAGTGTAAATAAGCTCTCTTGATGGATATTTTTGGTGTTTTTTGGACCTTGCTTACTCAGCAGTACTTTGATAAGTTGTGTTTCTACATTTTATTCTGGTACTTAGGTAAGTATTTACTACTCATTTTTAGTTCTGTATTCTTCGTGGTTTTGCATATATATTTGCATATTTATTTCTCTTTCAGAAAGAAAAAAAAAATGTTGCAAGGTGTGGGAAGGTGTGAACACAAGAAGGCCCCATTGGCCACCCATTCCACATGCCTTGTATGCATGGGTTGAGTATGTACGAACGGATGTCCGATCTGTTACTTGTAGAGCAACGAGGTGTATGACATAGCGGGAAGTCGCTGCACTTATAAGCGGAGGAAGAAATGCCCTTCATCCTCCTCATATTCATTGAACTATGAAAATAATAATGAGAATATTAATAAAGCCCAAGGACCCCTCGGTCGCTTGAACTGATGTCGTCCATGCTGGCTAGGGTTCGGTCTAGGGTCCCTTTTAAGAAATGAATAACACAACAGAGTTAGTCACGCCCTTCTATTAGGGAGGAGTGGCACAACTCTGAAGCGTGGTGTCCTGGGCATGGTGACAAGCAAATCGCTCCCTCCCGATAAGATAGCATGATGCTTTCACTCAAATATGTCTGATGTGAGTTCCCCAGTCAGATCATTGTCACCAGACCAGTCTTTGCCAGGTGAACTGTCACCAGGAGCTGGTCAATGGGCACCGCTCAATGGTTGCTGACCTTCGAGCACCAGTATATGCAGTCCCATTTCTGGTTTGGGGACAGAGATCAGGTCAATACCCCCTCTGTCTCTAAGCTACTGAGAAATCCTGATTGGGTTAGGAAGTCAGCATGTACTCATCTGACTGGGGAAGGGGACCAGAGTGCCTCCTGGTTAGGACCCTGGCGGAGTTGGAGCTTAAGGCCCATACACTCTTACCATTGCCTCACATGTAAATTCTGGCCTCTTCCAGTCTCCTGTAAGAGAAACTTTTTTCCACTGGCACTTTAGCGCTTGCTGGAGACCATAACAAAAACATCAAGACATGCTCTTTCCATGTCCATGGCACTCTTTAAGTAGCTGCTTCACCTACACAGGGACATGGCTTTAGAGACTTTGAAGGTCTTGCTGCACCACAGCAAGAACCTTCTGAGGACTGCTCCTTTTGAGGCAAAGACTGTCTTCGGAGGTCTCATGCCCTTAGTGGCATCTTAGGACTTGAGAGACCAACAACACCGTCTCTCGCAGCCGTTCCTGGCCTGTTGAAGCAGGTCAAGAAGCGTGCTCATCCTGACTGACCAAGTTTTTCAAGCAGGCACAGCCCCTGCAGTCTCGGAAGTAGCCACAATACAAACCTCCCTCTTGCCCATCATTCCAGAGACTAGATGTCTGAAAAGGCCTAGGGAGAAAGTCTTCAGACTCTTCCCCCTTTCCCTTGGAGTGAAGGGAGAAGCCCTAGGGACTTGAGCCCTCTCCTGCCATGTCCTCCAGTTCCAGACCTCCCAGTAGGTGCCTGGCTAACCCTCTTTTTAGGGGTCCGGTTGGGCATCACAGATGTGGGTCCTTTCTACCTTAAAGGAGGGCTACCAGCTTTGTTTCTGCAAGTATCCTCATCTATCAAGGACCCCCATCCTCTTTAACCAGTCAAACCTGGTGAATCTAAGGGTAGATGTAAACATCCTTCTGCAGAAGAGCAAGGTAGAGAGGGTAGAAAAAGGCCAGTCTCTGGTTTTCTATTTCCGGATTGTTCTGGTATCCAAAAAAGGCAGAAAGTTTTGTTCCCATACTTCCATGACAGGTTGATGCACAATATCATCAGAGATTCCCTTCTGAAAGACTGGTCCCTCAGTTTGTTCACATTGACCCATCAGGGACTTATTCTGAACCTAGAGAAATTGGATCTCGTCCCTTCTCAGGATGAACTTCCATGCCAGCCACGGACGAGTTTGTGTTCCTCTGGACAGGATTGACAAAATCCTCTTTCTCCTAATGGCTCAACAAGCCAAGACTTCTTTGTCGGCTCGCCTTTACCTTTTATTCCTGGGGACCGCTAAAAACCACGATGGACTTGGTTCCCTTAGGACAACTTCACTTACGCCCTCTCCAGTTTCTACTTGTGGCAAACTAGAAAGCACACATAAATTCTCTATCAGCTTGGATCATTCTGGGATCTGAATTTCACCACAATCTAAGTTGGTGGTCAAATTGGGACTGGTTTCGGACTAGAGTCCTATTCACACTCCCGAAACCCCACTCCAATCTGTACACCGATGCATCAGATTTGGGGTGGGGCACTCATCTGGAGACACCAGGAGTAGTCCTTCAGGGTTCATGGTCCCTGGAGGAAGTCACCCTTCACATAAATAGTTTCAAAATGGGGGCAGTTTTTTTAGCCCTTCAGGGGGGTATCAAGTCTAATAAGGAGCCATTCCATCATGGTCTCCTGCGACAACACGACGGTAGTAGTGTACCTCAGGTGGCAAGGAGGTACCCATGCTCCTTCTCTTTACCTGGAGGCTTGTAACCTCCTCTGTTGATCAGTCTCGCAGGGGATCACTCTCAGCATCCACCACATTCTGGGCAAGAAGAACATTCTGGCAGAAATGCATCAATTGTACCTGTTCCCCCTTGAGCGTTATTCTCTTCCTGTTCAAGGTGAGAGAATGCTCAGTGTCCACCATTAAGGGCTGTAGGGTAGCCTTGTCTAACACACTCGAGTTCTGTATGGGCCCTGCCATTGGGTTGGACTCTCATCTTTCAGATCTCATCAGGTATTTTGAGCTTCAGAGACTGGTATCTCACTTACTAATGCCTAGATGGAATCTGTTGTGTGTTTTGTGGGAATTGTCAAAACCCCCTTATGAACCATTAAGTAAAGCTTCCTTAAAGAACTTACCATTAAGACTGTTTCCCCCTCTCCTTGGCATCTGCAAGGAGAAGGAGTGAACTTCATGCCTTGTTTGTGGAAAATGGTTGTTTATGGTTCAGTGGAAATTTTGACTCAGTTGACATTGAGACAAGTCTAATGAATGTCTATACAGGATACCAGGTTCAAGGTCAGACTCCATGACAAAGGATTCTATACTGCACATAACATGTGAACTCAAAGGTAAGAACCAAATTTGATATGGTGGAGTTTCTCAAGAATATCAGAGATGATTTCAGTACTCTGCAGTTAATAATGGACTTATCTTGTATTTCCAGAAATTCTTTTCAGCCAGTAGAGGGTCAGTCTATTTGAGGGAATCTTGCTTGACATTTTCACATTTATATAACTACTCAAACTATGTGTATTGCCATGTTCACTACATTCAGTCTACCATTTCATGGAAGTGTGCATTACTGTTATTATTTTATTCTTTTGAAAAGAAGGAAATAAAGGTAATAGGTACACAAATTTTATGTGATGCAGTGACATCGCGAGTTAACAAAAAAAAAACCAACATGAAATTTGATTTCATAACTATGTTTTAATGTGCAGAGTTGTGGTGTATATCAATTTATTGGTATGTATCAGTACACTACTGTATTGTGATTTGTATTGGTACAGATTCTTATGTATGGATATTTTTAACCCTAACTGTCTATTAGTTAGACTGGTTGTGAAACTATTTTAGCTTGCTGAAAATATTACTTGTTACGAAAGAACACTCTAACCACTTAAATGTGTGCTTTAATAATGACTGATGGTCAGTCAGTGTTGAATAATCCTAAGATCTTATACTCAATAAGCAGGCAAAGAGCACTGTTTGGACTCACTATGGCTTTAAACGAAATGAAGATGGTGAAATTAATAAATCGTTAGCAGTATGCATTAGATGCTTCGATAGCATGAGCTATTCTGGAGGGACTACTAGTAATCTCACCACACACATGCATTGGCATCTTCCATATGTGAAAGGTGGTCATTACTTCTCATTAAGCTGCAAACTCTTGTCTCTTACACCAAATCATGCTGATGTTTTATATCATTTGGGTTTTCAAAATGTTCAGCTTGGTAGCAGTACATATCGATACATAGTGCAATATATTGCAGTATAATTTCAGATGGCAATATCAGATATCAAAATGGCTGACAGTACAGAAGAGGCAAGTGATGGCAGTGATGTGCTTGGCGAATTTGATGAAAATATAGACAATTTTGTGTGGAAAATTGACATTTTAGACAGTGGGGATCATTATCTTGAATACACTGAAAATGAACTGAGTGGATGGTAACTGGTTAGTTGGGTTTTTCGATTTGGATATTGATAATGATGAAGACTTAGATGGTTTTTAGGCTAACTGGACATTTGAGAACTTCATTGCTTATAATATTTCCTGCATACCAAGGTTGGAGGACAATATTTCAGCAGCCTTACAAAGTTTTACCTTGTAATTATTTTGATCTGATATTGGATTAAGATATTTGGCAAGATTTAGTTACAGAAACAAACCTTTACACAAAACAGGAGTGCAGGAAGAACTTGCCCTCTTCACCAGAATGGATGGCAGTTGATACTCAACTATGAAGGCATTTATAGGTTTATGTTTTTGCATGGATGTTTTACATCTCCCATCCATTCATGACTATTCTTAAGATTTGTGTTGGAAAAACAATGTTTCAAAGTGTTATGGTAAAGTTTTAGACAATTGCATATTTTCAGCATTACCATCTGCATTCAACTGTAGCTTTGGAAGAACATTGCTATATCTCTAAAGTTATTACCCTGATGTGCTAGATGTTTCTGTCTCAGAGTAAGCAGAATCGCAAAACATTCACTTGCAAGGGAAACTCTGCATTAAACAGTATTCACCACTCCCTTGATAACTCACGCATGGATAACTCGCAAACCTGCTTATAATTTGGTGTTACGACCCTATGGCTCGAACAAACAACAAAAAGAAAGTGAAACCAACAATGTTTGTAAAAATCAACAAACAATTTATTTTAAATAATTAATGTGAAAATCAAAATACACTTACAGTTTCGTGTATTAAAATCCAAATAATCCAACAATTATTAGTGTCCTAATCACAAGTCCTGTATATATAGAAACTATAAAATGTTCCAAATGAATGAATGTTCCAAGTTAATGAATATTCCAAATGAATCTTCGTAATGAACGAATGTTCCGAAAGAACGAGTCTTCGTAATGAACGAATGTTCCGAATAGATGATGGTTCCGAATGAATGAGTCTGGACTGTCATGATGTTCCAACGATAATATAATCCAGATCATCTTTAAAAAATTCAGAGGCATCCGAGAAAGTCCTAAATATAACTCCAGGTAGCTCTGATGAATGGTCCAATAAATAATTCCTTTCGAATTATCTATACAGCATGGCATAGCATTACAGCATGAATCCAGCTCGGCTATTATTTCAAACGATCTGATGATTCCAAAGAGCTGATCATAAAAAAAAGTTCTTTCAACTCAAGATCTAAAATGGAATGGAATTAATTTTTATTTCCAGGTCTTTTATACAACTTGCAAATGGCACATTTCACAACAGGAAACGTGTCATATTATGACCCAGAATGCAATACTAAATGTGTCTATTAATGAAAATGTACCCCAAATACAGTAAACAACTCTGACCTTGAACAAAAGGTCAGTAAACAAGTTGTTATTTGATTAATAGTACAACTAAACCCAACTTAAATATGACTCACTATTTGACACAACTTTAAAGTAGAGTCATAGGCCAAAAGTTTAAGCACATTATAGATTCCAGATACATAATTCCGTAACAGCGGGGTCAGGCGTGGATCCCATTATTTAAACTAAAAAATGACAAAAACATTGGCCCCTATTTCTTGAACGTGAAGAAAAAAATCACGATCAAAATTGGTAAATGCAACCTTGAAATATCGCTTGTTTTATCGTCAAAAACAGTGGTTAGTACCCGGAAAGTTGAATCATCATCATGAAATTCTCAACTTTTAATAAGAAGTAATATATTTTGTTCAATTTTCTTTACAAACAGCATTCTCAGTACACTGCAAAAAAAACAATATTCAACGAAATTTTGATCAATAAAAATGTCACTGGTGGCAACACTTTAAAAAATAAATACCAATTAAATAAGTTTTGTCAAGTGAAATTTGTGTTTTAGTTCTATCTTTTAATTCGGTTTCAGTTTAATCATCATAAATGTAGTATGCCCTCTTGTATTCAAACATGAAAAATATTCAACCGTCACAGCTATGTCCGCGAGAGTTCCGTGAGATTCTAATTAAGTGCCAACCATTTTTTTATCTCTGAGTTGCAGAAGTATTAGTTGTTGTTACACTCAATTAAAAGCAGACCTGCTTTGTATTATCATGTTAATTACATCTTTTGTATCAAATCAAATAAAGGGGGTGGAATGAAATAAAACTTAAAAGGAGTGCAAATCTTACTTGTGTAAGAACTAGCAGTCACGGCTGTGTGTCTGGTCAACTCATTTCAATTGATCAATTGAACACTTATAAATATTATTATGTAAGTAATATAATCAAACTACGTTAAATTAACCTACTTCACAAATGTGACCAAATATAGTATGGCAACCAAGCGAAATGAGTACTTGGTGAATAAAAAGCTTCGTTCACAGATACGGTTCATTAGGGAGAAGCGATTTCCAGAATTTGTAGTGAACTTAAAATTTCTAAATTGCCATTCAGAGATTTCCTCAAGGATGAGAACATGTTTCACTATTACTTGCAATGAAATCATGTCATCCATATTTTATTAATAGAACAATAAATAAATCGAGTTTCAACATTAACGTTTTTTACCCGAAATAAATGTCCCTAGTTTTGGTAAAAAAGTAATCTTGTTTTGTTGAGAATCAATGTCAACAAAAAGCAGTGACGTAATACACAATGTTTTCACGTACACGTGTTGTTAAAACCGCTTGGACTAATGTTGTTAACAATCTTTCAGCATTTGGGTATCATGAAAATTAAGGTAATTTAAACCAAAAAGCAAAGAACTACATTAGAAAAAAGCTCTTTATTGACAATTATTACCAATGCAATTATGAAACGAGTATTCAGCCATTAAACAGCCCCGTTACCCCCCCCCCCCTGTGGTTTTCTCGATGTGTAGCGGGAATGGCATCCCCTTAATTTTTTTGATGTCCCTCAGTAACTCACGCCCTCGCATATAGTGCGGTCTATGTTTTTGGACCCTGTTGTGCACGAGTTATCGAGGGAGAAGTGTACTTGTTTAACAGTTACAGGCAACATAATTTGTCATTTGTTTCATTTCATCAGCTGATGTATAATCCTTTACAGTGGATTACCTCCCTTGGGTAGGATAACATGACTGCCACAATGTTGTAAATTTGGTCATATAGTGCCACCTGCAGAAAATTGTACACTCTGATAACTGCATCACACCTAATTTAGATTCCATTTGCTGCGATCTTTTCTCTGCAATAGCCTTGGTGCAGAATGGGTTTGGTTTGGTTTGGTTTCATTTAGTGTTTTATGGCACAGCAACATAGGTAGCTTATTTAGTACTGCAGTAATTGGAGTAAAGTGCCTTGCCCAAGGATACACCATGGTAGCCAGTCTGGGCTGCTCCAATTGTAGGATTCTAACACATGCCCTTTCATTCATGAGTCTGGCACACTCAACATTAAGCAATCCCAGCTGCCTCCATCAGTTGCCTCTTATAACATGTGTGTAGGTGGGGGGAGGCAGCCATCAGGCCTATTTTACATCCATGAGCCCACAGAATGGGAAGATTTGCAAAATACAGAGAAGGAAAAAGTTAAGAATTTTATGCAGTGATGGATCACAAGGCTTTGTGGATGTGCTAAGGTTCAGCTGACTCAGGAGTCAAAATAGTGTAAGAGCAGGTGTAATATATGCTGAAAGAGCATGAGCTGTGAGGGACATGTAGCAGTATACAGTGTTTGAGTTGTTTGCATATCCTCTTTCCAGGGTACATATGTAGGCTTACATCAAAAAAGGTTGTAGTTTTGAAAGAAGAGAATTTACTTGTATATATTGACACTTACCAAAGAAGTGTTATACCACAGTGTTGCATAGTGACTTCTAAAATGTGTAGTGAGACAACAGAATGATGCAAACATCAAATCAAATGAAACCTAATAACAAAAAAGCCAATAACCATTGTCATATTAAAAAACTGAAAAGAGCCTATCAGTGGCATTGAGACTGACCTTTATCATACTTAGTTCATTACATGTAGTTTGATGGGGAGAGCTTATACATTTGCATTGGCATTTGTGTTGACATATCATTTGGTTAAAGTTTTTACTTGATGTACCTTTTCATTAGAGAGTTTTTTTAATTTTATGTGCCTGCAGTTGACTATCCTCATTAGCCAGATTTTAATGAAGATTCCACCAGTTTAGGTCATACAATTATTTGGAACAAGTTTTGTTAAGAGTAAAGACATGTTTTTTGTGTGTAGATGAGTTTTTCAGGGATTGTTTATATTAGAGTGATGAAACTTGAAAAAGGCATGTACCACTATGAGTAGCAACTGATCAGTTCAAAGTTGGTCATTGTGACCTATGTTTTATGCTCCAATGAATTTTGCTGGATTTGCCTGTTAGGTATATTTCTAGGGTTTTGAAACTTGGAGGAATACATTTTAATGTTCCAAGATCAGGCCACTGTGACTCATGTTTTATGCTTCAGTGAATTTATTTTATTTTTGCTTTTGAGTTAATTTCTCAGACACTGTTTTACAAACATATTGATGATTAATCATTGGCATTTGGAGACCAGGAAGTGTAAACAATGCAAGTTTTCTTCTTTAGTCTATCGTTCTTCACCTAATCAAGTCACACTGTCCTGTGACATAGATTGTACAAGTTTTAACATTTTTACTGTCTAGCAGGTTCTCATTAGTACTGATATATTGGTGCTTTTTTAGGTGATGGAAACCATAAAACCCAGAGTAAACCAAGAATTATGAATGTTTTGCATATGTGCATGTACATATGCCAAGATTGGGAATCAAACTGTAGACCAAATAGGTACAAAGCAGTTGTTACCATTGCACTGTTTAGGCCTCGGGCATATGAATTTAACAATATATTTACCTTCTATCTTGCAGATTTTATATTTGACATCCACGACCTATTCCCTCTCTGTCTCTTTCTCCCAGTGATGTAGAAATATGTTTATTTTTCAGATCCAATGACAGTAGTGTCGACAAAAAACCAGACTACAGTAACCGTTATAAATCCATCAGCTGCTGAACTGGCAGGCAGTTTTGAGCTCAGATATAACACAAAAGGTTTGTGAGATGAAATCACATTACAATTTTCACCAATTTTAATTCAGAAATAAATACCTTGCAGAGCTTAATAATTTTAGATAGTCTTGTCTTCAGTATGTAGACCTTCTATTTTCTATTTCATTTTCATTTAGAGATATTTCAATACAACAACAATGCTGAATTCCTGTTCACCCTCACCCCCACCCCACAGCCACCCCAAGTTTGACATAGGAATCACCTTGGTGTCCATGTGTGTATCCATCTGTATATCTGTACACACTACACCTTCATTGTTTAAGTTCTTTAGGTTAAGCTCTGTGTTAAGGTTTTTTTACTCCCTGGTTAAATATAAGGTGGGCTTTGACAAAAAGGGGTCTCTTGTTTTTAGCTCACTTCTATGAAGTAGAGAAGACCTATTGTACTACCACCAGCATTGGCATCTTAGATAAAAGCATATAGATATATACAGCCTTATTGCATATCAACCATTCTGTCTTCCTAGGTCCTAGGCAACAGTTTGGAGTGGGTTTCATAGCAACTGTCACCTTGAGAGGGGGCTGAAGGGGCTAACATTACTCAAGATATGTACATTAGTTGTATATTGGTCATGTTTTTGTGTTTAATTCAGGTAATTGGCACACTATACACACTGTTATACCTGGAATCATGAAACTTTGTGAAGGATGCATCTTGATGGCTACCACACCCTCATCACAAAAGTAGGTCACTATGACCAATCACACTCCACTGACTTTATTTAAATTTTGTGTTTTAAGTTTATTTCTCGAGCTCTGTTCATGCTATACCTTGCAACAAGAATGGGTCAAAGTGACATACATTTCACATTATACTGCTTTTTAGGTTAAGTTTTTGCATTTAGCTCGTTACCAAATAGATTTATTTTACCCGGTATAAAAACTGTTATACCTAGAATCATGAGACTTGGAGAGAATACGCATCTTGATGAGTACTACACTGTCATCACAAAAATGAGTCACTGTGACCCATATCACAAATGTAGGTCATTGTAATCCATGTTTCATGCTTCACTAACTTGGGTTACATTTTGTCTTATAACAGTTAATTCTTGAATCATTTAATTAGATGATTGTATACAAGGGGTATTTTAAATGTTTTTAATATTTTTGTTACAATTTTTTTGTTTTTCTTTGAACCCGTCAATAAATTTATTGCCGCTCGATAGACAAAATAATGTTCTTTGAAATGATCAGCAGTTGCATGCGAAGCACACTGGATATCTGCAGATATATTTCGTGTGATGTAACATAGGTTAATCACACTGACATAAAAATGTCCTTGAAGGAGAACAATTCAGCTACTGAGCAATAAGCATACTGTAAAATCAGGGTACTCGTAGGGTACTCTCCAACTGTTATCAAGGTGACTTTGGATAAAGTTTACGGATGTAATTCTCTGTCATATCCAACAATTTTGAGGTGGTTTCATTGTTTAAAGATAGTTGTGAATCCATGGAAGCTGACCCACGTTCTGAAAGACTGTTGACTGTGATTGGTGAGGAGAAAGTGTGGTTTCTTTGATGGGGGCAATTGATGAAGATGCTGCATACACGATGGAAGATATTTCTATATTATGGGCATTAATTCCTCAGCTACTTTTAATATATTGAAGAAGAATCGTTTGAAGCTTAGAAAGGGTGCTGTGTATGTTCAGATGTAAATGCATCTCTGTTAGAATTACACCCTTACAATGAAACAAATAAGGTCATTGTGACCTACATTTTATGCTTTACTAATATAGGTTATTTGTATTTAGGACATGATTACATGGATTTTGCCATGCTTATACATCCTAGCCTATACAGAAATCTCTTTCTGACCTTTGCAGTTTAAGTAGAAATAAAGATGTTTATTCAATAGTAAACTTTCCATATTAGTGACTATATACATTGTATATTGTGATCAGTTACTCTCAACAGGTTAACTGTGTATTATACATGTGAATGAGCATGAAAATTAGACAGTGGCTTGCATGCTGGATGCTTTTGACATGAAGTATTGGCTGTAGTGGGCTGATCAAGGTAACTGCTGATGCTTGAACTATGTTTGTAGTACTGGCTGTCACTCCAAGGTTACTAAAAGCTTTCATCCAGTAAAATCCGGCTTCTAGGGGTGAACAGTGGTCATAGCTTCTGAAGCAGATTTCGAGAACAATAATTTTTTCTTAAAAACAGATGAAAAAGAAGATTACCTCTGGTTTTTATCAACTCTTTATCATACCTGTACTTTGATCATAGAAAAAAATGTTTTTTTTATATTTTCTTATGACTTTTATGTCCTGTCACAGGATATATGTAGGTATATATATTGTTTAATGGCATGTCAACACAATAGTGGCTATATAGTGCAGATTAAAAGCTATGTTATAAAAATGTTAAGATAACAGAAGCAAAAAATAACTTCAGTTAGAAAAGGGGACAACATTTTGTTGCCAAGATTACTTTGGTTTGAATTTATCTTCTAATATGTAAAATAAAGACTACTATACAAGCTTCATAGAGCTATGTAATCGTTGGCTGTTGAAATCATGAAGCATGAAATAGTTGATGACAGCAGAACTTGCTGAGGAATTGGAGTGTCATAATTTTCACTGTGTCTTGTCGATTATATTGACTTCTGCCATGTGAAACAGATGTTTCTTGATGTGAGCTCACTTAAGAAACTTATGATCATGTACCACCACAGTAAATCTTGGACTTTTTGAGGGAATTGGGTTTTTATAATAGATTTTGACCCTTTATTTTTATGTATTTTGTGGGTAGTTTTCTGTTTTATTTTGTATACTTTTTCCAGATTTGTAAGATATTTCCCTTTGAACATTTATCTTGTTTTACTTCATCTTTATGTTTATTTCAAAGGCTTTATGTTGCAATATTTTGTTAAAAAAAATTCTTGATATTGACATTGTTAGAATAAACAACAATGGGCACTATATAGCCAGTATTGTGCTGACATGCCATTGAACCCAAATACATACCATGCTTTCATTATATAGAGTCAAATACATATTTGCTCATTCATAACACCCGTCAGCTGTGACCAGTGCAGATCCAGATCTGTTGTCAAGTAATGTGCTGCCTGATGTGGCTATCATGTTTACCAAAAATTGTAAATGCTTACATGACCATTGGAAGATGAAACAATTCCGTTTAAACATGATTAATCCACTTGCCTGCCAGATGTGAGCTATTTTCATTAAGGATATTGATGGACTTTTTAATTAAGTCTGAAAATAAGTAAATTTCCACAATAATTGAGATTACTTTATCACACTATTTACCTGTTTACCTAAGCTTCCACTTGAATTTTGACAAAACAACGACAGCTGCATGTATCAAGAAACTTTAGGAATACGAAGTGTATTATGGAATATGGACTGACTCATTGCTCTAATGCTCTAACAATTGCATGATTGACATTCGTGTTATCAAGATAATAGCAAGAATCAAACTTCCTTATCCAGCTGTATTTAATCTGTCCTGGTACATAAATCTCCTTAAACATCAGTTGTACATGTTTACCACAAGGTACAAATTGTGTATTTAATGACTACACTGTTAAAGAAAAGGTTGAGCCCATGTTAATGTTGCCTCATAGACATATTGCAGAAACAGGCAAATTCAGTCACCACAGACATTTTCTTAATTTTCTCTTGCAATAATGTGCTGGCTGACCAGTCTTTACTGCTTTTACTTGGTACGATTTACAATAATGTGCTGGCTGACCAGTCTTCACTGCTTTTTCTTGGTACGATTTACAATAATGTGCTGGCTGACCAGTCTTCACTGCTTTTACTTGGTACGATTTACAATAATGTGCTGGCTGACCAGTCTTCACTGCTTTTTCTTGGTACGATTTACAATAATGTGCCACCTGAGCAGAGTCTACATTGGTAATTCTCTGTGTGATTTCATCTAATGTGCTGGGTGACTAGAGTATACACAGTTTTTTCTTCTACAATTTCAAGAAATGTGCTGTCTGACCAGAGTCAGGACTGTTTATTCTCTGTATAATTTCAAATAATGTGCAGGCAGACCAGAGTCTGTTTATTCTCTGTGCATTTTTAACTAATATACCGACAGACCAGAGTCTGCAAAGTTTATTCATTCTGTGATTTAATCTAATGTGCTGACTGACCAGAATGACACTACATGGTTTATTCTTTTAACAATTTCAAGTAATGTGGCTGTTGACCAAAGTCTGCACTGTTTATTCTCTGTCCAATTTCAACTAATGTGCTGCCTGACCGAAGTCTACACAATTTATTCTCTGCATGATTTTATCTAATGTGCCTGATGACCAGATCCTACACCATTTATTCTCTGTACGATTTCAACTAATGTGCTGGCTGACCAGGGTCTACATTGTTTTTCTGCACGAATTCAAATAATGTGCCACCTGACTATGGTCTGCATCATCTATTCTGTCTGCAATTTCAACTAATGTGCTGGCTGATCAGAGTGTACATAGTTTTTTCTATCTACAATTTCAAGAAATGTGTCATCTGACTATAGTCTGCACTGTTATTATCAGTCCAATTTCAACTAATGTGCTGCCTGACCAAAGTCTACACAGTTTATTCTCTGTATGATTTCAACTAATGTGCCAGCTTACTAGAGTGTACTGTTTTTTTTTTTGTATGATCTCAACTAATGTGCCAACTTACCAGAGACTACTCTGTTTATTCTCTTTATGATTTCAACTAATGTGCCAGCTGACCAGAGTCAGCATTGTTTATTCTTTCTATGTTTTCAACTTGTGTGCTAGCAGACCCGAGTAAGTCTACACAGTTTATTCTCTCAATGATTTAGATTAATTTGGCTGCTCAACAAAGTCTGCAATGATTACTTTGTGAACGACTTCAGCTAATGTGCAAGTTGACTAAATTCAACACTGTTGACTCTCAGTACAATTTCAACTAATGTTGCAGCTGACCAGAGTGTACACTTTCTATTAGCTCTACTGGTCATAGACAAGAAGAGCTTATGGGATGGCCTGTTGTTTGATGTTTGTCTGTCCATTAGACAAGTTTGTTATCACTGCTTCTCCTAAACTATTCATGGGATTGCCATAAAACTTAACACCCATTCATCCCAAGGTCTAGTTGGACCTGAATGAAAATGGTTCTACTCAGACATCCAGTATGGCCATCACTCCAGCTATCTTGAAAATCTTATTTACGCTACTCCTCCTGAATGGATGGTCATATCAACATGGTGTTTTCACTAAAAGACTTCTTATCTAGTTGGTCCAAAATAACAATGGTGCCAATCTGATGTCCAATACGGCTGCCAAGGTAGCAATCTTGAAAATCTTGTTATTGTACTCATCCTGAATGGAAAGTCATATCGACATGGGATTTTCACCAGAAGACTTCTTATGATGTCTAGTTGGTCCTACATGAAAATGGTTCTGCTAGGACATTGAATTTAGCTGCCACAGCAGCCATTGTGAAAATATTGTTATCACTACTCCTGAATGGATGGTCATATCAACATGGAGTTTTCACTACAAGACTTCTTATGATGTCTAGTTGGCCCTAAATGGAAATAGTGCCGATCAGACGTCTGATATAACTGACACAGCAGCCATCTTGAAAATCTTGTTATTGCTAGTCATGCTGAACAGAAAGTCATATTGACATGGGCATTTAGCAATCTTGAACATTTTATCGCTACTCCACCTGAAGGGGCAGTCATATCAATATGGGGTTTTCACTAAAAGACTTCTTATGATGTCTAGTTGGTCCTAAATGAAAACGGTGCTGATCTGACATCCAATATGGCCACCACAGCAGCCATCTTGAAAACTTTATTACTGCTTCTTCTCCTAAACTGAAGGACATATCAGCATGGGGTTTTCACAGGAAGATTTCTTATATTATATAGTTGGTCTTAAATAAAAATTGCTCAGATCTGATATCCAGTATGGCCACCACAGTGGCCATCTTGAAAATCTTATCACTACTCCCAAACGGAAAGTCATATTGACATTGGATGTTCACCAGAAGACTTCTTATCAGCATTATTTATTGTTAAATGAAAATGGTTTATTTGTTGCTAAATGAAAATGGTGCTAATCTGACTTCCAGCGTGGCTACTATGGCAGCCATCTTGAAAATCTTCTTGTCACTACTCCTCTTAAATCAAAAGTCATAATTATCAGCATGGGGATTTTACCAAACGACTTCTGATGGTATCTAGTTGGGCCTGAATGCAAATGATGTTGATCTGACATCCAATATGAACATCATTGTGGCCATCTTGTCAATCTTGAAAGCCATGTTATCGCTACTCCTCCAGAATTTATGATCATATTGACATATGGTTTTCACCAAAAGACTTCCTATGGTATCTGTTTGGTCCTAGTTGGCAGTTTTATAAAAATTAAATGGTCTTATCTTGAATTTTGGGAAATTCTTTATAGACCGTAGAGGATCAGAGAATTCAAGGGAATAATGTTCTTTGTATGATTTCAGCTAATTTGCCAGCTGACCAGAGTCTACACTGTTTATTCTCTATACGATTTCAACTAATGTACAGGCTGACTACAGTCTGCACTGTTTATTCTGTGTACGATTTCAAATATTGTATCGGCAGACAAGAGTCTACAGTATGTTTATTCTCTGTATGATTTCAACTGGCTGACCACAGTCTACACTGTTTATTCTCCATATAGTTTCAAATAATTTGCAGATTGACCAGAGTCTACGCTGTTTATTCTCTGTACGATTTTAACTAATGTGCTGGCTTACCAGAGTCTCCACTGTTCAGCCTCTGTACAATTTTAACTAATATGCTGGCTTACCAGAGTCTACACAGTTTATTCTCTGTACGATTTTAACTAATGTGCTGGCTTACCAGAGTCTCCACTGTTCAGTCTCTGTACGATTTTAACTAATATGCTGGCTTACCAGAGTCTCCACTGTTCAGTCTCTGTACGATTTTAACTAATATGCTGGCTTACCAGAGTCTCCACTGTTCAGTCTCTGTATGATTTTAACTAATGTGCTGGCTTACCAAAGTCTCCACTGTTCAGTCTTTTACAATTTTAACTAATATCCTGGCTTACCAGAGTCTACACTGTTTATTCTCTGTTCGATTTTAACTAATGTGTTGGCTTACCAGAGTCTACACTGTTTATTCTCTCTATGATTTTAACTAATGTGTTGGCTTACCAGAGTCTCCGCTGTCCATTCTCTGTACGATTTTAACTAATGTGCTGGCTTACCAGAGTCTACACTGTTTATTCTCTGTACAATTTCAGCTGATGTGCAAGCTGGGTAAAGTCTACAGTTTTTATTCTCTGTACAATTTAAACTAATGTTCCAGCTTAAGAGAGTCAACACTGTTTATTCTCTATAAGATTTCAGCTAATGTACCAGCTGACCTGAGTCTACACTGTTTATTCTCTGTACGATTTCAGCTAATGTACCAGTTGACCAGAGTCTACACTGTTTATTCTCTGTACGATTTCAATTATTGTACCAGCTGACCAGAGTCTACACTATTTATTCTCTGTACGATTTCAGCTAATGTACCAGCTGACCAGAATCTACACTGTTTATTCTCTGTACGATTTAAACTAATGTACCAGCTGACCAGAGACTACACTTTTTACTCTTTGTATGATGTCAACTATTGTACAGGCTGTCTAGAATGTACGATGTTTATTCTTTGTACAATTCAAGCAGTCTATAAATTGTTATAATGACTTAACTAATTGTCTTCTCTATTACCATTTGATGTTGTTGGATAGCTCAGTAACTAAACATTCTTCAGGTAGGATTTAGAAAATTGTTAGACCAAAAAATAGTGCATGTGATGGTTCTTGTGATTCTTCTGCTAGTTAGGTTACCCTTTGATACTGACTTTTGATGATACAATGATTTATCACCCCAATCCCACCCCTTAAAGAAAAGATATTCTTAAAGGCAGCATGCTAGAGTGACTAAAGAGTTGTCCGGATTTGATAAATCCTTTTATTAACTCATGACATAAAGGCTACTTTTTCTGAGGCTGATCTGAAACCTTGTATGAGATTCACATCTGATACATTGCTGTCAAGGATGATGTCACCTAACAATGGTCATGTGAAAGGACTACAACAGTTATGCTATATTTAGACACAATGTCCAGTGTGAGTAGATGGATGGAATCAAAGTAAAGGAACAACAACATAAAATGTTGTCTTTTTATTATGAAATAATTGTTAGGGATGTATAATAAACTCACTGTCAGTACAGTAACTTGATCTGGGTGCTTGTAATATATGTAGGTCATTGTATGAGTTTTGTACATGATGGGGCTCAGTAAAGGAATATTAATGAATGGAAGTGAAATTAGTTTAAGGATGTAAATGGAAGAAAAGAAGTGACAAAATACAGTATAAAAAGGATCAAATGTTTATTAGTCTTTAAATATGTAAATTATGAAAGAAATAATTAATTTTAATTTCATTTCCTTTATGGATTGCTGCAAAATAATCTTTAAATAGTTGTATTCCACAGACTCATATTTTTAGTGTAGTAAATTACTTTTTATCAGCCTTTTTTTTACATATGTGAATGGTGATGTATAGAAAAAAATGAACAAAGAAAAATAATCTAGACTGACTTAATTTTTACAGGTTGGAAGTGATTATATGTGTAGGTTACTTCAACTATTGACAATGGTGTAAGACATGGGTGTGAAAAAATGCAGTAATTGTACCTCAGATTCATCATGAAATGAATGTTAAGCGAAGCATAATTAGTATAAAGGTATCACATCAGTCAACAACAGTATAAATGTTTAAGACAACAAAAATGACAATAACAATAATGTGGAGTGGGACTTATTGACATGAATGTTAGATGAATAAAGATTGCAGAGACTGAATGTAATGAAAATCTTTTACTCAGTGTTATATAATGTCAGGATTTTCTTGAACCCCATATGACCTTACAGATGAAGATGATGATGATGATAATGATGTTGATGATGAAAACTTTAAATAATATTATTCCTGTACTTTCTGCTGTCTAGATTTTAATAATAATGTATCAAACCATATTTTCATTATCCATTGCACAGGCTATCACATTGTATGATAAGCAAAATAAACCACTCATCAAAAAAGTAATTTATGGACTAATATAGAGTCCATAGATCTGTCTTTTATTACTACTTGATGTTATATACTGATCAAATGATGAGGTGTCCTGTGGAAATTGTTACAGGAATCAAATTGTACCCCTTTCATCCAAGATGTAAACAAAACCCCCATTGCTACCGAGTGCAGAAACATAAAACCCAGAGTAAAGTGTGTATTATGCATGAAACGTGAAGTACAGATGACAGATAGCAATGCAGCACTGTGACTGCGTATTTAGTCCTTCTGTACCATTGTGATAGAGTTCAAACTGTTCAAAGCAGTATTCAGACAAAAATACATGTTCAGTCAAGAAAATACATATACACTTTGAAGCCCAGACAATATTTTGTCATTCACATGGAAATTAAACCTAAACTTATGATTTATTGCAATCTACTTGTTGAACGGGCTACCCATATATTTGTCTGACTTTTTATTTCTTTTTCTCTCAATTGCTGCTTCTGTTTCTCCCCAAAAGTTTAAATTTCAAGAGGTTAGCAGGGGCAGTTCAGGGTGCAAAGCCATGGCTTTCATTGTTCACCATTGTATGCAGTCAGGACAAGTTGAACAGAAAATTGGGTATCTTTACTTCTTAGCCACTAAGTTTTAATGATTCTAGAAAGGACTACATTTTTATTTAATTCATTAGATAAAGTAATGATATAAATTTTAATATTCAAAATATAATTCATTAAAAATGAAAATTCACAGGTGAAAGTGATATCAGTCAGACAGACAAAAAGATACATACCCAAAAGTCATTCCACCACTGATTAGTAATGTGTGATACATGCTTAAGCAGTATTACATCATCAGGATATAGAAAATGGCAGATAGACATCGGTTATAAATTCATAATGCAGAAATGCCATCCATTCCAGATTTCACAGAATTATTATGAATTTTCAGTGAAAATTCTGAATTCAGTTGACGAAATTTAGTCATAAATTTTTGGGTATGAGATTTTAATAAGGATAGACATATCTGGGTTATACAAAATACAGTTTGCTGACTACTGTGTCACACTTCTGGTGGTCATGATACCACATGACCCAGATAACTGTCAGCCACCATCTTTGAAAAAGGTACAAAAATGGTGTACTTTTAACCCACCAATACACCATGCTGATGTGAAGCTTTTCAACCAATCACTGCAGTTCATTGGGGAGTTTCTAAACTTGCCATTGTGGGGATGATGTCACAGTTGTGCAGATGATGTCAGTGACCAACCAATTGGAAGACAAGGACTTTACTAGTTACGGGCCTGTGATATTGGCTTGCCAATTTAGGCTGGGTACCAGTAAAACTACTACTGCACCAAGACTTACAGTGAAAATACTTCTGCCCTTTTTCTTCAAACTTTTGTATCAAATTTATGAACTGGAACACATACTTTACTATATCAACTTGACAAGCAGAATGCAATCTAGTGAACTAGCTGAATAGAATGTCTGTGATGAAAAAATGGTGGCAGAAATAATAAAGAGACAACAATGCAGAAAATGTTTGAGAAAAGTTTATTTCATTATTTATGGCCTTCAAAGTGAAATCTACAGACTCTGAAATGATAAATTTTGGCAGTGAAATGAAAATGGAATGCAGAATGAACACAAGCAAAATGAAATGTAGGAAGAGTACAAATGACAATGGAGAGCACAGATGCAAAATTCAAAATAATGAGTGATAAGATAGGGAATAAAATGCAAATGCATTTCGTGAATGGATTTGAAAACTGATTTATTTTAATTCTAAATTTGATTGGTCGAAAGTCCAGTCACATGATAATCCAAGATCAGATTCTTTACACTGTTTTTTTTTACTGCTTACAAGCAATGACATTGTTCTTATCAAGGAAGACAAATAAACAACAACCATTCATGTGATGACATCATCACCAGTGGTTCTGTATATACAGTCTTTATTTGAATGAAAGAAAATAAACAAAATTTGCTGACAGACACTCAGTTATATTTTTACACGTATTGCAGTTGGATATATTTTAATTCATAACAAATTCAATGCTACCTTTTGCATTTTATGCATTTGTGATTTCATTAAAGCATATTGCTTTTTTGTTAAAGCATATTTTTAATGAGACAGGATATGAAAACTTATTTCTCTTCATTTTTACACTCATGAAAGGAGAAGACCCAACTTCGGTAAACACATTTCCATTTGGTTCCAAATGAGGAAACACTAAAGGAAATGAGTAATAAAAGTGATTAGGGCATAATCTGAATGCATTTCTGAGACCATAAACAGAAAAAGAAATGATGATAGATGAAGTGTAAATGTGAACAGAATGAAAAAGTCTGTACTTATGTATTTGGGATTGGAGAAATGGACACAGCATAATTTTACACAGATTTAATAACCAGCATGCATTGGCTCCTTTTCAAATCATAGCACATGTTTCTATAGGTGGCATAAAATATTATGGAAAATAAGGTACTGAACTGAATCATGTGTATAATCAGCGTCCAGTGATCTTTGTAACATTTGTCGGACACAAGGCACAACATGGAAGTAATTTTAATACCTGTGCTGGATTTGCTCAGATTATAAACTCAAATATTTTAAGAGCTGTAGTGGACTTTTATATATGGTATGCATAATGGATAAAAAGAAACTTTTATAGTAGTTTTAATGTACTTAATTGTAGACACATAATTGGCCCTGAAAAGTTATCTCCCTTAGCATGCCCATTATATGTGCATCAGTACTGCATATACTCGCTTATAAGTCAAGTCCAACTGCAAACAGTGTAGACCTAAATCAACCATTGCATAAAGCACTGGCAGATCAGGGTCTGTTTTGTTTGTTCTACTCGTAATAAACTGCATAGTCATAGACCCTGCTTTATGCGATGGCAGATTTGGGTCTGTGCAGTTTGCAGTTGGACTCAACTTAGAAGAGGATCTATGATAAGTTTGGACAGTGACACAGGTATTTATATTGGCATGTGCTGGTATTAATGATTTTGCTGTCTGTAGTAGTACTATTTGACACAAATATGTAAAACAAGGATACACTCATCCATGTCATTTAGCCTATACAGTCGAACCTGCCACAACTGTCACCTGCTCTCAACGGCCATTTTTATTTCCTGCTGTCAAATTTCCTATATGATAGTAATGTATTAAATGGTCACCTGCTTTCTGCAATCAGCTTCAGCTTCCAGGTGTTTCCTAACCAAATAATGTTTTCTCCCTGCTTTAAGCATTCACTGGAGCGCATCAACCATGTAAATGAAGCATTTGTTTTCTCAAGAGTGGCATTGTTAGGTAAAGATATGTCATGTAAATTGATGTGTCGCCATATTTTTCTTGTATTCACCATACTCTCGTCAACCTGTCAGTGTAACTTTAAGTTTGCTAATCTCTCCATTGCTATTTTAGGAAAATGTATTGTTTGGGTAAATACCTGAGGTAGATTATCATTCTTATAGCTGTCCCCCCCCCCCACCCCCCACCCTCTGCCCTTTGTGGGTGGCAGGGTGGGAAAGAGGGATGTGGCTATGACCATACAAAATGTATTCATGAGAAGCAATTAATAAAGATAAAGAGATTAATAGAGAACTAATTTACCCTGAGTTTGCTTTTGTTTATCAAATTTGATCTTTTCAACAATTTCTATCACTGTTTACTATATAATAATAGTTTTTGGATCAATATCATTGTAAGTTCTTCCTACACATTGTTTATAATGTGAAAATCAGACAGCTTTAAAACACTTCGTTTCTATCAGGAATGGTGGATTGTAATTATTGGAAGTTAAAATATCAATAAAAATAAAATGCTAAAGCATTATATATTACATGTAGTATGGAAAGAATTATATAATACATGTAGTATGGAAAGCATTATATAATACATGTAGTATGGAAAGCATTATATAATGCATGTAGTATGGAAAGCATTATATAATACATGTAGTATGGAAAGCATTATATAATACATGTACATGTAGTATGGAAAGCATTATATACATGTACTATGGAAAGCATTATATAATACATGTATGGAAAGCATTATATAATACATGTAGTATGGAAAGCATTATATATTACATGTAGTATGGAAAGCATTATATATTACATGTAGTATGGAAAGCATTATATAATACATGTAGTATGGAAAGCATTATATAATGCATGTAGTATGGAAAGCATTATATAATACATGTATGGAAAGCATTATATAATACATGTACATGTAGTATGGAAAGCATTATATACATGTATTATGGAAAGCATTATATACATGTAGTATGGAAAGCATTAGATATTACATGTAGTATGGAAAGCATTATATAATACATGTAGTATGGAAAGCATTATAGAATACATGTAGTATGGAAAGCATTATAGAATACAGTCATGTAGTATGGAAAAGTCTGCATAAATCTGTATGTACAAAATGCATTTGTGATCCAAGAAAAATGAACAGTTAGTTATATTGTACATTAAATGTTAGCAGTCAGTTGTATTGTACATTAAATGTTAGCAGTTAGTTGTATTGTACATTAAATGTTAGCAGTTAGTTGTATTGTACATTAAATGTTAGCAGTTAGTTGTATTGTACATTAAATGTTAGCAGTTAGTTGTATTATACATTAAATGTTTTAAGTTAGTTGTATTGTACATTAATTGCTAACAGTTAGTTGTATTGTACATTAAATGTTAACAGTTAGTTGTATTGTACATTAAATGTTAACAGTAGTTGTATTGTACATTAAATGTTAACAGTAGTTGTATTGTACATTAAATGTTAGCAGTTAGTTATATTGTGCATTAAATGTTAACAGTTAGTTGTATTGTACATTAAATGTTAACAGTAGTTGTATTGTACATTAAATGTTAGCAGTTAGTTATATTGTGCATTAAATGTTAACAGTTAGTTGTATTGTACATTAAATGTTAGCAGTTAGTTATATTGTGCATTAAATGTTAACATGCAGTGGGTTAATCTTCTTAATCCAAGAAAAATAAACAGTTAGTTGTATTGTACATTAAATGTTAACATGCATTAGGTTAATCTTCTTATTCGAAGAAAAATAAACAGTTAGTTGTATTGTACATTAATTGTTAACATGCATTGGGTTAATCTTCTTAATCCAAGAAAAATAAACAGTTGTATTGTACATTAAATGTTAACATGCATTGGGTTAATCTTCTTAATCCAAGAAAAATAAACAGTTAGTTGTATTGTACATTAAATATTAACATGCATTGGGTTAATCTTCTTAATCCAAGAAAAATAAACAGTTAGTTGTATTGTACATTAAATGTTAACATGCATTGGGTTAATCTTCTTAATCCAAGAAAAATAAACAGTTAGTTGTATTGTACATTAAATGTTAACATGCATTGGGTTAAGCTTCTTAACCCAAGAAAAATAAACAGTTTGTTGTATTGTACATTAAATGTTAACATGCATTGGGTTAATCTTCTTAATCCAAGAAAAATAAACAGTTAGTTGTATTGTACATTAAATGTTAACATGCACTGGGTTAATCTTCTTAATCCAAGAAAAATAAATAGTTGTATTTTACATTAAATGTTAATATGCATTGGGTTAATCTTCTTAATCCAAGAAAAATAAATAGTTAGTTGTATTGTACATTAAATGTTAACATGCATTGGGTTAATCTTCTTAATCCAAGAAAAATAAACAGTTATATTGTACATTAAATGTTAACATGCATTGGGTTAATCTTCTTAATCCAAGAAAAATAAACAGTTGTATTGTACATTAAATGTTAACATGCATTGGGGCTATCTTCTTAATCTAAGCAAAATAAACAGTTGTATTGTACATTAAATGTTAACATGCATTGGGTTAATCTTCTTAATCAAAGAATAGATAATAGAGTAACTATTTTATTGTAGATAGCTTGTTGATTCAGACTTTTCAAGGAATGCTATGCCAGATTCTGCAGGAAAACAGTAATGATGATGAAAACTCCTGCTTATTTGACAGGAAATACATGATGGGAACTGTGTTTCAACTTAAGTCTGTGAACAAATGTAACCTGTCAATCACTGAGTTGATACTTTCTATGTTTGGCCTAGTTCTGTTACTTTTGAGACAGCCGACTCCAGCTACAATATTCAAGCAGCTGCCTCCATGATATACATATAAACAAAAATGTACTCCATGAAAATTAGACAGAAGGAAAACTTGAAGAAATTTATGAATTAAACCCTTTTCCACCAGAATTTCTGCATGATAAGTTAATACTATGAATTCTTTGATTATGAAATTGTGCCAATTGCCTGAACGCTCCCCACAAAATAAACCATCTCTGAAAATTTTATCAATATATATTGGACATTTTTTAAAGATTAAAATTGAATAAAGTAATAGCAATAATAATATTAAAATAATAATAATAATAATAATAATAATAATAATATTAATAGATAACAAATAGTAGTATTTGATGTTTGATACTTGTTCAAAATCCAAGTTTGATAGTGGAACCTCCATTCAGAGATCACCTGTGTTTGGTCAGTTTGGCCTTCTCCCTTAAGTGCTGCTAAAGACAGGTTTGACTATGTATGTAAAAAAATCCCAGCATGGACGGTGTTGGTAATGTATTGGGAGACAGAAGTTTCTGATGTCTTTTAGGTTTGTGAACATCAGTTCTGATGGTTTTGCATGGAAAGAAATGTCTACAAATTAAATATGGTGCCTATATTGATCAACTGTGGCAAATAAGTTACTTCACCTTATTATTGGTGAATGTTACTCAGTATGCTAGACTTGTATGCTGTTCGACATAACTCCAGTCCTACCTTTCAGATCACACTCTACTTAGGTCAAAAGTTGGGACTCACTTTTTATTTAGAAATTAATTCCTGTGCAAAACTATATGAAGCCTTTTGAGACTTAAACTGTTCTCCAAAGTTAAGGAGTAGATATCTTGAATGAAGTTTATTGACTTGAACTTTATAGAGGTGGTCACAAGCAGATCATTCACACAGATATACTCACTTGGCGTTCCTGAAATCATTTTATCTTTGTTTTCAGAGTGTTACCAACCTGTGAATCCTTTGTCAGGAATTCTCTCCAGCCCGAAGTACATGGCAAATACTAAAAAGACAATCAATTGCACATACATTGTGACCAGTCCAGATGGGCAGAGCACTCTCCTTGGATTTGCCAGCTTTACTCTTAAGCCCGGTAGTAACTTGATCGTGGCTGGGAAAAAGGTGACAGCAGGTAAGGGCCAGCTTTTGTGTTTTATTTCTCTATCTTGTGTTATCTTTACTCTTGAACTATTTTAAGAAATTTTTGAAAATCAGTGATTTGAATCTTAACATATTTAATTATTTAAGTGGTTTTATTACTAATCATATGATAACAAGTTTGTTCTTGCATCATGATGAGAAATGAGAAACATATGCATGGGACATTGACAGCTAAATCTTAAGTGATCTGACAGACTGAGAAGATTTTTGATAGAAAATTCAAAGAGAAAAGGAAATAATCCATGGTTAAAAGTGATTTATATGTTATGCAAACATTACAACAAGAAATTTTAAAATGGTTACATTGCATTTGCAGCCTTGGTAGACTAGTTTTTATACCCCTGACAGAAAATGTGGGATATATAGCAATAACAGTGTCTGTCTGTTCAGATTAGGTGGTCTCCACAACAAAAGTTTGCTTTCATCTTTTTACATCTCAAACCTCAAATGTGCCTTACCCATGGGTAGAGGTATCAACCTATTGATTTTGGGGCAGGTAGGTCCAAGGACAAGGTGACTAGAACTGAAAATGTTATTTTCCTTCCTGCATGATAAATCGAGTTTTCTTGGCCTAATTGTGATCAAACTTTATGGTAGACTACGCATGACTAGGGGAAGCTCCATGTTGATTCTGAGGCAGAGAGGTGAAAGATCAGAGTCTCTAGACCTTGCTGATATAAGCATATATGTTCATTTGGATGAAAAACATTACAAATATAGCCTCAAGAGTGGTAACAAGCTCTACTACTAAGCATAAAATTCAACAGGTCGCGAGTCCAATCATAACAAAAATTGGCTGTCTTGACACTGGACTGTGGTTTGCAGATGCGCTTGTTCACTGGATAGATTTTAAAAAATAAATTATGAATGATGTTTTTGAGACCCCACCCCCACCCCACCCCCACACTGTTGATATGCAAAACATTGAAATGTTGAAAGATAGTGGTGCGAATGTTTCTAAAGTGTGACTTGGCAGTGGGTGGAGGAAGTGTACCAGAGTTAACTGTACCATCCAGCTTGGTGCTACCTTCTCCCCCCCCCCCCACCCGTTTAGAAAAACTACAGTTAGTAGCTTGCTGTCACAAAATCCCCATGCTTTTCTATGCATATTCCTGAAATCACCCTCTCTCTCTTCCCCCACCATATACCCCACCCCTGGCATGAACACTCCCCCCCCTCCTCTGACTGTAATCCAAGGAGAATGCAAAACTCGTTACATATATAATGCATCTTCTTGCTATGGCTGTACATATGAAATTTGTCAGAAAATATTTTAAAATGTCATTTTAATTCAAATTTATTATACATTTACGCTTTGACCCCCTCAAAAGGACTCCTCGCACAGGATAACGATCCTCCTTCTTATAGATTGTCACCACAGGGGCAACACTAAAGCTATTTTTGTGGCTTACCATGGTAACTCCCTGGGCTTCAAACATTGGACACCCAGTCCCCAATTTCACCTCAGACTCCACACATCTGGACCATGACCCCCAAGGGGTCATAACCCAAAATTGATAAAATATATTATGTGCCTTCCTCCTGAGAATACATGTTCATATTTTTTGGTCAAAAAAATAATTTTTCAAATCTCAGCTTAGCAAGAGGTTAGTGTCAAATTCTGGAATAATTTTCAAATCTATTATTATGAATTGTTTTCTGTAATATTTGTTTACAACGTATTCTGACAGTGATGTGCAACAAGTCATTCTTGAATAAGGTTCAAAATGATGGACTTGCTGACTCTATCTTCCTTACGTCATGGAATTAATTATGTGTTTCTGCAAGTATTAAAAATAAATTGTTAGATGCAGCAGTGTATTATATAGAAATTCAGTGTTTTAATAATGTCATATCCTTTAGTTCAATAAAAGGGCTATCCAGATCTTCAATCTATTTGAATTTTTATTGCAGTGATATCTTGAAATCTTTCTTTACCACTCTTTGGACATATTCCCATCTGTTGCAGACTGAATCATTTGTTTCCATGAATGATGTATATAAACCTATCTTCTGTCAAATCTTCTTGCATACATACAAATTTCGGTGCTTAGAGTTACTTTATCAAATTTTACTGCAATTTTATTCTCAACTGCCATGAAGAAAGTTTGAAAAGTGGCTGTAATAAAGTCATCCAATCTGTAGTACATGTAGTTCTGTGCTATCCTAGTGCCTAAAATAGTTGACTTTTTATTTTACTTATGCAGGTTACTTGTAAAATTATGAGGAAACCTTTGAGTTATGGTAGTTTTTTTTATAATTTATTAAGTGAATCTGAAAAAATGCTCCAAAATGGCTTCTGGTACAACATGACTTAATGAATTTTGTTTTTAAAAATCAATGACATTTTACAAAACCTTGTCTATGACACTTTTGATTTTGATCGTATAATAGTATACATGTTATTTTGTAAAGCAGAGTAATTACTCACCGGATATACTCGCTTATAACTCAGGATCCAACTGCAAACTGCATAGACCCAGATCTGCCATCACATAATGCACTGGCAGATATGGGTCTCTGTGGTTTGTTAGGAGTAATCAATAGAACAAACAACATACTCTAATCAGCCGGTGCATTATGCTGTGGCAGATCAGGGTCTTTATTTTTTGCAGTTGAACCTGACTTATAAGCGAGTACATACGGTGAAGCATTAAAACCTGTACCTTCCTTTGTGAATCACCAATAATTGAATGAAGCAGGAAGAAAAGGTTTTAAACAAATTGCTGCTTTTGGAGATTTTATTGTCCTGGTTTTGAAAGATTATTACTAAGCACTTGAACATCATGTTCATCAAAGAATAACAGCAGTGTTCACAGTCTCATCACACCACCCTCACATACTTCATGTTCATCAAAGAATAACAGCAGTGTTCAGTCTCATCACACCACCTTCACATACTTCATGTTCATCAAAGAATAACAGCCATGTTCACAGTCTCATCACACCACCCTCACATACTTTATGTTCATCAAAGAATAACAGCAGTGTTCAGTCTCATCACACCACCCTCGCATCATGTTCATCAATGAATAACAACAGTGTTCACAGTCTCATCACACCACTCTCACATACTTCATGGCAAGCTCTCAAAGGCCCCTAATGCATGTTAGATGAATGTAACGCAGAGTTGTACAGCAAGGATGATGCTAATAAAGTAAAACTGTTTGAATAATGCTCACGACAGCTAATATGCAAAAGATTATCTGGTGATTGCTGCCCCCTGTCGCATATAATATTGAGTACAAGTTCAATGACTACAGGGGATTATGCAGTCTGTGCCACCCATGATTCTATGTTAAAATATGAAAATCTTTGTGGACATTTGTCCTTTTTTTGTAAAGCACATTTTATTTTCTTACTGAATAAAAGGGAAAACAGTTTGGAAATAAATGTAACCTTTATTCCATAACAGCAAAAATTTATAATTCTGTCTGACATTTTAAAAAAGTTTGTCTTGTCTTAATCTCTACCATGTGAACACATATTCTCATTATGACCTCGCTCTTCAAAGTCTGAATCTTGTTGCAATCACCTCATTCTGTCTCTCAACAATTTGGTTTCTACTGTAACTTTACTTGGAATAAATGGATTACAACCAAATTTAGTTTGCAGCCTTATACTGATGTGACCTTGGACAAAGTTGATTTTCAGCTCTCTGTCATCTTTTTTTAGAGGAGTTAGGCTCCTAATTGCCTGTTCCCTTTCTGCAACAAAGAATTATCAGATTTTAACTGAATCTTTCATGCAATTTTATTAGCCTGGAATGGCCTGTTGTTCATCATTCATCTACACAAGCACAAGTTTGTTATCACTGTGCCTCCTAAACTACATTGAGGATTGCCATGAAACTTTACACACACTTTCATCCCATGGTCTAGTTGGTCTTAAATGAAAATGGTGATGCTTACACTTCCAGTATGGCTACCACAGCGACCCTCTTGAAAGTCTTGTTATCATTATTTCTCCGGAATGGATGGTCATATCAACATAGGGTTTTCACTAAAAGACTTCTTATGATGTCTAGTTGGAACTAAATGAAAATAGTGCTGATCTGACTTCCATTATGGCCACCACAGCAGTTATCTTGAAAATCTTGTTATCATCACTTCTCCTGAATGGAAAGTCATCTTGACATGGGATTTTCACCAAAAATCTTCTAGACTTATGATGTCCAGTTGGTTGTAAATACAAATAGAGATGCTCGCACATCCTGTATGGCTGCCACAGTGGCCATCTTGAAAATCTTGTTGTAGCTACTCCTCCTCAATGCATGGTCATATCAGCATGTGGGTTTTGACTACAAGTCTTATTATGATGCCTGGTTGGTCCTAAATGAAAACGGTGCCATTCTGATGTCTTGAAAATCTTGTTATTGCTACTCCTTCTGAATGGATGGTGATATCAACATATGGTCTTCAGTAAAAGACTTTTTATGAAGTCTAGTTGGTTCTAAATGAAATTGGTGCCAATCTGACATGTCCACCACAGCAGATAATTTAACAATCTTGTTGTCGCTGAAGAATATCAGAGATGGTTTCAACACTTATCAGTTAAAAGGAAGAATTAGTACTATCTTGAATTCCTATAAATTCTTTTTGGCCAGTCGAGCATCAGTCCCATCAAGGGACTCTTGTGTTGATATTAAAGACATTGAATGACTTATTTACAATGTTCCACCTCCTCATTTATGGGATTTATTGTCCCTAACATTTGTTCTAGCAGGCCTACTTTGTCAAGAATACAGATGAGAGATTAAATTTAATTTTCAGCATTATGTGCCATAATTTATAGAATGTATTGCCCCTGATTTCCCATTCTCCTAATCAGAGCTAACTGTAAGTGCTTCCTGCTCATTCTAGACCCACAAAAGCTAGTCTTGACTCCCAATATTCTAAGGCTGTGCAGAGGTTTTTGAAACTGTGGATCACAAGGATGTACATTTTCCACAAAAGTTTACAAGAAAAAGAAAAGTACTTAAAGTAAAAATTCATCTGAAACCAGGAAGTTATATAAATAAAAAGTTGGATAAGATTGATTGTATTAAAACCTAATTCATTAACTTGTAATTAATTTGTTTCTACCCACAAAATGAAATTCCTCTTTCTTCATCTTGACCAATGGTTTTCTCTTCTGGACTCCTCAATTTTGGAATACTAGGGGTCCAGGAAGTGTCAAAGGCCTACATGTCTTGTAACTTTTTTTCTATTGCACAACATTAGCAAGGATTGTTTAATTTCAGCTGAATTTTGCATGGATCTTTATATTGATGAGATCATGCCTGAGTTCACTTTCAAAGTTTCATAACTTTTGTGTCCGAATTATTGACCCTTAATTGCCTGTTGTCCTAATTATTGTATTGGCAGCATATTGTACAAAGGATTATAGGATTTTGATGTTGGGATTTGGACCAAATTTCATGATTGATCGTAAAAATTTTCTAACCAATCTGTGATCAATTTATTATCTATTAATTTGTCCACATGATGTCTCTCTAAAATTTATGTTTTTGCTTTTGTTTTTCAAATAGTTTTAATTCTAAAATGGCTGGAATGTTGCAGAACCGATTTTTACCATTATTGATCACAGAAATTGTAATCATTTGACACTATGTTACAGATGCTTGACAGAAAGTGACAGATGCTTTACAGTCGGTTAATCAGAACAGCATTAGTTGGATTTTGACCAAATTCGGCATCAGCTTTTCTTTTTAATGTTACCTTGAACAAGTTTGATTTCAAGCATTCCGCATTATTTACAAGAGTTATGACCCCTGATTGCCTGATCTAATGTTGATTTCTGTGGCACAACTTTATTATGGATTTTAGGATTTTGACTAAATTTTACATGACAGCTTTTTATTGAGGGGACCTTAGATGAGTTTGATTTCCAGCATTAACTGTAATTTAGAGGATTTATGGTCAATGATTTCCCAACCTCTGTCACTTTTGTTTCAGCAGCATAGCTTACCAGGTATTGTTTAATTACTCCTATATTTGGTATTCAGGGTCCACGCTATCAGACAAAATAGTCTTCCCATTGTCTGTAATTTCACTAAAATACATTTTTTTAAAAGCGAAGTTGTCTTCACTTTTTTCCTCCAGTCATCTTCTTCACATCCCCCTCTTTTGGCCATTAATGCTTTTATATTCTGAGTACAGTACATTATCAGCTCTTGTGCTTTTTTTCTGTTGAGGGTGATGTAAAAATGGTTTAAAGATAATATTTCAAAGTTGTTTTGAAACAACCCCTGTAAATGTATAGGAGAGCGCATGCACTGATGTCTTCACACCTTAGTGGTCATGTATTCAAACCATAGTGGTCACTGATTTTACGGGTGAGTAACTTCACCTTTACAACTACATGTTTAAGGAGTCGGTTCAAAACTGAATATGAATATTTCCGACTTTGTCAGTTTTGGTGAAGTTGAGAACTAGCAAAAATTAAATTGTTTCTTCTAATGGCAGTTGATTACATATTTGTACCTAGTTGTAATTACCATAATGATATCAAGGTATTCTATCAGTTCATTACACTGCTGTACTCAGGTGAAGTCATATAGCCAAAATACATAGTGTAATAACCTAATAGAACATTAGCCTTTGTGCAGAAAAAATGCAAATTTTTTCTGTGTTTTCACATATTATACAAACTTTGTGATATTAAATCTTTGCACAAGTTGGTGGATTACAAGTGAAAGTTATAAATAGGGGGCTATGATAGAACCCAACAGACAATAGCAAAACCAACAGTAATGTCTTTAAATCCTCACACATCCTGGTGGGAGAAATACTGTTTGGAATTTTGTAAAAAAATTTGTCAAGGAGTACAGCATATATTCGCTTAAAAGTCGGGTCCAACTGCACAACTGCATAGACCAAGATCTGCCATTGTTTAATGTGCCGGCAGATCTGGGTCTATGCAGTTTGCTTGGAGTAATCAGTAGAACAAACAATATAGACCCTGATCTGTCGGTGCATTATGCAACAGCAGATCAGAGTCTATGTTGTTTGCAGTTGGACCTGACTTACAAGTAAGTATATATGGCAACAGAAATATAACTGTCCATGGAGTCATTGCATCACAGTGGCATGAAATGTTTGACAGTGTATTGTAGAATTTACAGTTATATATTTTGATGTTCGACCAGTCAGCATGTGTGTTTCATTGGTGGTATGTCAGAATTTTGCTTGGGGTAAATAGGTAGTCTTTGAAAGTCTTGTTGCATGAGTTTATAAGAAAGAAAAAAGGAACAGGGAAAGACTGAATGGAGACTTTCTTTTCCACATTTGTAGGAGAACAATGAACAATTTATTTTTTATTAAAATAAACCAGATTAACAGTGCTCGCTCATCTTGGGTATCTTGGTTATCTGGTTGTATGTTAAAAATACAAAGACAGAAGACTTTTTAATTCTGCTCATTTAATAATGTTAACAGATAAAAAACTAACTTCAAAAATATTTTCTCTATCACAACTGATTGTCGTTTTAAAACTAGACATACTAAAAAAAAGACAAATAAATATAAATCCTTTTGTTTACTGTAAAAGCCAATACATGGATGTCAAAATAAATGTCAAATATTTGGCTTCTTATCCTTGCCTATATACCAAATTCAAAACATATAATGCATATATTTATGGCTCATTTATTTACATGCATTGATTTTTCAACATTGTTGGAGCCTCAGGTGGCCAAGTGGTCTAAGGTGCCCACCTTTACATGTCACATCTCACCTCTGTCCATGCAGGTTCGAGACTCAGCTTGGCCAATGTGGATATTTGAGAAAGCTTGCCAGTAGCTTCCTGTGGATTGCTTGTTTTTTCCTGAGGTCTTCCCAGGGTTCTTCCTCCACCAAATATACTGGCCATCATGTATAGGCTGTCATTTGCTGAAAAATGGTGTTAAACACAAAAAACCGCAAGCCACAATCAAACATTGTCAGATACTGCATGTACCGTCAATTTTGGATAAGAGGCATATGCACTTATTTTTAACATGAGTCATGGTTGTATGCATTTTTTTTAAAAATTAGTCATGGTTGTATGCATTTATTTTTAACATGAGTCAAGTTTGTATGCATTATTTTAAAAATTAGTCATGGTTGTATGCATTTATTTTAAAATTAGTCATGGTTGTATGCATTAATTTTAAAAATTAGTCAAGGTTGTATGCATTTATTTTAAAATTAGTCATGGTTGTATGCATTTATTTTAAAAATTAGTCAATGTTGTATGCATTTATTTTAAAATTAGTCATGGTTGTATGCATTAATTTAAAATTAGTCATGGTTGTATGCATTTATTTTAAAATTAGTCATGGTTGTATGCATTTATTTTTAAAATTAGTAATGGTTGTATGCATTTATTTTAAAATTAGTCATGGTTGTACGCATTTATTTTAAAATTAGTCGTGGTTGTATGCATTAATTTAAAAATTAGTCATGGTTGTATGCATTTATTTTAAAAATTAGTCATGGTTGTATGCATTTATTTTAAAATTAGTCATGGTTGTATGCATTTATTTTAAAATTATTACTTTTTATACCAACAGTGAAACCTATATGGGAAAAGATAAGGAGAAAAAGTATAACTCGCACTAACTTTGAATAGAAACAGATATCACTGGTGGTTGTAATTATAACAAAAAGGAAAGCATGATCACATAAATTGCCCCTGAATTAGATAAGTGCTTTAATGTTAATTTCAGACTAGTGAAATGCCATGAAGATAAGTAGCAAGCAAAACAAACTAGAAAAAGAAAACCCATCCATTTCAGAATTGTAATTAAAAACAAATATCAGTGCTAAAATATATTTCTCTATACTCTGTCACACATATGTACAGAAAACATCCCAGTAAGTGTAAATAGTCAATTGTCTTTTATTTCATTAGTACATCTTACTGCAAATAATTTTTAAAAAACCTGATGAAATTATATATTAACCATTAAAAAAGGTCACTTGTATATAGATAGATTGTCATGGCGCTTAATAGAAGTGTTTAAATAAGCAAAAGACAATAAGTATTTTTATTGAGTAAAACGTCCATGTTAAAAAAAAGAGCAGCACTTCAGTATAAAATAATACGGTCTTAAGTATTCCATAGGAATTATACTAGTATTTAAATACTTGTGCACTATTTAGATAAATCCTAAAGATGCACATTAATATGAGTGCATGTCATATATACTCACTTATAAGTCGGGTCCAACTTCAAACAACATAGACCTGATCTGTCATTGCATATTGTGCGAGTGATCAGGGTCTGCGTTGTTTGTTCTCCTGATTACTCCTAACAAACTGTGTAGACTCAAATCTACTGGTGCATTATGTGATGGCAGATTTGGGTCCATGCAGTTTGCAGTTGGACCCTACTTAAAAGCGAGTACATATGGTATGTTCTTATGTTCATATGTTGGTCCTATACATGTACTGTCTAGTCTCATTAACCTAACTTACATTTATTTGTATTAATTTATTTTTGTGGCCATTGTTCAACAAAAAAACCCACATGTTTGTTGAATCTTAATTGCTGCAGACAAAAATAGAGCTCAATATCTTCATTGGTGCCAGGTTTATTTTAATATAGGTCATTAAATTTGTGATTTGTGGGAAAACACAAAATCCACAAAAATTAATACAAGTAACGATTGGATAATATTAAACCCTTAATTGCTAAAGTTTCAGTCTGATTTGGTTTGGTTTTGTTTTTACAGTACAGCAACACAAGTAGGCTATTTAGTGGCGATGCAATTGGAGTCAAGTTCCTTGCTCAAGGACACACCATGGTAACTGACCTGGGCAAATCAAATTGTAGGATTCAAACCCACATCCTTTTGGTCAGGAATCTGGTATGCTAACCACTGAGCCACCTTATTTTGCTTGTCAGAAGAAATAATTTTTTACATTATTAAAGCAGGCAGTGCGGATAGTAAAAGTTTGAACTTCAATGAATTAATTTACGGAACAGAATGAAACAAAGAAGTAAACAACCCTATTAAGTTTAGGTAAAAAATAATACATGGTACATGGGTACTTGGTCATGCAAATAAAAGTAGATCAGTTAAAATACTTAGTGACACAATTTACTATCAGTACCATTGGTAAAAGTTCTTACCATATATACTTGCATAAAAGTCGAATCCATCTGCAAAGAAAACAAAGACCTCGATCTAACATTACATAATATGCTGGCAGATCTGGGTCTGTGCAGTTGGACTCAACTTGTAAGTGAGTGTATATGGCAGTTGTTAATTTCAATTATATAATTTATATCAAAATGTCTCAAGAATATAAATAGTTAGGAAAATCTAAAATCGGGTTGTGAAATGGAAATAATATTAAATTTGACAACAAAATACTTTCTACCTTGAAGCATGCACAGGTACTAATATTTAATTCCAGTTGTAATGAATGCAAGTTCTTTACCTGTAATCCACTTCTACCACCCCATGTCTGAGTCGAGAACACTTTCAATTTTCAGTTCACTCAATCCTTATTTCCCTTGTTCATGGCCATATCTGATTGATATTCAAGTGAAATTAATGAATAACTAAATCATGAACACTATTTCCAAATAAAATATTTCTGAAAGGATTAAAAATAATGAAGCTTTGATTGATTTTTTTTAGCTCTTTTCCCAATGCATTTCGCCAAAGGACATGGTAGACAAGGCAGTCTTGCACATGTAAATTTTCAATTTTGTTTGCTGCAACCAAAATGTACATGTAAAATTAGTAAGCATACATGTGTGTGTGTGTGTGTGTGTGTGTGTGTGTGTGTGTGTGTGTGTGTGTGTGTATATTAGTATTTGGATTTATATTCACCAGTCAGACTTAAGACCCTTTATTTTGTGTTTTGTCTTGGAAATGTTTTTGATTGCAGCAAAGAATTTGTTTTACAAATTCTGTGAGCAAACAACAATCTCTTTGTAAATGAAACTCTTAGATTTCTGAATACTTAGTTTACTTTCATTTGGACATGGTATCCAGGGTCCCAATATTGTTGGGGTAGAAGATAGTTTGGTCGGCATGCTAAATTTATATACAAGTCACTAAATTTTGTGTCTTAATGTTCTCCACCATGAAGATTATCCTTCAGATTTTTTGTTGGATTTGTTATGCATCAGATATAAACCCAATCTCTACAGCTGGAATCTTTGATGCTCCTCTGTGATTGGATGTAAGAGCAATGGGTTCAACAGAAACTATTCCTTTTCGCACATCATTTGGCTGGGAGACATTAGCGTGAGTATCCTCAAGTCTGTCCATTGTGTATGGGCCAGACTTTGAATCAGGATTCATGAAGGAATCCTGGTGATGAGTCACACGTGGATTAAAGTCAACATGTCGTCTGATTTGATGGTTTGGACTTGGAGTCAGAAGTTTTGTACTGGTCCCTTCATGATGGGGAGTTTCATAGCCAGGATACATGTTGGATGTGTCAGCTCTAAATTGACCATGTTCATTACTTGACTCCCCACCACCTTCAGGACTGAATCGCTGCTTTGTGGGTTTCCTATTTAGCTCATGCTTGGAAGGTCTTCTGTCAAGATCATATGATTTAGGTTGATCAATTGAGACATCATTATTACCATTGTTCTGATTTCGGTCATGAGTTTTGTCCCGATTAGACTTCTTTCGTTTAACTTTTGGACTTGGTTGGCTGTCTTTAACATCGTTTTCTTCTGGAATAGGGCTAATAAACATTTGATTTAGTTGCCGAAAGTCTCTGTGTATTGGGCTAGTGTGTCCCAAGTTCCTTGGTCCATTCATTGTTGAGATTGAAGTTGGAGTTCCTAATGAGAGCAGAAATTTTGGTCCAAAAGTAGCTAGAGCAGCAAATGACTCTGTTCTCAATCTCTGTTTTAGGGAATAGATTTCCTCTGCATTGGCATATTCAGTTCGAAGTGAGCACACATCAAGAAAGTATCTCTGCTCCTTTACAACTTGTTTTAGATTTGGATCATAACGATCGATGTGCTTTTCTTGACCAACCATACGAGTGAGACACCTTGGAAGAACGTCTTCATAGAAGAGTATCAGAGCCAGTTGTTGGATACGCCATTGAGCATGACGATTTTCTGACACCAGTGAGCATGTCTGTGACATCATGGCAATAAGGGCATTCAGCATCAAGATGTATGTGAGAACAACGAAAACAAAGAACAGAAAGACTGCAAGCCATGGGTGACGTGCCGCGTACAAGATATCAATGTCTGACAATCCAATCATTAATTTGAACAACAGAAGCATTGTTGTGAAATACGTGTCAAAATCACCTGCCTCTATTTCTGCCCCTTTAAACACCATGTACAGTCCAGCTGTGAAAGAGATCAGAGTTGTACCGATAATAACTGAAAATCTCAAAAGATCTCCAAAGATTATTTTCTGCAGCATCACTGTAAAAAAACTGAATTTTTTCAATGAGCGGAAGAAAAACACAAGAAAAATCCATCCGGTGACTAGAGCAAGAATTAGGAGGTAATCCTCATAGTATGATTCAGTTTTTTTTAAAATAAAATCCAACACCAAACTGAATGCAAATATGAAAAAAATAATTCGGTATGGTCCATTACAAAGGACATTTGTCAGATGTGATAAGCGGTGAGAACTCCATCGACAAAAGAGATGTATAATTTCCTTGACTAGATATACTATGCCAATGATCAGATATATAATTCTAAATGTTGCCAGGAATTTATCACGGATGGAATTATCTGAATTCGGAGCCTCAGTTCCTGCAGACTGGGTAACATTTGTAGCACTTCCAATGGAAGATTTAGAGTAGGTCTCAGCCAGAAGGGCAGCATACACAGTCAAGAGGATCATGAATAGGAGGTGAAAGAGAAACCAGATGTAGTGGTACCGTCTGTAGCACAACCATTTAGACTTGATGATATTTCTGACTGTCGAAATCTGGATAAACTCGATAGCTGATGATGCCTTGACATCAAAGATCATTTCCAGAATTGATTCTTTGTGATCCAGTGTGCAGCATGTACCACTGAAAGGGAAGCATACATTCGTTCTTCGATTGGAAAATTTTACATTTGAGACACCCTCAGCATCTTTTGGAGCAATATGACGTGACATTCTGTTCAGCTTTTTCTGCTGTGAGACTGACCATTGTCTCATGGCTAGGGAATCTATTTCAGTCACGTCATAAAGCTTTCGATCCAAGAGCCCATCATAATTGCTCAGAAAACAATAAACGCGTGGAAGGTTCAGTAGATATTGAAAAATATCTGGTTGAGTAAGACTTACACACAACTGGAGCGGATTCAGGTCTTCATTGTTTGGAATAAAGTAAATGTAGGATTGATCACTATGATCATACTCCATAATATAGAAATCCTCACGATTTTTGAACATCTCCATCTTTTCTATAACTTTTTCATGTAGCAACTGAAACATTTCTAACACACTAGGTAAAAGCTGAGGATAAATTGCTGCAAATCTGATTAGTGTGTGAAACACTGTGTCTCCTTTTGTATTCTTTCTGTCCATCTCTGCTCCATTTTGCAATAGAGTAGATACCATGTCATGGTTGAAGGTCAGGGCTGCCACTGACAAAGGGAGCTCACCCATCATGACTGTATTTGCAAATTTAACCCCAGTGGCAAATCGGTGAAGAACACGATTGAGCAGTGTCTGACTATTATTCAGAAGTTCCGAGAGAATTGTTTCCACTGCATCAATATTTTCCTTTACAACGGCAATATGAAGTGCTGTTTGGCCATAATAATCTTCAGAACTTCTTCTGTCAGCCAAGATTAGATCAGGACAAACTTTGATCAATTTTTGTATGATTTCCGGGGGTTGATTAAACTTGGCTGCAACATGGAGGGCTGACTCTCCGTCATTTTCTGTGTGATGTGCCAGATGCTTCACTTGACCCTCCTTCCTCAAAATGTCTAAGAGAATTTTGCACTTCTCTATTTCTCCAAGAGCAATCATTTTAAAAAGATCTTGGAAGAACTTGGGTCGTTCACCTTCACTGAATAGAAGTCTCCTGTAGTACTCTTTGTATTGCTTCCTATTGAAGGCAGCCATTTTGAATTAATTCTATATGATTTGTTTAATATTAGTACATTTTCCTTGTTTAACTTGTAAAAATGAGAGAATTTTCTGACTAAATTCTGATAAATATAAATATAAATTCTTGAATTGTAGAGAGGTGTAAAGAGGTATCTTTGATTCAGCTGTTTGTCAAAAATGAAAATGGTCAACATTAAGAGATACTTCCATGTTAACCTTCCTGAATCCTTTTATTTTTTGTTCAATAGACAAAAAAGGCTGTTTTTCCAGGTTATACTATGGTAAAATCTCTACACATAGGAGTACATGCTTTCTTGTCATCGTGCTGAAATTGACCTCTGGAATAACTCGTCCAAATGCCACATTTTACATGGTATATCTTTTTCACTAAAAAAAAAAAAAAATTTGCAGTTTTAGTTGAGTTAAGGAAAAAATTGTGTTACAGCTACACTTTTCCATTTTTTGGATTCAAACACTGAAGAACACTTGCACTGATACTCCTTTTCCATGTCTGCTTGGCTGTAGTTCTCTATTCACATGTTGGTTTCAGAGTGGTAAGCTTTAAAACACTTGACTCTTGAATTACAAGCTAGAATTTGACTGAGCTAATACCAACTTTAAAATATGATCTTCTAAGCATGGGCCTTGTAGATTTCTCCGTTACATTGTTTTGGTGTTCCCTGGAGAACAGGATAGAATTTTGGTGTAACTGTAGTATCATATCCCATGTTACTACCATTCAATGCATTATTTACCAGGATTCAGGTGTAGAGATCAGTGATTCCTTTAATAACCTTGATTTCACCTGTAAAGAAACAGTAAAGTTGTGTATTGATTCATTGACTCTATTGTCTATTATACTGCTATACATGTTGTACCATATGTGCTTGTACTTGAGTCAATGGTACTCTTAATTAGGGGATCATACTTTTTTATTTCTGTTTCTCCATATTATGTAAGTTAAGTGGTCCCTCATTATAAAGCCACTCAGTATATCACCACTCCTTTTATAACATGAGTATGGTTATGGATTCCATTGAATTGTTTGAATTTTGTTTCATCATACTTGAATTATTTTACGTAAAATGAGTTCTCTGTTAATAAAAACCAGTTATAATGGGATTTCAAATCATTAAATACACCATTTTTGTGTGTTTTTTATGCACTGTTATGACACAGCTTTGTTAGAACATCCCTCAATATAAGGCTTCCTCATTTATAATACTGGTCACTTTTATGCCTCTTATCTACAGCATTATAAAGGGGGAACACTGCATAGTGGTCACTTGTATGGCTCTTATCTACAGCATTATAAAGGGGGAACACTGCATAGTGGTCACTTTTATGACTCTTATCGACAGCATTATAAAGGGGGAACACTGCATAGTGGTCACTTTTATGACTCTTATCGACAGCATTATAAAGGGGGAACACTGCATAGTGGTCACTTTTATGACTCTTATCAACAGCATTATAAAGGTGGAACACTGCATAGTGGTCACTTTTATGACTCTTATCTACAGCATTATAAAGGGGGGACACTGCATAGTGGTCACTTTTATGACTTATCTACAGCGTTATAAAGGGGGAACGTTGCATAGTGGTCACTTTTATGACTATCTACAGCATTATAAAGGGGGAACACTGCATAGTGGTCATTTTTATGACTATTATCTACAGCATTATAAAGGGGGACACTGCATAGTGGTGACTTATAGGCAGTAAGTCAAGACTTGTCAAATGTAAAGATGGCAACTTAATATAGGAATGTGTTGTCTCACAATCATAAAGGGATTAAACTGTGAATTAAATTGTATCTGCCAAATATGTTTCCAGTTAAATGTGGTATATACTCATAATTAAGAAAGTGTTCTCATTTTCTAGCTGCTGCATTATGATTTTGAAGGTCATCAACTGATAATTTTCACTCACCAAATTTTAGTTGCAAATGCAACAGTTGCAGCTTGGAGTGCTGACATGCACATGATGCTAAGAAATGTTAGCAGTTAGCATATGCTTAATGAAACATTGATTTAAAGTGAATCAGCATCAACATAGCTGACAAGGGAAGCAACTCATAGCAAAATAATTTATTATGAAAAGGGTCTACAGTTGTATAGTGAAGACTATATTCTTTGCATATAATTTGTGCTATATTTTTGAAATTATTGGTGTAGTCAAGCTAAGCCCATATGATCTAATGTGATTCTAGAAGTACAGTATGACAGCCTCGTTAGATCTATAGCTGATTCATGTTAAATGTCCTTTAATGAGTTTTGGATTATTACGGCTAAGTCACTGTTTACATACCATATATACTCTGGGTCTGCAGTATGTTGTTTGTTCTACTGATTAGTTGTAACAAACCGCATAGACCACGATCTGCCGGCGCATTATGCGATGGTGGATTAGGGTCTGTGAAATTTGCAGTTGGATGCGACTTGTGAGTGAGTATGTAAGGTGCATAATGAGATCAAATATTGATCAATATTAAACACATTTACAGCATATCTTAGAACTGTATTTATTTTAAATGCCATATATCCATTAGACATCTATAAGCAAACTTGTTACAAGCAATTTGTATGCTCCCACCATATGTATGTAGGGGGTACACCTCTCCCACGATAACTCACGCACAACGGGGTTAAAAAAACATAGACTGCACTAGAAGCGAGGGCATGAGTTACCAAGGGCGCAAGTTACTGAGGGACCTCAAAACTCGTGTTATAATCGTGTTGGGAATAATTGTCAATAAAGAGCTTTTTACAATGAAGTTGTTCACTTTTCTGTGTAAATTATCTTTATTTTTAAGATACCCAACCTCTGAAAGATAGCTAACAACATTACTCCAAGACGTTTCGACAACCATCACGTATATGCGAAAACATTCTGTATTATATCACTGCTTTTTGTTGTTGTTGATTCACAACAAAACAAGATTCCTTTTTATCAAAAACTAGGGACATTTTTTTCGCGAAACAACCGTCAATGTCGATACTCTATTTTTTTGTTGTTCTATTAATGAAATATTTATGCCGTAATTTTATTGCAAGTAATTGTGAAACTTCTCATCCTGAGGAAATCTATGAGGGTCAATTCAGGAATTTTAAGTTCACTACAAACTGTGGAACTCACTTCTCCATAATGAACCGTATCTGTAAAACAAAGCTTTTTATTCACTAAGTGCTCATTTCGCTTGGTTGCCTTGTTATCTTTGATCACATTTGTGAATGAGTAGGCTAATTTAAGGTAGTTTAATTATATTACTTACATAATAATATTTATAACAGTGTTCGATTGATCAATTGAAATGAGTTGAATCGACACATGACCATAACCACTAGCTCTTACGCAGGTAGGATTTGCATGCCTTTAAACTTTTGTTTTATTTCACCCCCTTTATTTCATTTGATACAAAAGACATAATTAACGTGATAATTCCAAGCAGGTCTGTTTTTAAATGAGTGTAACAACACTACAAATACTTACGCAAGTCGGAGATCAAAACACAGTCAGTACTTAATTAGGCTCTCACAGAAACACTCATGGACATAGCTGTGATGGTAGAATGACATTTTTCACGTTTTAATTCAAGAGGGCATATTGCATTTATGATGATTACAATGAAACCGAATTAAAATAGAGAACTAAAACATAAATTTAATTCGACAAAACTTATTTAATCGGTATTTTTTTATTAAAGTGTTGCCACCAGTAGGCATTGGTGACATTTTCATTTATCAAAATTTTGTCAAATATTGTTTTTTACAGTGTACTGAGAATGTTATTTGGAAAGAAAATTTAACAAAATATATGACTTATTAATTGTTGATAATTTGATGTTGATTCTCATTTCCGTTTTTGATGATAAAACTAGCGATCTATTAGAGTTTCAGTTGCCAATTTTGTTTGCGATTTTATTCATGTTCAATAAATAGGGGACAATTTTATTTTTTTTTTGCTAGTAAAAAAAATGGGATCCAAGCTTGACCCCGCATTATAAGCTGTTTGTGAGTTATCTGGACATAAGTTATCAAGGAAGAGTGGTAAATAGTGTTATCTATGTCTTCCCATCACATTCAAATTTTGTTTCCACTTGATAATTTTTGAAGAACTTCATGTATTGAAACCAGGTTTAGTACAAGGCTTCACATAAGGAATACCAATGTCAGATTTGATTCTCCAAATTTTGAACAAAATTTCATCAAGTTAAACAGGGCTTGAACAGGGCTTGAACAGGGCTTGAAATTAGTTGTTGTCTGCTAGCTGGTGGCAAGTAAATTTCCTGTCAGACTTGTTTGTTTTCATAATTTCAGTAGCCTGATGGCTGATAAAGTTTCACTTGTCGACAGTTAGCTAGTTAAGGACTAGTGAAGATTAAGCAGGACTAGTAAATTTCTGTCTACTAATCTTTCTGGCTACAAAAATACTTGTGTTAAATTCTAGACCTGTTAAGGCTCCTGCTTGACACAGCATTTTGCCCTTCAACTGCATGTTATTAGTGGGGTATCTGTGCTTTGTGGACAGATTTCTAGTTCAGTGGAATATTCAACTATAGACAGACACTTTGGAAATTGTACAAAAGAGTCCATGTAACATGCAGCATGCGTGTCTTCTGTTGCATGTTTTCTGTTACTTGAACACAAAATACCAATTGCACCTAGTTTCTGCTATGATACTAACCACCCATCACGACCACAAATTAAAACTGTCAATTTGCCTTCTTCACTGACGTTTGCTTACCTTAAATCATTTTGTATGAATTTATAATCCATTAGATCCTTTTCATTTTGTATTCTATGAGAGCAGTTTAATGTGGTTCTGCACTTGTATGAGATTACATTTGCACGTTTCTGGTTACAGCATGTTTAACAACAGGTCCATCCTCACTTGTCATTTAGATTATTCTCAAGAGTGTGATATAGAGCAAATTGGCCACTCTTATCTATCTTGCATCAGTATTTGAAGTGGCTGATCATGTATTATTTCCGTAATATTTAGATGATAGCAAAATGTATGGTCTGACTTGTTTGAAGGATAAATATTTAGGAAGGATGCCTGTCAAATCAGGACACTCTAAGAAATTGGCAGTGACATGTCCCAAGTATCATTTTTGATTGGCTCTGTGTGCTGCATTGTCTCAGTGGTTAAGGTGTTGGACTCATCCCTAGATGAGTGTAGGCTCGATTTCAGTGCAGATCAACCCAGATCAGTTACACTGCTGTGTATTTTGGGAAGTAGTTTATTTGTCTCAGCACAATATAACCTTCAAAGTGTTGTTGTGCTGTAAAACACCAAATCAAACATATCCTCTGCATAGATCCAGATCTGCCAGTGCATTATGTGATAGCAGATCAGCATCTGTGCAGTTTGCAGCTGGATCTGACTTGCATACGAGTACATACGGCACATGAGAAAATGGGATCCATGATCAAGCTTACAATGAAGAGCACAGTATTGAAAAAGTTGAAGACATCAAAGAAAATTCCTTGTATGAAGGACACTGTCTCTTGATTGCAAATTTTTCTATTCCTTTAGTATGAATTAAAAAAATACTTCTGATTTGTCAGTATCTGAGATATCAATTACAAAATTATGGATAAAGTTGATTGCATAAAAAAGGGTAAGGGAATAAATAAATAGAATTTTTGATTTTAGAATGTATTTTTGAGCTTGCTCATTTTACCACTGTAAAGACTTTGGTTATGATAATACAGTACCGTATATACTCGCATATAGGCCCGGTCCAAATACAAACAACATAGACCCTGATCTGCCATTGCATAATGTGCCGGCAGATAAGGGTCTATGTTGTTTGTTCTACTGATTAGCCCTTACAAACTGCATAGACCCAGATCTGCCGGCAGTTGGTATCGGATTATATGCAAGAATAGACGGTACTCATTATAACGCTGTATATGGGAGCCCAGGAGATACCACTTTATAGTGAAACTGCCTTATAATAAGGTACACTATACATAATTTTACTAGTACATGATAAAATGGAATACATGACCATACCCGACTTATAGACATAGACAAATTTTATTTCGAGTCTGAATTGTATTCACATAATAAGAAACATTAGCTTGTTGGAGCAAAACAGTTAACTTAAACAGACATACATATTTGTTTTTTGTAACTATGTTATAATAATAATGTTTCTATGCTAAAATTACATAACCCCCACTTCCACCCCTAATTTATAATTTCTGTTTAAAAGTTAAATGCAGGGAAACCAATTTACGTAAATAGATTCTAGTCTACAGTTATATGCAGTGTTATAATATGCATGCATAATGTCTGGCCAATACACACTTAAGATACACACCCACTTCCACCCCTCTACCACCCCTACCCCCAATTTATAATTTCCTTTTAAAAATTCAATGCAGAGAAATCAATTTACATGAATAGATTCTATTCTACAATTACATGCAGTGTTAAAATATACATGCATAATGCTGTCCAAAAACACACTTAAGATACCATTTTACATGGGTACAGATTTTAAATATACAAGGACAAGGAGTTGGACAAGATTATGCAAAGTGTACAGAATGCACACATATACGATTAGTGTTGATGCATTGGAAGTATATATATCACAAGACAGATCAGTTATGAGCAACTAATAGTATATACAGGGAAACACATGAGAACAGAGTGCCGGAATTAAAAGTAATTGAAAGCTGCAAGCAAACTACAAAACTTAATGCAGTTAAAAGCTATAAGCAAGACAAAAGAACTAAACATTAAAAACATTACATATGCAACAGACCTTTAAAAAAAAGTTAATTGATCCATCTAAAACTGTATATGCAACACAAGCCAACATTTAGGTTAACTAAAAGTTAAAAGCAAATATACAAGACTAGAAAGTAAACACTAAATGTGCAGCCGATATTCAAAGATATAAAGGAAACTGTATTGTATTGAAGATCCTTATATTGATGGAGTGCTGTATTATGATTTTATAATGCAGTATTGCTAAATATATAAGCTCCTTGATTGCATATATTTATACCTACCTGTGACAGCTAGCCAATACTAGCAAGTTCATTTCAAGGCAACTTTCACATTGCTACATAGTCTTTGTGGAGTTGTCCATACAGTCCTGAATCCAGTCCCCCACATGGTGTATTTACACACTTCCCATACTTTCTCAGTACATAATTAGCATGATATTGATTATGCTCATTTGATTAGCAGCACAGGTGATCCATATATATATGTAGCTTCAGACAGATACAGGTGGGAGCAAAAAAGACTCCCTGAATATATTGATTTCTTTCCAATTTGGCAGACATAGGCCAGGGTAAAGATTTGCTAAAGATAATTCTTTAAATGTCTGTTTAACAAGTTGTACATAAACTAGTGAGTTTTTTAAAAACTTGTTTTTTTTTTTGTTAGACTTTAGAATGTCCTTATTCATAATAGAGTACTTATTACAGCCTTAATTGGGTATGTTGGGTATAAGTTTAGAATGCATCAAGGTCAATCTGAAATGTGAAGATTTTCAAGTTAAGTATGCTTGGGTCTCTCACTATTGGCTATA